>QNUK01000013.1:2525000-2972500 GCA_013621035.1 Clarias magur | reverse complement strand
TTGGCCTGAAGAACAGCTCCGGACCACTTTAGTCAGATTGAGTTTCTGCTATGTGTTTAGTCATTTCCCTTCCTTTTCCCAAACAAAATGACTTCCAGCAGCCTAAACACTCAATCAAACTTGACACTGACATCTAAAGCAGGTCTCAACTGTACTTTTGAAATTTTATAAGCTTGTATAATGACTGACAAATGTAGGGAAGGAGGTGTGTTACACGACATGAGCTGAGCTGAAATTTATGAGCCTATAAATCTCAGATAAACGCACAAACTTGGATCTAACTGCAACGATTCGAGTATGTTATCTGGAGCCTCTCTGGAGCTTATGGTTTCTTTATTCTAAGAACTTTTACAAACATTTGTCACTGCAGTGAAAATTTATTGTACCCAAATCTGATAAATGCAGGATTACAATTACTCAATTACTAATTTATTGAACCGATTTGTGCCATCCTTTGTTATGTTCTGATGTTAGCCAGAACTTTTCTTTGTTTATGAACTTTTATTTTAACTGTTTCTGCGGCATAGCAACAAAACATCAGCATTCATAACAAGGAGGACAGAATGACATAAATTGCTTGTTCCACATGAGGAATCACAATGGGTATCTGTTTTGTTGTGTGCTTTGCAACTCAAACATACAAATTTTCACTCAAATACCATGAAGAGTATAATTTTACCAAAGAAAACACGGTGTTTAGATTGTAGTTAGACAATGCAGCGAATTGAGAATTCGTCAGGGATGACTTTGGCATCGGATACACTCATGTTTTTAGCATCTTTTCAAATCATGCGAAAACAATGTTACTTTTACACAACAATCCTCTTTATCACGCATCTGTTCTTTTCCTTTATTTAACAGACAGTTCAGGTGAAATACATGAAAGCATGCCTAATAATCTTTTTCCCTACTAACTTTTACAGATTACCTTCTTAAACAAGCATGTAACAAAACAACAGTGTCACAAATGATAACAACTGATCTTATCCTGCACTACAGACTCGTGATTAGACCTTTTAGCCATACCTGCCATGACATCATTCCTATTAGGTTTGAGACATCTGTGCAGATAAAAACATATTTACCCTTTACCTCAACCTTGAATTTTCCTCCGGCTTTCTCTCTACAGTATGTTTGAGATTTATATTAATTTATATGAATTAATTAATTAATATAAATTGATTATATGTACGTGTATACACTTAGAGTTGCATTCGATGCGTTAAATATGCGAATGAACACCATACAGCCACGTTAATAGGAACAGCTATACATTCTGCATTTTCTCCAATTACATGGATCAGGGAAGTGTGTAAAAACATCATGAAGATACAGGTAAAGAGCTTCAATGAATGTTCACATCAAACATCAGAATAGGAAAAAAAGAAAAAGTGATCTCAGTGACTACGTATGGCAATGTTGTTGATGCCAGATGGGCTCGTTTGAGTATTTGAGAAACTGTTGAAATCTCCTTGGATTTTTACCAAAAGTATCAAAAGAGTTTACACATTCTCAGAATCATGATATTAGTGAGAAAGGTCAGAGGATTATGGAAATTAGAAAATGCATGGGAATCCTGTAGTAACGTAAAACCCACCATTTACAACCATGGTAAACAGAAAGGTATCTCATAACGTACAACCTGCAGAATCTCTCAGTCAAAAAAACAGGACAGTTTCGGGCAATTTGGAAATGTCAATCAGACCTAAAACGCTTGCTTTGGACTGTGGGTGAAACTGGAGCAGCTCAAAGAAACCCTCAAAGCAAGGGGAGAACACATGGACTATGCACAGAGACTGGAAACTGAAAGTGAGATTCAACCCCTCAACCCTGGAGGTAAGAGGTGAAAGTGCTTACCACTAAGCCACAGTGCCGTCTCTAACAAATGATATTCTTTCCCCATTAGGATATTTGACTTAAACATTAAGCGAAGCTCTTGACCTCTATGCATTACACGTCTTCCACATGATTGGCTGATTTGATAATTGTATGAATAAGCAGAGGTACAGCTGTTCCTATTAAAGTGACTGGCGAGTATACAGCTAAGCTTAAAGCTGTGGAAAAAATTTTTTGATTACGGAGTAACTAAAGAAAATAACAAAAGATTCTGGCCAACTGGTGGTGGGTGGTAATACAGCGTTGTGTGTGCGAGTCAGAGAAAGTTTCCTGTTTAATTACATCCTTTATCCAAACACACACCTGCCCAAAATAGAGTTTCTGTGAGAGCTCCTGCACCTGTTTTATGCCTGGCTAGGTTTATTACTTTTTGCTTCCTGTTTGTTTGTATTATCTTTCTTCCTTTACTTTCCTATTCAATTCGGGACATTATTTCAGTGTTTGTTTAGGCGTGCGTCTATGTGTTTGACAAGAGACAGACCTCTTGGGACACCCAGCTCTGCATTTGTGAAAGATACAAACAAAAATGATTACAAACTTTAGAAAATTAGACACATTTTCTGTTATTAAGTCCAAAATAAGGATGGCTTGTTTATTGTTCCTTGAGGGCATTTAAGACTGGTAATTATAGAGCCTATAGAAAATATCATGTAAGCAGTCATGTAGTTGTTATGCAGGGAAGCTGCACTGCACAATATTGTTTTCTCCGCTCTAACACAAGATCCAACACATACTGTAATTATCCAGCCGCATAAAAATGCCCATATGGTTTCAAGCACTTGGTTTGTGATTCATTGGAAAGGTATTTTATAGAGGATTTCATTTCTCCATATTAAACTGTAAATCTTCACACAGAGTTTATCTTCTTAAACATTTTAATATGAAACGTTTCCTGTGACTGATGTTATGTTTATCAGATTCTTTCACCTTTCTGATTCATGATTTCTGCATGCCAAGTCAATTTTAAGGTTTTATCGAAGGGTAGTTTGTATATTGGTAACAGGTTTTGAAGAAATCCTTTGACATTAGGGATTTCTTTTTGTCTTGAATAGTTTGACTTCAAGTGATATTTCATCCATAAAACTATTAGCAATGTTCAGGTCATGCGGTATATGTGGACAATGTATTCAGTATAATTCCTTTATAGAAAAGAGTTTGGATAATATACAAATACTTGATTAACTAACACTTGATTATAAAAATTAGAATAATTTTAGTAGTAGCAATTGTTTGTATTTAATGACATTTAAAAATATATAGTTTTGTATATAAAATATAACATTCTTTTGTAATGTTAATGCAAAAAAATATTATTAAAGAACATACTTTAAATATGTAAATCTTTTATATTTGTAATATTTTTAAATATTAAAGAAAGTACTTTAAATATGCTTTATTTAACAAGTAAATTGTAATTCTGATATAAATCTTACATTATCTTATGTATAATAGTATATAAGAAATGTTCTATTCATATACAGTATGTACTTTATGAGAAGGGAATAATAGATAAAATGATCTTAGTGTTTTATCTGGGAAAGCTTCATTCTTTTTATTGTTGATCTAAAATTGAACTAGCACTTGAAATCTAGGCTAGTCTTTCAGTCTGGTATGCAAAGCATAGCTTAAGAACAATTCATGCTTAAGGTTTGGCTGTTTGATGGTTTAAGCTGACCTGCGTGTATTCATGCAGGAGGAATTTTAAATGCTCTGTGTCTGTTAAAAAACAAGTCTGTCCTCACTGTGTTCACCTGCACATTGAAAGTTCTTAGCTGACACAGACTAGAACTGAGGTCACAGCGAGGTTGCATGTGTGTGTGTGTGTGTGAAAGGGAGAGAGATTCTGTACTAAGGAATGTCTTTGTGTGTGTTGCTATAATAGGCCGTCAGTGGATAGTCTATAGAAGTTATTAGACTCTAAATCTTTGACAATAGCTACAACATGCAGCTTCAGACAATTTCTCACCCTTAATCTCAATTCCTCACACGCTATATCCGCACAGGACCCAGCTCAGAGAAAAAACAAACCTTAACTTTTACTCTTTTAAAGGCTATGATAACCTACTCTCTACGGTGTTAATACAGGCAGCCCTGTCCCGTCACCTGTGCCAAAAAAAGGTTAAGTGACATCTAAATTATTCATTACATCTATAGGTTTTTGTATCCTTTTAAACTTTGTTTATGATAAATAATTGATCCAAACTGGCAACCAGGAACAGCGTTGGTCAACAGCTGCTCTGTAGTGTTTTGTTTTGTCAGAAGATGAAATCAAATCCCCATACTCACGCTTTTGACGTGCAGCGCTTCGCACGGCACGCTCCACCCGGAAACAACTCTCAGTCAGAGAGGCCATGTCTCAAACACATAAACTACCCAGAATTTGTATTTAACTGTACACTTAAACAAACGAACAGATCAAGGGTATTTGGAACAAAAGGCTGTAGAATATGCCCCAGATGCTACTCCAGTCGAGACCATACACACACACACACGCACGCACGCACGCACGCACGCACACACACACACACACACACACACACACACACACACACACACACACACACAAAACCCCACTCAGAACCTCAAGCCTTGGTTTTTCTACTTTGCTTCCCATTCTTCCAGCAGAAATGCAGCTAAAAGCCCTGAAAATTAAAAAAAAAAAAAAAAGGTTCTGTTACTTCAACAAATCATCCTGCATCTGGGAATCTTCTGAGTAGTAGTCAAACACCAATCAGCCATAATATTAAAACACAAAACATTAAGCCCAATGTTGAGTAGGTTCCACTTATGCCACTGGGGCAGCCTTGAGCCATTCGGGAATGACTTCACAAGATCTCTAGGGAAGTGCTGTGTTGTCTGGCTCTGGGATGGTAGCGGTTCCCTTGCGTGCTGTAGGGGATGTGGCCTGCATAGATTGGAAATGTTTGCCCTGTACATTCCATGAATTTTTAACCTGGACTGGCTAGCATAGGTCCCCCACAGGCATAGATGAACCTTGGGTGCCCATGATTCTGTCAGCAATTTACTGGTAGATAATTGATAATCAATGTTATTCAACTCACTTGGTGACGGTGTAAGTGTTGTGGCTGATAGGAGAATAAGACAATATATTACAGCATTGTTATATTTTCAGTTCTGGTTGTTGAAAAGGATGCTAATAAAACCTTTACCACAGCAGCTCTGACAGTCATTGAGGCTGCAATGTTCACAATAACTCTCATTTTCTAATATGTTATGATTTCTACTAACAACACAGGCCCTTACAGTACTGGATACTCAAAACCACCTGGTTTAAAAAGCTGGCCACATTCGTTGATATGGTGATGTTTTCTGTAAAAAAGAATTTACTTTTATTTCAGGAACTATCTGACTATCTGACCGTTTTTGATTCATACACATTCACATTTCATACAAACTTAAATAATTATTTTGATTGTGTGAAGCCGCTTTGTGACGATGACAATTGTTAAAAGTGCTATACAAATAAAATAAAATTGAATTGAATTTTGAATTTTAGGAAGGCGTTTCCAATGTTAGTATTATATAACAAACAGAGGTATGTTTCCGACATGGGACGCTTCCTCTGCTCCCATTACGTCTTAGCAGCGTGATAATGAGCTAAAAAGCTAATCATAAACATAATCATGAATGTTGGGAGAGAAAACCTCGGCCATTGCAAGGCAGTGAGTTCTCATGAATTGGGAAGCACCCTCTGACCATTCACATATTTACTTTAAATATATTTAGCTGTGGATTTGAAACTGATCTTTAATCAATAATGTTATACTTGCTTATAAATTGTTTATTACAGAACTTCAAATTAATGTGTTACCCATTAGTATTGTAAAGCGTTTTGTGCTTAGAAGAAGATGGTCTGTTTTATAAAGCTGGTTTATAAGAAGGTGGTTAGAGACATTGGAGTGCTGGCAGATGTTGTTGTTGGTTATTACAATCTCTTATTGATCTGGTTTTAATCTTTCCTATTTGCTTGAATCATTAGGAGGAGGAAGTGAGACAGAAGAACAGGGGATCTACAGATGCAGTGAGCAGAAATTGGAGTAATGTGCCCACATAGCGTAATTCACCATTGATCCACTGACCTTGATTGCTACTTTACCAGAATATTTGTTCCATTGTTCTTTTGATAGCTTCTTTGGTTTTATTGTCCTGTTTGAAAGAAAAAAAAGATTGTACGTTCTGTGTGCTGATCTTACTTCCCCAACAGAGCTTTTAGGCTGATAGTTTTCTTAGTCTGTGACCTAGTGAACCATTATTTATTAGTAGAGAATTTAAAAGGCAAGGGCGTCTTCTGAATGCCATAAATGCAATGGAAATGTTTGGTTCAGTATGTTCTCTAACAAAGTCTGGGATTTAGGTACTGTATATGGGGATCATGTGACACTTTACAAAGTGACACAACTGTACAAAGATCAACTCCATTCAACTAGACTTCCGATGGCAACTGGATGAACCAGAAATAAATTCTAAGTTAAGAATCTCTGATGCCCTCACCAATTGTAGCTTTTTATTAGCACATAACTTTAGGTAATTGTATTTCCTACCATTTGTAACATATTTTCCCAAGTAAATATTTTTGTAACACTACAAAAATACAGAATAGTGAAAGTGGAGTGAATATATCTGAAAAACTGCTGTATGTATCTATTTTGTATACCCAGTCATCTAATGGAGTGATACTAGTCTTTTATGGAAAAAAGTCTTAGGATAGAAGTCTTTTATGGACAATCAGAGGAGGAATATGATTTGGTGTTGACTGGACTAAAATTAAAAGCACATTTTCAAAAACATGAAATAAAAAATAAAAAAAACATGGTAAATCAGATAACATCAAACTCCCAGTAACTCACTAAACACTTTGAGGGAGAAAAACAAAACATTGAGACAATAAAGACTGGACACGTTTAGTGTACTGTAATGTTATTTCATTTGGCAGCAGGAGACTTGTGTCTGCTTTAGTTAAAGATTTATTTTAATATGTTTTGATAAAGGAAAAAACACACCGTATGAGCACAGTGAATAGAGTATGAGAGTACATGGCCTAAACACTCAGTAGAAGCTGAAAAGCTTCCAACATCTGAATTTCAATGTTTTTAACTACAAGGTTGAAAATAATCAATTAATGTATTATTGTACAAAAAAGTTTGTGTTTTAGGAAGTAATTATATGATAGATGGTGAAAAAGTGGTAAATTAATGTCAATTAGGTAAAGCTACTTAAGTTATGTTAATAAAGCTTTATGGGGTGATTTACTATGAGTGTATTGATCTTAGGAATTGTTTTGAAATTAGGACGTGTTTAAAGGGAGTGTGTTTAAAGGATGCCATCCTTTGACATAAATGAAACAATTTAAAGGTAAAAGGTTCAGGACATATGGCTCAGTATATTTTATACTGCCTGTCCTGCACATGGTGGCAGGGGGCCTGAACCCTACCCCAGGAGACTTTGGGCATAAGGCGGGGTACATCCTGGATAGGGTGCCAATCCATTGCAGGATACACCAACACATACTCCAGGCAATTTGAGAACACCAGTTAACCTAATAAGCATGTATTTGGACTGTGGAAGGAAACCAGAGTATCTGGAAGAAACCTACCAAGCACAGGGAGAACAGACTGTACATACTCGATGCACACAGACCCGAGGTGGGAATCAAACCCTCAACCCTGAAGATGCAAGGTCCGTGCTAACCTCTATGCCACTGTGCATGACATACTGTAATGGCTCTTAGTCTAAGTCTGTGGTAAAGGTATAAACCAGCTGGCTAACATCTTAAAATATAGTGCAGGGATATTCAAAAATATGTGAAATGTTCACATTTAATGATTAGAAGGCCAAGACAAGCAAGTAACATGTCTGACTACATTTATTTCAAAGTGCTTATATTTGCTTGACCTGTCATCTTTGGACTACTATAAAGAAGGTTATACTGTATATGCACAAATATATAGGCTTCAATCTGTGATCTAACATCTTTTGCCCTGTGGCTACCTTCTGGTCCGACGTGTTGTCTTCAGGTATATAATTAAACTAGTGATTAATGGTTACATAATTAACATAATGGTTATAAGAGGATTTGCTACAGAGTATGTTGTTTCTTGATTATTACCACAGACCATGGTTTATTTCTCATACATACAGCTGAGACCAAAAATGTTAAAAATGACACAAATATTGAATTTCACCATGTCTGCTGTTTTGGTGTTTTTCGATTTTTTAGTCAGGGTTATTTACAGTATACTGAAGTATAATTACAAGCGTTTAAGTGTCAAAAGCTTTTGTTGACCATTACATTAGGACCATACAAAGAGTCAATATTCCCTGTATTGTGCCTTCTTTTTCAAGACCTCTGCAATTTGCTCTAGTATGACCTCTGGGCTACATGGCAGCCCATTCTTGCATAATCAATGCTTGGAGTTTGTCAGAATTTCTGGGTTTTTCTTTGTCCACCTGCTTCTTGAGGATGGACCACAAGTTCTCAATGGGATTAGAGTCTGGGGAGTTTCCTGGCCATGGACCCAAACTAATAACGTTTGGTTCCCTAAACCAATTAGTTATAACTTTTGCCTTATGGCAATGTCCTCCATCATGCTGGAAAGAGCATTGTTTGTCACCAAAGTTGCTCTTGGAGGATGTCTTTGTACCATTCTTTATTCATGGCTGTGTTTTAGGCAAAATTCTGTGTGAGCCCTTTTGGCTGAAAAGCAACCCGACACATTAATGGTCTCAGGATGCTTTACTGGATGCGAAGGAGCCACTTCTCTCTAGGAAAAAAAAAAAAATCAGGAACAGGGATTCTGTTTGTATTTAAGCACATTGAAATTGCTTATACATGCTTCAGTGCACTTTAAAATATAATATGGGACAAACACAATGTGCTTATTCACTTGGGCGTAAAACACTCACTCTCACGTACTTCCGTAAGTGCTCCTGATTGTCACGTGTATATCTTTGCAATTCCTTCCATCAAATGTTGTATGTTGCTAGAGCATCACATACTGTACTGTATGAATATAATACACTTCAGAGCTAAACACATTGGAATCCTTTGATCTGCTAATGTTTTATTTTAAACACGCTCAACACAAAGTTCTGATACTCCTGTGTGTGTAAGAGATGAGGCAGGCTTTTGGGGGTTTTGAAAGGGCGCTTTTCTGTATCTGTGTTTTTGCGTAAACTAATCTTTGAGCAAATATCCAGTCTGCGCCTCAGGTCTTAAGGCATTTAAAAAGTGGCAGTTTTGAAAAGCATACACATGCAGGCAAGTACAGCAGGATCAAAGCCTGCAACACAATGCGCTAGATTTAGAATAAGGCCTGCTCTCGGCTTTTGCTTCCATTGTCTCGCTCTTATTC
This sequence comes from Clarias magur, assembly GCA_013621035.1. Classification (NCBI taxonomy): domain Eukaryota; kingdom Metazoa; phylum Chordata; class Actinopteri; order Siluriformes; family Clariidae; genus Clarias; species Clarias magur. The sequence goes on along the minus strand of QNUK01000013.1, from coordinate 2,963,231 downwards.
TGATGAAAGTTCTTTGAATTCCTGTGCAGTGTAAACCTTTCTTTGTTCAGCACGAGGTAACAGAAGATATACACTCTTAAACATTGCCCTGTACCTCTCTCTCTCTCTCTCTCTCTCTCTATGTTCCTTGCTATCAGGCTTTTTCTTCCTTCTTTCATTTTTGTTTTCGTGGCTCAGACATGACATACACAGCAGCATCAAAAAGTATTTAGTGTGACTGGGCTGTTCACTTCTTAGACACCCCCCGCCCCCCCCCAACATCACTTTTCTTTCCCATTTGAAGTGGTTGTCAAGCCATGTCAGTGTTTGTGTTTGGGCGTGCCTCAGGTGTGTTTGCTTTAAGATGCAAGGACACATATCATGTGTACACAAACTCACACATGCATTTATTAGAATCGAATTAAGTGACATAAAATATCAGTTATGCGTCACAACGAAGCAATGTGTTACCATGGCTGCAATCTGTTTATTATAGGGAAACCTAGGAGGAAAACACCTGACAAACTAAAGTTTAAGTGAGGTGTGGATAACTCGAGTGTGAGCGAATATTTGAACTTACAGTGATTTATTAGAGTAAGGTTGATGACTCAAATTGAGCTCAGTACAACTAATGCAAACAACACAGCAAACTAAATATACTTTAACAAGTCAATTATATAAGAATAAAGAAATAGAGCAAAAAGGACATTAAATGCACAAATGGTGTCTATGTAAATCTTTAATTAATGGAGAAATATATGTATTTATATTGTATAAAGGGTAAATGAATCAGTGGTGTCCGATAAAAGTAAAAGCTAACACGGTGACAGGTTAAATGAGCTTTTATTCATATTAATTAGTGACACAGTTTCATTAAATGCTAAAACACCCAAATCAGGGATATACTGTATGCAGTTTTCAGTTATATTCAACATTAGTGCTGTACAGTATAAATATGTCGACAACAAGCAGACATTTTCTCTAATGCTAATTTTAAAATATCTGATACAGTTTTTAAGCACACATTTTACAAAGCCCCATGCACCCACCTCTGATCTGACTTTAAAACTCTCAAGTGTGTCTCTCTCTATCTTTAGGCGTAGTAGTTGTGTGGTGCAATAGAGTACAGTTGAGGTGATAAGCTAATGAATAAGCAAACCACACAAAATAAACTTGACATGCCTGTTTCAGCAATGTGTCAGTATACAGTGGAAAAATGTTAAAAATGATTTCAACTTTAACGCTACAATCTCATTCAGTTAATATTAATGTACAATGTGAAAATATTACAATTTGTCCACATGGATACAGCGAAAATAATATGAAACTCTATACAGTCAGTAAAATGAGCTCATGGTGTTAACAGGGAACATGAAGCAGGCGGCACAGTGGTGTAGTGATTAGCACTGTCGCCTTGCACCTCCAGGGCCCGGGTTTGATTCCCGTCTCATGGAGTTTGCTTGTTCTCCCTGTGCTAGCAGATTAGGCTAATTGTCATTCCCAAATTGTGAGTTCATGAGTGAGTGTACGTGTGTGTGCCCTGCGATGGATTGGCACCCTGTCCTTGTGCCCTAAGTCTCCAGGCCCCCCACGTCCCTGAATACAGGATAAAGCGGTATAGAAGGTGAATGAGTGAGTGAGTGACTTCGGCTGAAGTATTTGTTGAAGTTACTGAAGTTAAGTTAAACCTGTCTTTGTCACATATACATTACTGCACATTCTTTCTTAACTGGGTCAGCCATGACACATTGGACAGGGTTAGGGCCTTGCTCAAGGGCCCAACTATGGCAATCTAGCTGAGCTGGAGCTTGAACCACCGACCTTTCAATCAGTAACGCAGAGCCGCAACACACTGAACCATCACTGCTCATTGTTATGCTGTACTAGGCTATCTCTTTTACTCTTTTAAGAACCTTAAGTACAGGTTATATTTTTTATTCTTTTATTATTATTATGATTATTATTATTATTATTATTATTATTATTATTATTTTGCTAAAGCCCTCTACTTCAGCCCTGCTATATTGATGCCACTTTAATCTTAACATTCTTTAGGAATTTTGAGCTTGGGTTACTGTCTGTGTGTTATTTATTTGCTTCTTGTCCATGCTAATGTATATGTGTTGTTTCTCTCCATCTTATAAAGTTATACGTTGCCACCCCACACACACACATAACATTCAAACCATACTTGTAGGTGGACTGGCTACTCTGCCTAATTGCCTCTACATGTAAAAATAAAACATAAATATGAAAATGTGTTGCAAGTGATAGACCGGACTTCTAGGAGTGTTGAATTATGCCACGGTGCTCCCAGTGTTATACCAAAATAAAGTAACACCTTTTTTTTTTTTAAACACTTGTTCATTCAAAGCAGTTGTCACACAATACAACATCCTTTTATATGTAAAACCTGATTTTATTAAACTGTTCTTCGTCTATCTTCTTTATATTTCTCTAATCAGTTGTTTAGTGAATTTGTGATCACATGAACACCTTTATCTGGTCTTGATCACAAAGAGATGTTTCTGTCAAAGAGTTTGTTGCATCTCTTTGTTCCATTAATTTTTATTGTTTTGTTATGAAGTTACAAGGAGATATAAATGAAAGGCATCAGTTGCTTCTCTCTGATTGTAATCCATGTGAGCCCTGGCAAGTTTGCAGTTATGAATTAGATTTACATTCTTTGACTATGTCCCCCCCCCCCCCCCCCTCACTATAAACACTAAATCTGTGACAGCTGCAAAATCAATGTTACTCTAATACAATGTTATGTAAGTTCTTCTCATCATATATTTCTGGAGCAGTTTGCCATGTGGCCTAGTTTCATAATCATACAGCATATAATTAATCCACTCATTGCAAGAATGAGAGAGAGAGAGAGATGATAATCATTATCTGTGTCATTTTTTTAAATTATATATTTGGTCTAATTTGCAAATAGAGACAAAATGAACTAAATAGGCAGATAATCCACACTAGAACTCTTATGCTTTTTTGGCTTGTTTACAAGTTATTACAAGACAGTACTGATAGGAAGGTTATGAGTCACCTCTCCTGGGCCCATTAGAAAGGCCCTTAACCCTCAACTGCTCTGTTGTATAAGTGAGATAAATGTGAGTTGCCTGGATAAGGGTCTCTGCCAAATGTTCTCACTGTCTTAACATCCATTAATGCTTCCATTCTTTCTGCTAGGGAATCACGCTATTGTAAGGTTTTACATTGAGGAGAAGAACCTTTTCATTCTTTTCATCTTCAGTAATTGCTTTATTCTAGTTTTATATTATTGTTATGTTCTAGATTGATGTGAGCCTGTCCCAAAAACCATTCATTCATTCACACACTCGTTCATACACAGTGGCTATTTAGAGTCATTTATCCACCTACTGGCATATATTTGGAAGGTCAGAAGAAACTATAGAACCCAGAGTAAACCCACATAGGCACAAGGAGGATGTATGAAACTCAATACAGACAGTAAACTGAACTCTTTTCCAGAGAACCTGTAGCTGTGATGAAACAAGCACTACCTGCTGTGCCAGCCTGTAAAGGGCATTAACTTATTCAGTAAGAGAGAAAACATGTTCTTATGCCAAATGCATAATTGCGCCATTGGATACTTGCTATACTTTGAATGTAACTTGAAATGTGATAACGAAGTTAAGCTATTGTATTGTTTTTTTATTACATCACGGTTGAATTCTCAATTCTAATCAGTTGATTTATTATGTTTCTATGACAGCAAGATCTGGATAATAGTTCTGCCAAATTATAGGTTGAAGGTAATTTGTTAATTCCATCATAATACCATGTAAAGGTTTTATTGTAACTTACTTACTGAAGGACCTTATTGCAGTGTCATTGCCATGTAACTATCAGATTTTTTTTTGTCCTATTAAATTCAAGAAAGCAGGAAAACAGATAGAGGGGTAAAGAGTGGACGATATTTCAGATTCTATTAGTTTATCATAGTTTATCTTAGATTAGATTAGATATAATTTATTGTACATGATGTACTTTATTGAAACTGTCATGCGCACTCCTAACACGACCGGCACTAGGACCTGGAAGTAGTACGGTCGTTATTCAGGAAGCATAAAAGGAGACAAGATGGCTCCACACATTGCTCAGTCATTGAGTTTGCCCATGCTATCGCCGACGCTCTGTCTGTCTAATCGTGAGGACTCACTTTCTTGGGATTTGCTTTCAATTGAGTGTGTGTTATTAGAACGCGGGTTTATTTGTGTAAACTCTTGCTACCGCATTCATGAGACTCCAGTGCTGCTGGTAACTTCATTGACTCTTCTTATGCCAAGAAACTGGGGGTAAAGATCGAGGCGTTATCCTAGCCCGTGAATATTACATCTGTCGATGGTCGGCCCCTCTCCTCCAGCCCCATCACCTTCCAAACCCAACCCATCACCATGAACATCGGCCAACATCAGGAACAGCTCCACTTCTACCTCACCCCCATCTCTTCGCCTCCTCTTATTCTCGGACACCATGGGTTACTTCACCACGACCCGCTCATATCTTGGACACAAAGTCGGATCTTACAATGGGGGCCGACTTGTTCTGAACTCTGCCTACGGGCCCGGGCTGGGACGTGTTCTTGGGGGTCCGAGGCCCCCGAGGTCGACACAGACAACATCCCGAGTGCATACCGGGAGCTGGCTGAGGTGTTCTGTAAAAGACAGGCGACCCACCTACCTCCTCATCGCCCCTACGACCTTGCCATCGACCTTCAGCCAGGTTCCATGCCACCCCGCGGCCACCTCTACTCATTATCTGCCACCGAGACACAGGCGATGGAGGAATATGTTTCCAGTGGACTGTGCCAAGGTACTATCCGGCCTTCCTCCTCACCTGCCACCGCGGGGTTCTTCTTCGTGAAGAAACACGATGACAGCTTACGCCCATGTGTCAATTATCGGGGGCTCAACAACATCACCATCAAGAACCGACATCCGGTTACAGTACTTACAGTACGGTTGCAGGTCCGCTAACTGCTCTGATGTGCCCATCATCTCACCCCTTCCACCTCACCTCTACTGCCATCGCCGTCTTCCGTGAACTCTGCCGCCGTTTCACTACGGCTCCTATCCTCCTTCATCCAGATGCCAACAAACCGTTCATTGTGGAGGTGGACGCATCGGATGTGGGCGCCGGGGCCGTTCTCTCCCAACAAGGTCCAGACCAAAAGCTGCATCCCTGCAGCTTCTTCTCCAAGAAATTTGACCCCACAGAGCAGCAATATGGAGTAGGGGACTGCAAGCTGCTGGCCATAAAGTGGGCCTTGGAGGAATGGCGACACTGGCTCCAGGGCACCAGAGAGCCATTCATTGTCTGGACTGATCACCAGAACCTCATCACCATCCGTTCACTGAAACAGCTGAACCCCAGACTGTCGCAGTGGGCTCTATTTTTTGAAGACTACAACTTCCACCTGTCATACCCCCCGGGGTCCAAGAACACCAAAGCTGACGCCCTTTCAAGACAGGACAGCAGACCCCGCGCCTGTCCTACCACCTACCAAGATCATTGCACTGCTCCGTTGGGACATAGAGACCAGGGTTTGCCAGGCACAGGCTGCGGAGACCGAACCGGCAGGTGTGCCGCCTGGACGACTCTATGTGCCCAACATCGTCAAGCCAGAGGTTCTTCAGTGGGGGCACTCCTCCCTCCTCTCAGGTCACCCCGGAAGGCATCGCACTCTACAATTCATCCAACGTGCCTTCTGGTGGCCCAACATGAGGAGGGACATTGATAAGTTCGTCCAGGTGTGCCCAGTGTGCGCCCGGGCCAAAGACAGCAATCGACCATCTCCAGGAGAACTTCAACCATTCCCAGTTCCCCGTCGGCCCTGGACGCACATTGCAGTCGACTTCATCATGGGCCTGCCGGTTTCCAAAGGAAAGAACACCATCCTCACAATCGTCGACCGGTTCTCCAAAGCTGTCCACCTGGTGGCCCTCACCGGACTCCCGTCAGCCAAAAACACAGCCAAACTGATATTAGAACACGTAGTCCGCCTGCATCACAGCCGAACTGATATTAGAACACGTAGTCTGCCTGCATGGGTTCCCAAGGGACATCGTCTCAGACAGGGGGCCCCAGTTCATCTCACGGTTCTGGAAGGCCTTCTGCCGTCTGATCAATTCCACCTGTAGTCTATCTTCTGGATACCACCCACAGACTAACGGTCAGACGGAACTGACCAACCAACAACTGGAGCGCTACCTGAGGTGCTTTGTCGCTGATCACCAGTGCTCCTGGGCCCGCTACCTCATTTGGGCAGAATTATCACATAACCTCCACGTCTCCTCCGCCACCAATCTAAGCCCATTTGAGGCATGCTACGGTTTCCAGCCTCCGATGTCCAACCATCAAGAACCGGAGGTTGAAGTACCGTCGGCCCAACAGTTGGTCCGCCGGTGTCAACGGCTCTGGAACCAAGCAAACAACGCCATCCGACGCTCCAACACCCGCTACACCCTCCAACATTGCCGTCGACACCCCCCGGGACGACTGTTCCAGGTGACAAGGTATGGCTATCTACCAAGAACCTACATCTATGGACAGAATCACGGAAGCTTTCCCCCAGATTCATCGATCCATACCACATCACCCTCCGGATTAACCCTGTCACCTACCGGCTCCAGCTGCTTGCGGCGCTCCAGATCCACCCGGTATTCCATATATCCCAACTCAAACCCTTCACCACTTCCCCTATGGTTCTAAAAATAAACAGCGTGGTTATCCTGCCTGTTTGCGCTACTTCCGCGTTTGGGTTTACCATCCACGCTACAGGGCTAACTGCTAGTCTTCTGGTCCGTCTCGGTTTGTTTGTGACAGAAACACAATATTTTATTATTTCACTGACAGTTGTTAAAAGTGACAAGATTACTAACTTGTTTTTTGTGGATATTCAATAAACCATAAACGTAACTATAAACAATAATAATAAACTTTTTGCAGCAAAAATGGTGTTGGCAAAATGCTACAGCATAAGAGCAATAGACCATGCTGGTTTATGTTGTTATAGGTAAATAATACACTAAGGATTGCTGTAAAGAGTGAAGCATATTTGCATATATTTAATGTTGTGGAACATTGGTTATCACTTCCATCAAAACTTTTTATAGTTGCGTTTAGGGGCGGTGATTATATGGATTAACTAATAACTAATATCTATCAATAGCTTGATAATAAAACTATTAGGGTTGAGCAATCCTTTATATCACAAGGTCTTGGTGGCATAAGAAAACAAGTGTGGGGCAAACTACTGCATGCACACACACACACACACACACACACACACACACACACACACACACACACACACACACACACACACACACACACACACACACACACACACACAAAGGATGTACACTAATTCCTTATGTCATATATCCTCCATAGACCAAACATGAAATTTGTGACATTTTTGTTTAAACCAGAAAGATACTGTACTAAATGTGCAATTCTGTCATCTGTCCTTGTTGCGTACTTTGAACTTGGATTGAAACATACACTTACAGTGTGTGCTTAGTTTATCTACTTTTAGGGTGTTTTCACAATTGGTTCGAATACTTGAGTCAGCACTCTCCTCTAATTTCGGGCTTGTTTGGAGGGTAGGCTCATAATCGCAGGTTTCATTTCACATACAAGAATTCCTTCTGAACCATGGTTCGATTGTGCAATTCCATAATTCACATTTGTGCATGGATGTTTACAAAATTATAGGACCAAGAGCCATCTATTAGCTGTTTTTTTCTTTTTTTTTTCTTGCAGCACCAACAGTGGGAAACAAGTGGGAAACAGAGATGCCTTTTGGAAGCAAAACATTCCATTTTTCAGGAATACCTGGAATCAAAGATTGAGTGTTGAAATCTGAGCTAAATACAGTGCTCTAATTCTATGGAAGCCTGCTTCTAAATATCAGTTACCATAATAGCAAATGCCTTCGCTTAATCTCTCACTCACTCATTGCCTATACCGCTTTATCCAGTATACAGGGTTGCAAGGGGCCTGGAGCCTATCCCAGGAGACTTGGGGCACGAGGCGGGTACAACCTGGGCGGGGTGCCAATCCATTGCAGGGCACACATACTGTACATACAGTACATAGTCAGTCACACACTCTTTGGGAACAGCAATTAATCTGCATATCTTTGGACTTTGGGAGGAAATCAAAGTAATCCAGAGAAAACCAGCCAATCATGGGGAGAACAAACTTCATGTACACAGACCTGAGGCTGGACTCGAACCCGGAACGTGGAGGTGCAAGGCGACAGTGCCAACCACAAAGACCCTGTGTCACAGCCTTTGCTTCATGAAAATTACAAACCAAACCAAACACATTTCTCAACATGACGGATAGGCTGGCTTTCCTTCTGGGCTAGAAGGAAATGCCTTTCTTCGTCATACCCTTCTGTGCTTTTACTTACAACTAGTTGGATATATAACAAAAACAAATTGGATATATAACAGTCATACTACTATATTTATATAGTACTTCCTGGTTATGTTTAATGTTGTGTAAAACACACATATGCATTATTTTAATACCTTATATAATGCTCTACACTTTTTGCACACATCCATACTGTAGCAAAAATGCTCAATGTCATTATCCAGTTTCCCAGCTATTGCTTTTCACCTGACATCAGCAACAAAACGCACTATACATGTGTTTATTGAAGGGATGACAATAAAAATCTATTTAACCTGACAACTTGACTTGAACACACACCAATCGAGCACTTTTCACAGAGCAACCCTCACGCTACAGCTGTGTTATCAGCCTGCTGACCAATAGGAGCCTCTACTTCAGGTTGTTTCCACTGATTCAACTCCGGCAGTGAAACTTGCTCTCATTAATAAAGTTAAGCAGATTTAAATCTAACTATTAAGTATAAAGATAAACACACATATACAGCAGTATGCTCATAAACCTAGGCACACATCAACATTTCAGAATCGGAGTGATAAGGCTTCAGGTGTCGTATTGATTTTGATTTGTGAGTGCAATTTAGAGATTTATTACCGGAGACAGAGCGATAAAGGGCTGGCTTTCTTCTTTTAGGCGACATTTATCATTTATTATTTCTTTTTCTTTTTGTGCAGTATTTAAAATGATGTGTTGTGAAAATATGTAAATGAAAAGAAAATAATATATTTTTGACATAAATTGTCCTTTGTTACTTTTTTAAACCATGCCCTTATTTTATTAGTGGTTTGAACTTCTAATAATTAACAACAATCAATAAACTATGTAATCTGTTCCTCAGTTCTATAGAATCATGAAATAACCTGTTCTTCATGCTAAAGGTTTTGGCCTATCAAAATTAATGATAAGGTTCCCATTAAAATTTATTTGCTCCCTGATAAGCTGAACTTAATTATTAATGTTTGTGTATGTGTATGAGTTATTTTTGCCTTTTCATCACTACTGGTGTTTAAGATCATTGCTGCACTGTGTAATTATAGGGTAAGGACGTAGACTTATCTCGATAGTGAGAAGAAAAAAACAACAACAACACCGAAATGGATGGTTTGTGATTTTGTGATTAGCCTGCATGGTAGACTGTGGGTGAGATAGACAGACAGACAGACAGAAACAACTTGTTTACTGAGATCCTTCATGTTGGATTTACAGTGTGTTTACAGTAGCACAGTGCAAGAGGCTTATCTGTTAGCGAGGTCAGGACCGTGTGTGTGTGTGTGTGTGTGGTTATAGCAATGGAAGTTGAGTCAGTTTCTCAGCTTGAGTTCAGGATAAAAATGTCTTAAGGATCAGAAAGTTATGCTAAGAGTGTATTGTCAAAAAAGCAGCACACACATATACATAAATACACACACACTCCTAAGAATTAGAGCATACAGCAGAAATAATCCTACGTTTCTTTCCCTCCCATGTCCTACCTGATACAGGGTTTATAATGAAAATGAGAGACTGCAAATACAGGTATCATGTATTTCAGCAGTTTTTATTCACTGCTGGAGAACGTTGATTACGTTTTAAAAGCAGCTTCATACATTTATCTTTTACTCCACTCCACTTGTGTGCCCACTTATACTTCATTGTGAACAGGCTTAAAATCCTGTGCTGGAGTTCACAGTATGATAACTGTACAGCTCAATAGAGCAGTTTTCATTTTTTTCCCCCCTCATGATATTTTGCATTACACTGAAAATCTTAGCACTTGCAGGAAAAATATTTTTAATGTTGTCAAGTTTATCAAGTATTTCTTATAATTACAGTAAACCAAAAATATTATTATAAAAACACTTTCTAGTTTGATTAATTTTTAGATTGATTTTAAGCTTGAAAGTATATTGTTTTAGTTACAGAATGGAATGAAGCTGAGCTTAAGCACACACTCAGGCCTATTATACAAATGTACAGGTTTTCTCGCTTTGTCTCTCTCTCTCTCTCTCTCTCTCTCTCTCTCTCTCTCTTTATAAGTGTGTTGCTGTTTAAAGGCAAAGGTCACAGCAATGATTATGATGTACTGTACACAGCCGGTCTTGGAGAGCAGGAAAGAGATGGTAATTATTAAAGCAGAGAATAGAGCACTCACACACACACACACACACACACACAACACACATACACACACACACACACACACACACACACACACACACACACACACACACACACACTCAAACTAATATATATAAAATCAAAATTGTGAGAATCATACAATTTGAAAACACTTGTGAAGTCTGTGTGTAACCCTTTTCTGTAATGCTTCTTTCAGCTAATAAGTAAAAGACATTAAGAAAAAGACAGCTATTGTGTTGTAAATTGAAAGATGTTAAAGCAGTAATAGACTGTGAATCACACACACACACACACACACACACACACACACACACACACACACACACACACACACACACACACACACACACACACACACACACACACACACACACACACACACACACACACACACACACACAACCACACACACACACACACACACACACACAAACACACACACACACACACACACACACACACACACACACACACACACACACACACACACACACACACACCTATGGGTGGGGCTATTATATCAGTGCAAGACATCTCGTCTGTGCATTCAAATGTGTGTGCATAACCGTTCTTCCTGAGGCACGCAAGCTGACAGTCAAGACAGAGGATACACTATCTCATCAATTCTACAAATTTCACACAAAATACACAGAAATACCATCAGCAAGTATGACAAATATGTGATAAAAATCGTGACTGATATCTTTTCCATTAAAAAAAAAAAAAGAAGTTAGAAATGTGGTTAGGAGGACCATGAGGCGGTTAGGAGTGAATGGCTCAATCACCGTCAATTATTTAAGATTGGCAGCTCATTTATCTTCTTTACACTTAACAAGGTGCCATTCCACCGCTCTTACACAACGCATTACAGTAAATAACTCAATGGACTGAATAAACATTGTTACATATTTTAGAAGTACTAAAGCATTCTTATGTCTGGAACACCTCGCAGGAATGTAAGCTGTCTGTAAACTTCTGTAAACAACCTTATAGCAGGAGAGCCATCAGAACACAGAAATACACACACACACACACACACACACACACACACACACACACACACACACACACACACACACACACACACACACACACACACACAGTTCTAAAACATTTGTTTGTTTACTGTATTGTGAAATGCATGCATGCGCACACACAGTTCTAAAATCTATGTTTATATCATGTGTGTTACAGAACTTTTCATTGTTCAGAATAACAGACACAGTGATTGATTGTGTGCACAGTTCACACCGACAGTTCCATATGTTGGCAACAAGTTATCCATTGATTTTCAAGAATCAGGTGTTCCACTCACTGAACATTAACAGAAACAAGTGCAGTGGGTTCCTTTATACATTCCTTCATGAAAAATTTAATCACGAGTCCCTGTTTGACTTTAATAGGGACACCACTTCATTTATGAGGTCATCTGATTAGTTGATGTGGCAGAAGCACAATGCATAAAATCAAGCAGATACAGGTCAAGAGGTTCAGTCAATGTTCAGATCAAACATCAGAATAAAGAAAAAGTCTGATGAATGTAACCATTCTTTAACTGTGGCACGCTTCATGGTACCAGATGGGCAACAGTCTTTAGAATTGACACAAAATGGTAAAAAAATATATATATATATATATTTTTAATCTTTTTAAAATATGCTAGTCTTTTCTGCTTTGTACAGTACTGTAGATTAAACATAACAACAAATATATCATATTAACCACCTTCCACCACAGGGTTTCAAAAGTACTACAACACTGTGTGTTTCAACATTATCTTTGCACCTGTCCCTAGTACACATAAATAAAAGAAAAAACACATAAAAAAAGTTATTAGTTCTTTAATCAGTCCCTGCCTAGTACTCCCTTTATGATTGTGTAAAAACATAATAAAAATCATCTAATCATAGTAGGTCTTAATATTAGGAAAATACAACCTGCAATTATTTATTTTGGCCCTTGATTAATTGATCATCACCAGGTGTGCAGACCTCCATAAGAGCAAAAGACATAGGCACCTTGCAGTCAAATATCGACCATGCACTCCTCTATATTCCAAAGTATTCTATAAGCAAATGTGAGGCCATCTGTCTGTGAGCTAAAGCTTGATTGAAATTGATTCATGCAACAGAACAATGATCCAAAGCACACCAGTAAAACTACATAAGATTGGCTGAAGAATAAAAGAATTAAGGTTTTGGAATAGCTGGAATAGTCCAGACCTCAACCCAAGTGAAATGCTGTGGCAGTACCATAAAAGAGCTCTGCATAAGCAATTGAACAAAAACTTGACCACGAAATGAAACATGTTGGGCACAAATTCCTCCACAGTGAGGTGAAAGACTGATATAGCCTGATATAAAGGAAACTATTTCTTCAACTCATTCCTGCTAAAGCTGGATCTACAAGCTATTGAATCATGGGGGTACTTTTTGTTAATAAATAATGGCACTGTGAAAAATGTTATACAGTACTTAGTTATTCATACAAGGTTGTTTTTACCTAATACTGAGATAACCTGCTAAGATCAAATTAATTTTATTACGTTTTACACACACACACACAGAAAAAAAAAACACGTACACTAAAAAAAGGGTTACTAACTATTGAATATGACTGTAAATTGAATAGAGACTTTACTGTATGTACAGCTGAATCTTTATTATTATAACTAAAATGTATATAATCTATAAAATGTAGTTTGCCTGTTCTCCCCATGCTTGGTGGGTTCCCTCTGCTTACCTTGGTTTCCTCCCACAGTCCAAAGACTTGCAAATTAGGCTAATTGGCATTTCCAAATTATCTGTAGTGTATGAGTCTGTGTGCTTGCTTGCACTGTGATGGATTGGCATCCCGTACAGAGTGTACCCTGCCTCGTGCTCAAAGGCTTCTGGGCTACTCTTGAGACCCTGTGGAGGATAAGCACTATAGAGAATGAATGAGAGGTTATTTGGTACCTACATTAGGTTGGCATTAATAAATATAATTAGTTATATAATTAAATTTATTTCAGAGGCAATTACATCTGACATGCTATAGGCTACTAATTTTTGTTTATAAAGTCACTTCTAATGTAACATCAAATAGTACAGTATATACTGTATACATCTAGTAAAAATGTGCACCATTGTGTTCTACTATAAAAAACACTTTCCCAGCACAGATGAATAGCCTAACAAAAACACTTCAGACATAACACAGCAATCTTACTGCTTAATTTGCCTCATTTTTAAATAACTTGGTGATCTTTCTCATGTGCACCCTTTCCAGTCACGGTTTTATTAAAATCAGATGTTTTATATGAATTTGGTCCAATTTGGGATGGTTTCTGGTTGCTGATAATCACACTCATCAGACACATTAACGACCTTGCTATTTGCATAAGAGTGCAGATTAAACTAGCTAATCACATTGTTTCAAATCAGTTTTAAAAAATGAAAACTATGGAGTATAAATTTGACCAAATTTATTTTGGACAACTTATGGATTTGTGACTTAAAAGAAATCCAGTTGTGTTTGATATAGCAGATGTGTAATTAGTATTTTAACAAAAGTAAAATTGATAAGGTTGTAAATTAATAATCACATTCTTTCTGAAATATATTAATGTTGAAGATTCGGCCATACCTCATCACCTGTTGATGAGTCATAACTAAAAGTCATTTGAACTCATGTGTATGAAATGTTTTAGATTTAGATTCTAGATAGAGTTGCGCTTAGGTGTTCATCATGGTTGGGATAAAGTTAATCTTATATTAGGCTTGCATTAAAATTTAGAGTTTTAATTTATGATAAAATAAGTGCTATTCATATAACTACAACAATTATCTTCCAACCATACATGCATGGCTATATACTGACTCAATCTTGATGCAGAATACAGCCTGCGATTATAAAATGCATTAGTCAATGCAAATTCTTGCTATTCAGTTTCCTGTAGGAGAAGGAAAGAGAGATGAAGGTAATTAAACTAAAGGCGGAGATTGATTCCCCATTTACCTAACCCCCCTGTTCTCATCCCACTAAACGCCTACACCCTGGACTCAGAGTTCCTGATACACATACATACTCTGTTTGGTATTTCTTGGGTCATTTGACTGGCATGAAAGGTGAGGTAATGTTCCTTTTTGATGGCGTTTCCTGATATGTTCATTTTGGCATATTTCAACACACTATGACTTTGTTCAGAATATAAGATCACCTCATGAATACCGTGCTATTACAAATAAAGGAGCATCTAAGTCACTGTGAGGAATTGATTTTCCACACGTTCACTAATAATCAAAATTCTGAATAACCAACATACAATACAATAAAACATACCAACATACTTTTGGTGTTGGTGTAGTGAGCATTGCATTGGATTCATTCAGTTATATTGTCCATGATGTGTCCAGTGGGTTCTGTAGTTTAACAGGGACAATTTGCATCCTCCCACCGTTCTTAATCATTTTCTTATCAGTGACTTTCACCCCAGGTCACAAAGAAAGGCTGGAGAACAATGAGTCATTAGCCTTTCCACGTGTTATTATGAGTTCTCAAGCTTTGCACACCATGTGTCTTTGATATTTCAAAGACTGTAAAGAGCGGAAATGACTGTAAAGAGTCATTTCCATCCTGTGTGTGAACATGCGTCTGTATGTGTTGCAGTGCTTCATATATTTAAGGGTAGAACTTATTAGGTAGAATACACTGTCATGCATGAGACCGATAATTTAATCTATATTACCAAAACACTATATGTCTTCATTACATGATTTGCATAAGGCTCCATAAGCTTAAATTTAGCTGCTTTGTCTATTCCACACCCAGCTTTGATGTGCATTTGGGTTTATCTTGTTTTGTCTTGTTAGAAGACTATGTGGTTCAAACGAACTTTCTAGTGGATGATGTAGACTTTCTAGCTGACGATTTGAGGTTATACTGAAGACATAATGAAAGAATACATTGCTTTAAATACTTGACAGTGAATAGAGTTATATTCTTTATTCTTTTTTAAATGTAATCGTTATTATTAATTCAAAAAGCAAATGTGAAAGCTAGGAAATGCATGGACAACTGAACAACTGTTACTGAAAATGTGCTTTATAAGTAGGATGAGAATGAACATGAAAATGTGTTTTTCTATTATAATTCAAATTATTATGATGCAAGTTTGCTTCCATACATATGCCTAAAATACACAGACACCAAAAAAAAAAAAAAAAAAATGTATACCTGTATATGCTTCTCTCTTTTTTTTTTTTTTTTCATTTTTCATTGGCCATTCACCAATATACAGACAAAGAAATAAAGTAAATTATCCAGAAAAAAAGAACATATTCTTAATTTTTGTGTACCATACATTCAATTGTTCTTCATTGCATCTCTGTAACATCCTTAGGTGTGTGTACAACAATGGGCCTTAGAATGAATATCTATGGATTACTGTGCACATAATAGATGTGTATTTTTCCTTACCTTATATATTACCTTATAAATGAGTTGATAAAATAAAGTTGCTCTATAGCCCTGTTGTTTTTCATTTACTCGAGTAAATTTGTGTTTTTCTTCAACATACTTCAACTAAGCCAGAATAAAGTACAGGCTGGGACCAGAGAATGTGAGCATTCTCTAGCAATTCTGGGATTTAAATTAACAACCTTTTAGTCAGTCAGCAGTGGTGAAATATTGAGTAATTACTTATTAAAACACCAAGTGTCGTCAATGGTCCAAATTATGATTGACAGAGAGAGAAGTAACATGAGAGAGAGGGAGGTGAGTGGGTTGTTGATATATCAGGTTTATATTAGCAGGAAAATTTCCAAGTGATTTACATAGTGTGGGTGGAGATGTACTCTCAGGGTTTCATTTGCTGTGAATGTCTGATGCAGTAAACTAGTCCTGTCACCCTTATCCATACATACTTATATTGTTATCAAAACAATAAAACAAGCAAAACGAAAACAAAGTACAATTTCACCAGTCTATTTGGATTTTAATAGCTTTTACTATCTTTCAACATGTAAATTCTGAATCGATATTCTCTCTCTCACGCGCACGCAAGCACGCACGCGCGCACACGCACCACTACGGGATATTCTGTATTTCATCAGCGCCCCCTATTGGTCAAAGTGATTACATACATTTAAATTTTTTCGTAAATCTAAACCAGTTGTTTTTACGGTTATACTTAGGCTTATAATTGTGCTGTTATTATACCGTCGATTAATGACTTGCTACATGTAGCCCATTGAGATCCCTTAAACCTGAACCTATATTCTGACCCTTTTAGTAGACAGTCCAAACCCCATTTACACTGAAACCTGTAAAAAGTAACTAAATACAATAAATAGACCGTGTTTTCAAAATGTGTTTATATTGGTCAGGCCTTTAAAAAAAAAAAAAAAAAAAAAAAAAAAAAGCTTATGTGATCATTTATGAAAGAAATATTAACTTAGCATTATTAAAATCTTCACTTTCTTTTCTTTCATTATCAGAAAAGAATCAGAAGATGTATTATAGTTTTTATGCTAAAACCAGCAAATAAGGGATTCTCTAAATTTAAGGTCTAAGCACAAATTCAGTAAGTTAATTAACATCTTGTCAGAAACAACATATCGGTTCCTGTTGAAAAAGAACATCATAATTTGTTACTTCTCAGCCAGGAGGATCTTTCATGACATGGATCAGGTGTGTTAAAGTTAAGAAATCTTAAAAGTGCACAGGAATCCTCAGAACTAAAGCCAAGAGCCTTTCACTTAACCACCCACTCTGTGATGTAATGCGTGTGGGGTGTTAACGTGGAGGGACTGCAGCAATTATGCTATTCTTCCATGAAAATTACAGGAAATCACGAAATGGATATAATTCTCATGAGAGAACACTATCACGATTTTCGCTGTGCCACACACAACACAATATGCTCAAACCACAAAGGCCAAATTGTTTTAGATTTTTCTGATTAGACCAGCATAATTGAAAAAAAATGTGCTTCCCAAAAGTCCTCATCAAAGGGAGGGTTTCCTCGCCTTGCACAGATAACAGCGCATGCTGGCTGGGTGGTCTGCTCTGAGTGGTGCATTGACGTCTTGGGTGAGTTGCATATGAATTGTGTCTGATTGAACAATCCTTTTAAAGCAACCAAACTGTAAAAATGCTTTCATTAAAACTTATTTGAGAGGGCAAAATGGAAAGTACAAAAACTGACACTGCAATGGCTGATTTCCTTTTTAAAGGTGACTATTGACTGAACATATGAAGGGTTTGTGACCTCACAAAAATGCTAAAACTCTGTAAGTAAAAGTAAAAGTAGTATGGGGATGATTTAGGTTTTGAGGCATTTGCAATTCGCCTAATAAAATTAATACAATTCCCTGACATGAGTAAATGTGTACAGAATACACACACACACACACACACACACACACACACACACACACACACACACACACACACACACACACACACCCCATCAAGCAATGTACTATTCAAAACAAAAATGTAGGAAATTAAAATCATAGCTATTTAACAAAACTGCACCTCTGCACATTGCTTCAATTTAGATTTTTTATTATATTTTTCACTCAGCTAGGTTTCGATTTAAATGTATTAGATGTGAGGTCAGAAGTGCATGTGACATGTGAAGTGCAGAACAATGACAATTTTTTTATATTGACAACTGTCCTCGGGTTGGATATATTAGGCAGCAAGTGAAGAGTGAGTTCTTTAAGTTGATGTACTAGAAGAACAAAAATGTGCAAACAAAAAAAATCTAACTTCAACAAGTGCCGCATGATGATGTCTAAAAAAAAAAAGTCACAAGTTCTGGGGCGGTGGGGGGTTTCATGTAAAAAGTGGTACATAATAAATGTAGTCCAAGGAAGCACCAAGGGTAAACTGGTGACTGGGTCATGGCCATAGCTCATTAATCTACATGAGAAGCAGAGAACAGAGTTGTCAGAATGTACAATATATGTTGACTGCTGTCCACTGCTGAAAGCTCCAGTAAGATGTAAACACCAGAACTGGACCAATGGAAAAAGTTGGCATTTTCTGTAACATTATGTGGATGGCTGGGTGTGTGTGCCTCAGTTATCTGGGCAATAGATAGCTCCAAAATGCACTATGGGTAAAAAGGCATCCTGGCATTTATATGGATGTTACCTTGACACATAACGCATACCAAAAAAGTTGCAGACCAAGTATTCCCTGATGGCAGTAGCCTCTTCCACCAAGATAATGTGCTATAAATTAGTAATAGTTTGAGGAACATGACAAAGAGCTCATGGCCTGGTTTCTAAATTTCAAGATCTAAACCTGATTGAACTTGATATATGCATGATATCAGGGCTGCATCATGAATGTCCATGCCTTCATGGTTCAGAGATGCAACGCTTACACACATTCACACAATACAGGCAATTTGGGAATACAAGTTTTTAGCCTGTGGGTGGAAACCCACCAAGCACAGGGAGAACATGCAACCCTAGACACCAAAGTGGGAATCAAATCCAGACCCTGCAGGTGTGAGATGACAGTGCTAACCACTACACCACCATACCACGATAATAGGGAAGTAACCAAATCTAAATACATTTTTCATACAGAATATGAGACATTGTGCTCTAAACATGATGCAAAAAGAGAAAGATCAGAATAAGCATAGGACATATTAATAGCTACCAAATTCAGGCCTGGGGGTGCAAACTCAACATGGCGCTTGAAATTCTTTCAGAATACCAAATTTATCCATGTTGTGATGTGTTTAACAAATTAAAAACTTTGCCTTTATTTTAAACTATGAATTTCTATCAATGTTAAAATTATTAAGGGATAAAAAGAGATATAAAAAATACACTAAATACAATCCTCCAAAATGAACATTTGATCCAAATTAGATTGTGATGTGAAACATTTCGGGGAAGACTTTAATTCATTTAAAATGGACAGAATCACAAATACCCAGGCAGTAAAAATGTTCCACTGCCTGTCTGGGGGAGGGGCTATAACACCGCGTGACCCGGAAGTGCTCTTAGTTGTAATAATAAAACAAACAGAGACCTGCTGACAGCTGAGCTGCCGAGAAATCCGTGAGTAATATTGTGCTGTTTTATGAGATGTCCTGGTCGCTGAAGCGAGAATGCTGGAGAGATATTACGGGTTTTTGACGCGGCTCTGAGAAATGCATTCTCTGTCGTAGCTAAAATGCTAAGTTGTTCGCTAAGTGTTAGCTTGCTAGCGGATGTTTGTGCAACAACAGCTGATGCAGTTTGACATCGTTATTAGCGGCGCATCAGTTCGCTTTTTCTGAAATATTATTCCGTATAAACATAATTTTTAATCTTCTAAGACATTTTAGACTGACAGACAACAAGAAACACACAGTCTAACCGAGTAATTACAGAGAAAGAACCTCAGTGGCCTGTCACTCCCTTTAATAGATAGAGTGTAAAACCGCGGCGCTTGTTAAACCTATTAAACACTGTGGTTAATTAAATGAGGAAACTCATGGTTTAGGATTTAACCTAGAAATAATGTTACTCAAATTTTGAAATGTGATTTTAATGTCAGTTCAGCAATATGGTCAACATATGTAAATACCACTACTGCTAGTGCTCCAGTGCTGTTTCACTTTATACCTCAGCACTAATGATTTGTCAGATCTGCTTGATTAATTGTATATAGCACCAGCCCTGACTGTAGTAGGAATGGAAATCACCATGAATACCCAATATGATATCATCATGATCATGATACTTAGGTGTTGATTTAATTTGCATGGCAATTCTGTAAGGATCCCATTTTTGTTAATATCCTGATTCAACACATATACATGGTGCTGTGCAAAAGTCTTAGGTGCATGCAAATAAATCCAAATAATGAAACAAAGTCAGTATTTGGTGTGATGACGCTTTGAGGACTCTTAAGTCTCAGGTACAGTTTTTGCAGTTTAATAAGGATCCGTGGCTACGTGCTACCATAACCTGCGAATGTAGTGTATGGTTAGCTCACTGCTACTCCTCACCCTGCCTCGACGAGTTGTTTTGTAATGTTACATTGAGTGAGGAACACCAGTGACGCACTTACAGTATGACATAAAAATGATGCTGCCTACCTATGCAGATACCAGCGGCGCCACAGACAGAATTTCTGTTATATATAGATTGATTAGCTAATAAGTTTTTCCTGAGCATCCTGCGGAATAACAGTTCTCAGAGTTCCCACAGTTCCTCTGAGGATTTTGACTGCTGCACCTGCTTAATTTCTTCATGCAAAACCCAGCAGCTTTCATTTTAGCTTTTGTGCAAAAAGAGGTGGCATATATTTTTAGTGTAGCCTACATAGTGGACTATAAATTTGTGCAAATCAGAAATGTTTTTGTACTGACTGAATAATAAAGTCACAGAAATTTGCACAGAAATGTGTATGTGTGATATGTTATTTAATTTTTTGCCATATTTTCTTACAATTCCAAACAGTCCTCCTAACACATTGAATTCTGTGCTGCCTGCCAGTGTGTGATTAGTTTAAAATTATAGAGGAACTGCAAGATTTTACAACATCAAAACCAAACACACATAAATTGAAAAAAAAAAAAAAAAATTCGAATTTGGAGTCAATGTGGCAACACATGAATTAAAACACAAAATCACAATACCTAACTGACTCGATTTCTTCATCTCTAGACATTACTCCCATTAGTGCATTAAACATGGTATTATTTTTAACTTGAAAGAAAATTTGTATGTGTTTGTATTTCAGACAAATGATGTCTCCTAATCTAAGACTACTAAAGAAATGAAAATAAAATTTAGATTAATGAATCAAATTAAAATTAAAATTTAATGTTGATGAAATGTCTTGTATGGTGAGTTTTTACTATTATTAAAAAAAAAAATTGTTGAAGGAGTCTCCAGTGTCCGTTAAAGTTTTCAGGTCAGAGAATGTTGTAAATTAAACTTTTTTATTAAGTTAAAGAGAAAGCGAGGGAATTAATGTTTATTGCTACTGTAATGTTAGTTATTAACTTGTTTCATGGATGGTCCACTACATTAAATGTCACCATGAATTAATTGATGAGTAAAATCCAAATAAACAGATAATTATTTATCTATAAAGTATTTTCTGTCTTTTTGACATGCTGAAAAAAGAACTTTTTTAACTACTAAGTAGGTGCTGGCTTCATTGTGTATTTAAGTGCATGTTTGCCTGATGTTTTAAACATATACATTTTAATATAATTAAAAAAAAAAATTAAAAGAAAAATGTTATTAACCAGTTAGTCAAAAAAAGTAGGACTCATTGACATGTTATTATTTCTTTGTTCTTTGATATTTTTTTCTTTGTGAAAGGCCTGCTTCTTTCATGAAGAAACATCACACGGGGTAACACTGTATGCCGCTCGTCCCTAGCACAATTCCTAGAGACCCCATACTTTATGGTTTTTGTAATCCAACACATCAGAATCAACTTCTTGACTGATTACTAAACTTTCATGAGCCAAGGTGTCTGCGATAGAGCAGGGAAAATGCAAAATGAATGTTTGTAGTCCTCAGGGAACGGCAATCACCTTCACCTTCTGTAACATGAGCAAGCCTGGAATGTTATTGAGTTGTTGGTTACTGAGAGAATACATTTTAACCGAGCCAAAGCAATCTAATTTGATGGAAGGCTTTCCATGACTGGTAATAATGAACCACTGGGATGTTTAACTACATGTATTACTCCACATATGCTAATAATCCTTAACTACGCTTTTAATTACACCCTTAATTAACTGTCGGTTGCCTGCTCCTCCATTCTCTATTAGTTAGTTCCACCAGTCACAGAGGGATGCGTTGCCAGAGCAAAATAACTGGTTAAATAAAGAAACAAATGGTAACCTGTTCATAATAAATGGTGTTTTCAACAACTGTTGTATAAAACTAATATCACACTCGAGGTCATAACATAGTGCTGAATATAACACAGCTGTGCCTCTATGCCTGCGCACAAGCATGCTGTATCCATCAGTACAACACAGTCTCAGGTGTAATATTGCTTAATTAGTTTATGATAGGGCGGCATAGTGGTGTAGTGGTTAAGACACTGGTCTTCGACATCCAGGGTTGAGAATGATGTTTCTTCATGAGAACTGATGTGCCGCTAATAAGGATTCTTAGCATATTTTCAGTGTAATTGAGATTACATTTTGTTTTTGTTGTTTTTTTGGGGGGGGGAGAACAGAATTTTTGGGGCATAACTTTATTTTGCATAAGAGAAATATACAGTATGTATACTATAAAACACAAAATGTCAACATTTGCCTTTGTAATATACCTATTGATGAATGTAAAATAACTGGTAATATTTGTGCTGTTGGTTAAAAATAAAATGTTTTTCTAAAAACAGATTAGATTATAAAAGTCTGTTGTTTTGTCTGTTTGTTTCAATCATTTAGCTCAGGTTTAATGGAACTGCAGAAGGAGGGAAAGGCTACAGTTATATAGGAACGGTGTAGACATATATACAAATGATGAGAACCACTCAGTTACCCCAGTGGACTAACTGGGGTAACTGTCCAGTCATATGCCATGACTAACCGTGAAATTACAGTCAGGGGTAACTGTCCGGTCATATGCCACGGCTAACCGTGAAATTTTTGCAACACTACCCTCGCTACACACACACCCACTCAGTTTCCATTTCATCAAGGGCCAGATGGATTGATTTATTTGTTCTTGTCTGGAGTATTTTTTTTTTCTTTCTTTTTTTTCAGTGATGAATTTAAGTGTCTGTAAGAGGACTTTGTAGTGTGTGTGTATCAAACTGAAAACCTTGCTTGCTTTAGGTTTTCTTTCCAATACTATATAAAGATATTTAATAAAAATATAGCAATTATCTACATCTAGGCATTTGGCAGACGCCCTTATCCAGAGGTTTGAACCTTGGGATCTTCTGAACCGTAGTCCAATGACTTAACCACTGAGCTAACCCTGCCTTTATATTATAAAATATAAAGATATAAAGAGGTGTGGAATAAATACATGTAAGCAAATAAAGTTTGGTGTTCGATTCCTTACCTCAGATTCTCTCCCTGTCTCTCTCTCTCACTAGTGTGTGAGCCATGTCTCGTGCACGACTGCCTCCGCTAGTTACTGGCATCTCACCCAATGAGGGCACACCATGGACTAAAGTCACTATTCGTGGAGAAAACCTGGGCACTGGACCTAACGACCTCATTGGTGAGCCATGGGTGTTTCTGCTCCTTTTAGAATTTTGTGTGCAACAGGATCTCCGCTTGGCACTGTGGATTTTATCTCTTGATTGGCTGTTTAATACCATGGATAGTGAGAATGTTAAGCCTAAGAGTAAAAGATGAGTAATTAT
The DNA here is from genome assembly GCA_013621035.1 of Clarias magur. NCBI lineage: Eukaryota > Metazoa > Chordata > Actinopteri > Siluriformes > Clariidae > Clarias > Clarias magur. Next base: position 2,939,327 of record QNUK01000013.1, on the reverse strand, counting down.
GCTTTTCTGTCTCTATGTAATACTCCACCAGGTCTGTCTATCTGTGGGCATAACTGTCTGCTGACAGCTGAATGGCTTTCTCCCAGTAAGATTGTGTGCCGTGTTGGTCCTGCTAAAGACGACAAGGGCGAGATCATCGTCACGACCAGGAGCGGAGGCCTAGGCACATCCACCGTCTCTTTCAAAGTCCTTAAAGCTGATAAGATAGGTCAGAGGTGCACGTTTGGAATACTGTTATGCATTTTCATTCATATAAAATTAAATGTAAATAGTTTGTATTATGAATGACTCCAGTGTGTGTCTGTATCTTTGCATGAATCTGTACAGATATTCTAGAGCAATCTGCTGTGTGGGTAGATGAGGGAAATTACTACGACCTGAGACTTAATCGGAATAAAGGCATTTCTCCACTGTCTCTACGGCAGGCTGACCCACTAGGCATCGAAACAGATAAGTACGTCACCCAGGCACAGACATTATACAGCTGGTATAAAAATGTACCTATCTAATTTAGAAATGGGGATTGAGGCTAGAGTTCTGTGCAAGCCACATGAGTTTTTCCACTGGAAATTGCAAAGCTACAGCATCCAAAACATTCTAGTCTGGTGACCTGAATGTCCTGAATGACCCTGTTACCACATCTATGGAGTTTTTCTTTCCTGATGGCACGGGCATATTTCAGGACTCAAAATGTGAAAAAGTGGTTCTGGTCGCAATAAGTAATCATTTTTATGCATGAACTGGCCACCATTTTGTGTGTTATTATCAAAGCTAAAGGCACTTTTATTTTTTTGCTTTGTTTATTTGAGATGTATATAAATGTGCTATACAAATAAAAATGTCTTATTTGCCTAAACATGGTTTTGTTACCTTTCTTAGGGGAAAAGTTCAACAGAAAGATTTGGAGAATTTGTTTCCAGGCATGAGCGGAGATTTCACAAGTGAGAATTTCTCCGCCACTTGGTACCTCATTGAGAACCACTCCTTAACCAGGTTAGTCAACTCTAAGGTGCATATATATGTTATTTGACAGTTATGGATGCTAAACAGAAAAAATATATATACTATGAGGTGTGTTCAAGTCAAACTGGGACCTGTGATAAAATTTCTTATGAATGAATGGGTAAAACAGATTGACATATAAAAAAAAAAAAAAAAAAAAAATATATATATAAATATATATATATATATATATATATATATATATATAAAATATTTGCATAGTGCAAACGTTTTAAAGAAGACTATACATCCATGAATGATGATCCCGGTCAAGGTAGGCTAGTGTGTTTGTCCATGTGAATGTTCTGTTAATTCCACATCTTTCGTACAGTTCTGACCCATTTCCATATGCTGGGGCCATTAAAGGAGTTCCCAGGAGGCAGTTCGAGCATGGCTCCAGCATACTGATAAAACATTTTACCTTTCACCAAGCACTAGTGAAACACTGGGCAATGTGGAGTAGGGATTATTTAGAGAAGTAAAGGTTTTTATTTTTTATTCAGATATTAATGAGCACATAGTATTCAATCGTATGTCCATCTCCAAGCCTACTACATCGCTCAGGAAAAACTATGCACTCCGGGACAAACAGGGAAGGTTATTGGTTTATTCTGAACTGTGTGCATTTGTCATATTTAATATAATGTCGTATTTAACTGTCTGTTTGTGCTGGATCAGTTTGTTTTGGGGGTATGTCGGGGTTGTGTTAAACTTCACAGGTTCGTTAATGTGAAAGTACAGCCTAGTCAGAAGGTTTGTTCCAGTTCTATAAAGTAACAGGCAGCTGGAATCTCACTGGAAAATGACTTCCTTTGATGTTCAGTATACAAATGGGATATTACATTTAATTATTATTATTTATTATTTTCTTATTCTTTTAGTATATACTGTACTATATTTTTTCCTTCTCATTACACATGGTAATACAAAGGAAAGGAATGGCACATGAAGAGCTGGTTCCCATTTTAAGTAATCTGAATTTCTAGCTAAAATTGTACAAGCTTGAATGTCCATTTCTGTTGTCAAATAATGTAAGTTGTGCTACCACAATTTTACTTATACTCAATAAGTACTCTACTTTATTAGGGACACAGTAATGCTGTAAATATAACAGTGAGTTTACTGATCTTAGTGCCACTCTCAGACACCTGATCTCAGTTCATTGGAAAGAACAGGAGAGTTGCACTGTAGTGCATCTCAACAATTAGCAGTAATTGTGTGATGCAATCATATCCACATTGTTTTCGTCAACATCAGCGTTAAATGAATGTTTCCAGCATATTAGGAAAGGATATTTGGAAAGGAGAGGAAGTAGCCAGTATAAGTATAGTATTCCTAATAGAGTTTTCAGTGATTGGATTATTCACTTTAGACAAATAGAAGGCACAGATACTCTTCAAAACAATTCTGGCAAATGTTAAACACTCAGCATTACTCTACAAAGTCTAAAGCCAGTTTTTTTTCTGAGCAATCATCTAAACATAGCATATTTTCTTTGAAAAACTAAATATAATGTTAAATTATAAAAACTTTGATAAGCAGTCAGGCGCTTTTTGTTCCTGAAACTATGCAGAATCAGAAAAAAAGCTTCTATAAACTAAAAATATGGCTAACTAACACATTGCTTTTTTCCCCCTCATCTGTGCTAGTTTCGAGCAGCTGCGCATGGCAGTGGGAAATCTGAAAAAACAGGCAAGTAAGAAGAATGAAGGCAGTCTGGCCTGTGTAAAAGGAGGACTCAGTACTTTCTTTGAAGCCCAGGATGCTCTGGCAGGTATGGGTGGCCCAACACACACACCTATTTCTGTGCATTTCCTGAATTGCTTTGCTCATGAAGTGGAAATCATAATGTTTTCTTTTTGGGAATATGTATATATACGCTTGGATTGTTAAGTCACATGCACATTGTACGTCTTCTTTATAGATTTATTTGTCTTTATGGATTTGGATTGTGGTGATGAATGTGTGGTTAAGTTCTATTTCATGAGTGTTCAAGTCAAACCAGAACTTTTGATTGTGCAAAAATGGCAGAACACGGATATGAGAGCAAAACCTACCCTTAGTTCTCTACATAATCCCCTGCTACTATAATGTACTTAACCCGGCCTTTCACCAGTACTTGGATATCATCAAGGTAGAAAGTTTTCTCTGTGCACATTTGTCTGCTGCACAGGGTTGAGAAAAGGAAAATCTATATTTAGCTGCATGTGTGTATATAATTGTGGCAGGTCAGGCGGATTGGTCAGGCTAATGTAGTGCTGAGGATGGGATTTTGATCAGGTTTTTAAAGATTATTAACACTGCCCTGAGAGGAAGTGGGAGTGTGTTTAAAGGAAACTGCACAGATTCCCAGAGAAAATTTCCAAAACTCACATCGCCTAAGTCAAAACACAGAGCAAGGACACAGGAAATGATCTGAACAGCATTCGGGACCTCAGGGGCCTGGAGGTTAGCTCTGACGTCACCAGTCTGTCTGTGTGGGTTTGTGTATTGTATGTGTGGGAGCACATTGCATGTCAGATCTCCATTGAAATCATATGTGGGATTGCTGTCCTGAAGCAAACAGGAAACAGTGCGTGTCTGTTGGTGTTGGTCTATGTGTGTCTGCACACTACATGTCGAAAAATATGTAGACACCTGACCATCACGCACATATGTATTTATTGAACATCACATTCCAGATTTAGTCCCTCTTTGCTGTAATAATAGCTTCCATTTTTCTGGGAAGGCTTTCCAGTAGATGTTTTAGATCGTGGCAATAGGGATTCATTCATTGAGCCACAGGAGCATTAGTGAGGTCAGACACTGATGTCACGCGAGGAGAACAGCCAGCAAATTCATCCCAAAGGTGTTCAGGCCACTCAAGTTCATGTATTCCAACCTTGAGTTGAGTGTGTTCGTGCACAAGGGTATTGTTTTACTGGAACATTTTCGAGCCTTTAGTTGCTGTGAAGGGGAATTCTAAAGCTACAGCCTACAGAGACATTCTAGATGATTCTTTGCTTCAAAATTCGCAGCAATAAAAGGGAGTACCATCACACATGGGTGTTGTGGTCAGGTCTCTGAATATTTTCGTGCATGTGTGCATTTCCGAGTGTGTCTGTCTGTCTGTTTACCTGTCTGTGTCTTTTTTGGTTTGTGTTGGGGTACCATAAACCAGCCGTGGATAATCCACAAATTACATCTGTCGTTTTTTCTTTTCCAGCTATCCATCAGAAGCTCGAATCAGATGGCACTGAGAAGGTTGAGGGCTCCATGACTCGGCGATTAGAGAACGTCCTCAACAGTAAGATCATTAAGAAGCTCACTTTCTTACACATAAATAAACATAGACACACACACCCACTCGCATAGTTAGAAAGAGATCCATAGTTCTCCCCTGCTGGATGTTAATTTGACGCATGTGATGAAAGATTAATAAACACACTCGTTTCCTGCAGCACATGTAAATAAACCAGTCACACTGACAAGCTTTCATCCTTAACTCCCCTCAGTGCCTGACTGTCTGTCGCTCAGCCAGCGCAGGGCACAGTGTGGGGAAAACGTGAATAATTTGGCCATCTGCTCTGATTTTCTTTTTTCTTTTTTTTTGTAATTTTTATTATTGTGTTTCAAGGTCTTGCTTTAATTAAAGAGTCTGACCTGGTGCGTACAGCAGGGCCACGGCCACCCAGGCAGGCAGAGACAAGCAGAACAGATTTCATCCGTGTGCAAGCTAGAGATCTGTGACTTTCTTTTATGTGTTTTTTTACTTTCTCTCTCTCTCTTTCAGGGGCAAGCAATACTGCTGACACGTTGTTTCAGGAGGTTCTGGGCCGAAAAGATAAAGCCGACTCTACACGCAACGCCCTCAATGTACTGCAGCGTTTCAAATTTCTCTTCAACCTGCCACTCAACATTGAACGTAACATCCAGAAGGTGGAGCTGAAAATACATAATATACATAGCCTTTGTTTTAGTATGTACTGTAATTATAACGCAGTAGCTTCTACTAATCCTAGTTTGTGTTTTGCAATGTTAAACAATATCTTGGTACTGTAGAAGATTATTGATGTTCCTCTCTCTTCTAGGGGGATTATGACGTGGTTATTAATGACTATGAGAAAGCCAAATCCCTGTTTGGGAACACAGAGGTTCCTGTATTTAAAAAAGGTATACAAACCTTAAAATAGTCATTCCTTTCAATTAATATTGCTGTCTATTACCAAGAGCATTTAAGTCAAACCTGGACCTGATGAAATTTAACGTGAATGGGGGCATGAAACTGAATGACATTTACAGAATACGTCAAGCGCAATACAGTTTGGAGACACTTGGTTGCAGTAGATAATTTCAATGGTGCAACCGGTTTACAGTGTGCCGTATGTCCATGAATGAGGGCTCGCTGCCCACTGCAGTTGTCCCCATGAAAGAAGGAAAAAACTTCTTTGCTTGTTCACCTTGTTGACCTTTACCAGCAGAACAGTTTTTTTAGTGCTTGGTTGATTTTAATTTGTTTTTCCTTTGTCCCTTTTATCTTAAGGTTTGCCACATTGGATCATTTAATCCACAAGGCACTTTTTTTCACCAGATGTTTACGCCATCCTATTGAAACCCTCCTGTTTTTTTTAACAGGCTTGAAACTGGTACCTATATGGGACCCAGCAGCGGTGACACAACAGTGGCGCTGCTCGAGTCTCTCATCAGCTTAACATTCAGAGAATTAAAGAGTATTTAGATTCAAGATTCAAAGAATTTTATTAATCCTAGAGGGAAATTGCTTCATACCGGTAATCAAGCTCATGTTCATAAAAGATGCACTTGCACTGATAGCAGACAACAAACTAGACTTTGATTAAATATTAACAGGAGAAACTGCCGTATCTTCCTACAATGCAAGTAACCCAATAAAACACATTAAACATCAAACTTAACGGAATCATTTTAGTGCTGCATCAGATGCTGGCTACTCATTAGAGACTCCTCTCTTTTTCACTGCAGACTTACTTTGTTTTAATACAATGAACTATTAAATGAAACATTGTCTGATGAGATTATCTATCAAGTCCTATCAAGTGCACTCTAACTTTAGCGCTTGACTGAAACCCTGCTGTTATACAGTAAGTGCGGAGTAAGTGAGGATTTGAAGCAACATTGAACAAGATAAAAACATCAGCATTTATGTAGAAAGATTTAGATTTCTTACGACTTTCATTTTCTAAAACGGAAAGTTTTGGTTTTAACTGTGCATTTGTGTGTGCAGTGTATTCGGAGGTGGAAACTCGCATCGGTGCTCTGAGAAATCTACTGCTGGATAAATTACTGGAGATGCCTTCTACTTTGCACGATCAGAAACGCTACATCAGGTCAGTAGGTATTGCACGGGTTTTATTTTTATTTGTTTAATCAAGAGCATGTTTATGCAAATGTTTACTCATACCATGTTGACTTATGGTTTACAGGTACTTGTCAGACCTGCATGCTCCAGGTGATCCTGCATGGCAGTGTATTGTGGCCCAACACAAGTGGATACTACAGCTGATGCAGAACTGTAAAGAAGACTTCATTAAAGAACAGAGAGGTCTGAAAACAAACATGCCGTACACATGTGGGCCACAGCATTGCTGAGTGTAAGGTGTTGTCTCCAGTTACTGGGGAACAAAATCAACCATGTGTTATGTCAATGAAACAATAAGAGCTGTAGTGCTCTTTGAACTCGCATAGCCCTTTTTTTCCAATGGACAGTCTGTCTGGATGTGGAAAATTACCCATAATACTGTTGTTCATGTTGTTGCTACTTATTTAGGTGCCAGTGCTGTTTGATTGCTTCTATTTTTTTTTTTACCCAGGTTTCATACTAGTCATGGCAGGTGGAGATAAGTGCAGACCACTGACTGATTAATATCTCTGCTTTGAATCATCTCTTTACCAGCAGAGATCTTCAGTGATCTATATATATATATATTTTTTTCTTTTCTTTTTAAACCTGTTTTTTGTCCCTTTAATCATAAGGGTAATTTGAACCACACACATTTTTATGCCGGATGACCCTCCAGTTAGAATCCTCACATTTTCTCAACAGGCTTGGGATCGGCACTATATGCAATGGCTAGGTCGTAAGGGGCGTAGGGTCAATGTTATTGCTTAAGGACCCTGCAATGGTGACTCGGCAGTGACACTGCTCGAGGCCCTGACCCTCCGATCAGCAACCCAGAGCCTCAGCTGCCCAAGCCACCCTTTGCCACTTTGGCTGAATGTTATGTTTCTCTTAATTTACACGTGCTTCATGCTTCACTCAATAAGAAACCATTTTAAACATCAGCTGACTATCTGTTTCAGAAATGTTTATTTGAATTTTGGGTGGTATTTTTCCCTTGTGTGCTGCAACACACAGACATAATAGGGTAAAATGTGCAAAATCCTTTTTTTTTTTCTTCTTCTTCTTCTTATGAAAGACATTCAGAACTGTTAGTCATTTAAACACGTTTATACCTAAACGACAAGAAACACATGTCAGGCTCGTGGTCCATTATTTCTGATTGCCAGAAGTCTGGGCTGGTAAAAACTAAACGTGCTATGTCCTAAATATCAGGAAATGAAAGGTGATATTGTGAACTGTCGTAGCAAATCCATGAATTAATTTTAAATCCAGATGTTTTAAGAATATAGCAAAAACTAAAGAACTAGGCTTGCCTTTTCAAAACGGACTGTATATTTTATTGGCACTATGAAAAATGAGTTGTTTATTTATTTAAATAATTATTTATTTGATTACTCCAGGCCTGGAAACAATTTTAAACAACAAAAATTGAAACTTTAAGTAGTATTAAATGAAGACGTTTGGGTTACTTCTGTCTTCACAGTTATGGTCCTGATGTAGACACTCACACGTTTTATGGTTTTCAGATATATTTGATAGTGGTATCTGTACTATCTTGTGTGATCTCTTTGAGTGGCCTGTGCTCACAAGACCATGTGGTGTGCCCTTGTATGTTTAGTTAGAGAGCAGTGTACAGTATGTGTGGTCTGGTCATGAACTGACAGAAACAGGAAGTCCTCTGTTCCACAGAGTAAAGGAGGGGAGCAGCCTGACACTGAGAAATGTAGGGAGAAAGTAAAAGAGAGAAACATTTTGGAAGACTTTCTAAAGAGAGGATAAATCTTGTTATGAGAGACGAGACTCATACAAGAGAGAAATCCTAAAATCACAGATCACATCAGCCAAATATTTTCCTAGAGAGATGTTTTTGTGTGTAAATGTATGAGTATTAGCTTTGCACAACTCTTTGCCCAAGTGAGAATGGAACAGTAATTGAAAGTCTTCTAGTGCCACCTAGTGATGAAGATATAGATCAAATAGTTCTCGTTTTTTCTTCTTCTCTGTCCCCATGAATCCCATTATGATATTTTCTTTTTCTTTCTGTTGCATTTCTTTCTAAGTGGGTGGTGGAGGACTGGAGCTGGATGGAGAACCTTGTTCATCAGCTCTGAGCAGAATCAGTCAAACTTCGTCTCTAAATAGAGGCAGCAGCTTCCAGACACCTAGAGATGACTGTAAGGAATGTTACTGATGATTTTCAGTAATGCTCTATTATCCGTAATGCATCATTTGAATAATTATGACCTGCATTTGTGGTAATATTGATCATCCTCTCTCTCTCTTTCTCTCTCTCTCTCTCTCAGCCTGGCACTACAAGAGCCCTCAGCAGGTGAGGTTTGTGGAGAAGCTGTCAGATGTTGTCATCAGCCAGCTGCCAAATTTCTGGAAACTGTGGATCTCCTATGTTAACGGCAGTCTTTTTAGTGAGGTATGTGTGTAAGCAGATGTGAGTACAAGTGAAATGCTGATGTTATAATTCAAGAATGCTGACATGCTTTGCAATATGCATGCTCTCTGACAGACTGGAGAGAAGTCAGGTCAGGTGGAGAAGCTGAAGAAGAATGCTCGGCAGAGACAGAATGACTTTAAAGTAAGTTACTCTTCAGTGTGCACTGACAAGTACAGTGTTTGTGAAAAGATACAGTTGTACCTTAAAAGAACACATTACATTACGTTACGGTACGTTACATTACATGTTCCATAGCATGTTCATTTACATGTTTCTGCCACAGCACTTTTCATTCTGATTAGTTGTCTTATTAGATTAATATACTCAGCTTGATGAATGGCCTGTAACTGGTGTTCAGTAGGGTTGAGGTCTATGCAGTAGATATGAGGAAGAAATCGTTTCAGTTCCATATGGCAATTCATGCATTACCACATTGACTTCAAAATCAATTTTTAAATGTATTTTTAAGTTTGCATGTTTGCCCTTGAAGTGTTGCCCTTCCTCTTTGATCCTGCAGATGGTGCACTCTAAACTATTCATACAGCAAAGCATCCTATGTGGTAGAAGCAAATCATTTGCTAAGTAGGTTTAGAATTGTGGTTTGTAACAGAATGTAAATGTACACACACACACACGCACACACAGTACCAGTCAAAGGTTTCAACACAAATTTGGATTTACTTTCTTTATTCTACAACAACTGGATTTTTCTAAATTATGAAATAACACATATAGCATTTGATAATTAAGTAACAACAATAACAACATGCAGTTCTTATTTTAAGACACAATGGTCATCTATTCTGGAATAACAGTATTGTCAAGTGCATTTTCAAACACCATCAAGCACCATGATGAAACTGGCTCTCATGAAGACCATCCCAGGAAAACAAGACCACAACTTTCCTCTGCTGCAGAGAAGCTGTTCATTTAGAGTTCCTAGCCTCAAAAATAAAAAATGAACAGCACTTCAGATTAGAGCCGTTATAAAGGCTTTACAGATCATAAGTAGCAGAGACATCACAATTATTACATATTTTGGATGCCTACAGCATTGTTTTCCAGACGTTTGACTAGTGGTGTGCAATCAGAATAGGAATTAAATTTGTGATATTAAATGAATCACAATACAAATATGTTCAACACTTAGGTAATGTGATAATCCCTTCTGTGTATACCACTTCAACCTTTGCAAACCATTTATTCACCGGCTTCACTTTATGCACAACGGCATTGGCATGCTATAACAGCTTTGGTCCTCTTAGTTCCAGGGAGGAGCAATTATAATAATACAGCCGCCCGTCTTTGTGGCAGCAGTTTGATGGAAAGCCCTCATACGGGTGTGATGATCAGGTGTCCACAAACTGTTTGCTGTATAGTGTGTGATTATATAGTATAGTATAGCACTGTATATAGTACTGTATAGTGTTTGCTGTATAGTTTGTGATATAGTATAGTACTGTATAGTGTACTGTATTTAGTACTGTATAGTGTTTGCTGTATAGTGTGTGATACTGTTATTTGTCAAATATCTAAGGCAGGTCTACAATTCAATTATTTTCTGGATGCGAAAACTACACAAAATAACTTCAGTTTCAGTTTAACTCTTGTGAAAAACTGTTTACAGACGAACGGAAGGAAATATGAGTTATATGGGGTCATGATATGCCTACCCATGTCACTTTCTTTTCTGGGGATTTCTGTTAATTTTTTGTGCTGTGCAATATGAACCTTGTTTCTCCTTAATTTCTGAGCTTGTAATGTGAAATATTTACTAGTTACAGTCCTGTCTCGTCATACCGATATTTTATTTTAGAATATGGTTCGAAAGCCATCCCTAAGCCTAACTAAGAGTCAAGGACTTCATTATTTGTGGACTCCCAGGGTGTTTCAGAAATACATTTTTTGTGTGCATGTTATTGTATTCTTGTATTCCATAATTCATAGGGAAATGATGGAAAGACTTTTTAAAATCGTGTCTTTTCTTTCTGACAATAAAAAGTTTTTGGAACTATATTATTAACTGTTCACATGTTATTATTTGTTTTTAATTCTGTTACACATGTAAAAGAGTGTCAAAAAATACACAGGTACTTATTTTTCCCGCTCAGAAGGATGATTTTGAAGTACCACTAACACTCTGCATTTATTCAATTCAGTGTAACAAAGGAGGGATAAAACGTATTCCTATTGGTGTTAAGAATGAATTGCCGCAAGAATACATCAAAGTGAAACAGTGTAAAAGTTTTTCTAACCCCCTACATTCATGAAGGCTACTGTATTTATAGCTCCTTACCACACCACTGGAAAATGGCTCTAACGGCTCAGTTTATGAATTGCTTCCATCATAAATAAGGATGTGTTGAAGACTTTGAAAATGTGATTTTAAACTAAAGTTAGAAACTAGCCTTTGCTGCAGTATTACCATCCATTTGTAAGTAATTCATTAGCAACTATTTATTGTGTGTGTACACAGGGCATGATCGAGGAGGTGACTCGTCGTTTGGTTCAGCTGGTGCGTGGCGCTCTTCTGCCCAGTAGTCTCACTGAGAATGAGCTGCGTGTATACGGGGGCTGGAACAACAAAACCCCCCTCACTGGAGCCTGGCTCACACAGATTATACACACTGTCAGGTGAGCGGACAGAGGAGCTGACCTTTCTTATCCAAAACTGAAGTGGTTAATATCAAGGTGTATTGCTTGTTTTTCCCCATCTCTGTCCCTCAGGCTGAGTCATGAGGCTCTCTCAGGTCTAGAGATTCCTAATGATTTGCTGCAGGTGATTCAGGATTTGCTACTTGACCTCCGTATGCACTGCCTGCTTGTCACTCTGCAGCACACTGCCGAAGGTGGGTCACTGTGAAATGATAAATGTAACCATGTTTATACTTATTCAAATTTAAGATAAAAGAATGTCACATTAAATATAATTTACCATTAATAAACACACACCGTATGATATCACAATGCTGATTCCATCTGTATTTCAATTCTATAAGTATCACAATTTTATACATATGGTGGTACCTCAGCATATGAACGCCCTGTCTCGTTCTTGCTGTGGCTAGAACGAATTATCTGCATTTACGTTATTTCCTATGGGGAAATGCATCTCACTCCAGAATGGATTAAATTCATTAGGGTCAGGGGTAGCTCAGTGGTTAAGGCATTGGACTACGGTTCAGAAAGTCCCACTACCACCAAGTTGTCCCTGTTGGGCCCATGAGCAAGGCCCTTAACCCCAACCTGATCAGATGTATAATGAGATAAAAATGTAAGTCGCTCTGGATGAGGGCGTCTGCCAAATGCCTAGATGTAGATGAGTTACCACTGTATTTGATTTAGTTACAATTCTAACCAAAATTTGCCAATAATTTGCTCATAACACCCAGGATTATGTGCTGCCTGCCAAAGTGTGGACAGTTCAGACCACATCACCTGTAGGATTATAAAGGGAAGGCAACATTTTACCGTCTCAAATGCAAACATATCTAAAAACAATTATAAATGTCGATGTCCAGTGTGACCTCATCCCTAGTCCTTACAGCGGTTGTCTTGCTGACTCGGTTCTAGCCAATCATCTTCAGTCAATGGAAAGACATCCTGACTTTCTCCTGTAGAACATGCTCTTTAAACCCAGAATAAATTTTTCCTTCAATAATTGCATCAAAGCAGCACCAAACCACGATACTGCCATCCCAGTGCTTTAAGTTTGGGATCAGATTCTTATCTTGGAAAAAACAATATCTATTTTTAGCGAGCAATGGCTTACAATAAGGCAAACGATGAACAAGAACAGTGCGCAAAGAGCGCACTGTTCTTGTTCATTGTTTGCCTTATTGTAGACTCTTGAACATTGACATTACTCAAAGCTAGAGTGGCCTGTGGTTCCTTAGATGTTACCCTGAGATTCTTTGTGCTTTCCAGTAATATTATTTGCTGAACCCTTGAACTTATTTTATTGTCAGATAACCACTCCTTAGCAGATGACATGTGGTGCTAAATGTTTTCCATTGGTAAAACATCTTTCTCACAGTAGAGAGTAGTAACTAAGTATCGAAGCATTAGTATCTGTGGATCAGGGTATTGCACAGAATGCAAGTACAATGAATCACGAAATGCCACAACCCTTGTTCCATGCAGAAATGCATTCCAAAGATGATCTGAGACTCGTATGAAGCTTCTGCCATCACACTGAGATCAATCAAATTGGTCTCTTTCAAACTCTTTCCATAGGGCAAATCGGAAATGTGGAAGCACATCTTCCAGATGCATTAATTCCTTTAACCAATACAATTCAGCACAGTAATTCCAGAATGTACAAAAGATGGGTAAAGATTTTTTTTTATTGTAAAGTGAATTAATTCCTACACAATCAATGAAAAGTTGTTTTTAAATTAATATGTAGATTGTTTCCAGATAATTCCTCTCATGGCTTCAAAGACAACTAGTAGCAAAACACAAACTTTCGCTCTTGTTCATAAATTTTATCTGATTTTTTGAGGTTAATCTCAACATGACTCACTGAATAAGACTGTCTGGTTTTTCATTTTGAGACCTCTTGGTTTGACTGCTTTGAGAAATAATACTTTATTCTTTTCTCATTACTACCTCTGCTATCACCATTGAATTTTTCTAAATGACCTCTAAACCTTTTAAATAATTGTGCTTAGAACGAGAGCTTTACAGGACGGACAACTGATATTAAAAATAATTACTGATTTTCAAAATTTCAGTCTTCATAAATTACACAAGTGTACAGCCGCCATGTTGATGTACATGATTATGGGTAATAGACCAGCAGGGGGAGATAGAGATCTGCACTCTCAGTTATAGTACAGTACCAAGTACTTGGGTTTTTCCTTACTTGGCCTAATAGTATGGCTATGCTAATTGTTGTTTTAAGATTACCTAGATCATTCCACTTGATCCAAGCTAAACACTGAATCATGAGAATCCATAATGTCTAACATGTACCTGGAGACTATGATCCACGTCAGATAGAACATGTGTAATATACTCAGTAATTAAAAGACTGTTAAATTAAAGCCATAAACAAATTGTCCAAAATAATCAGGATAAATTGTGTTTCTGTGTAATTTCAGATGTCAAGAGACTTCCAGAGAAAGAAGACTGGATCGTAGATAACGAAGGAATCACATCACTGGTGGCGCATTTGAATGTTATTTAGCATTAAAGACCATAATTTAAAATAAAGTACAAGGATTTTAACTTTGTGTGTGTGTTTCAGCCAGCCCAGTTTGAGCAGTGCATAGTGCAGATGCTGCAGTCCCTCAAGGAGCCAATGGAGTGCAAGCCTGGAGAGATCAATGTAAGTTGCATTTGTTTACATTCCAGTACAGCACTTGATGAATAAAAAACAAAACCAAATCTGTCATTCGACTTACAAAACTGTTTCAGAGTCGCTGTGGTTGCGCTGCTTTGTGCTGCTTTTCATTCACTTTTACCCTCTTTGTAGGTGTTTCAGCTGGATCTAGCTCAAAATAAAGCATGCGAGCTGTGTGTGGGCATCATGAAGGTGTGTAGCAAAGCAAACAGGCCAGATACCAATTTTCACACTATACCAGGAATAGTTGTGTTTTGAGTTGCAGTATTGCAATGATATTTCATTCAGTGCCTGATCATCAGTTCTGATGATTTTTAGGTGTTCATCAACTGTCTAGAACAGCTTAGCACCAAGACTGATGGAGACATCGATACCTCCCAGTAAGTTCTCTCTCTCTCTCTCTCTCTCTCTCTCTCTCTCTCTCTCTCTCTCTCTGTGATGAAAATATATGAATAAGAGACAAGAAATGGGATTTTCATCTTTTGTTTCCTGATATTTACATGAGATGGGTTAAACAACTTGGGACATATAGCACTTTTGGTGGCAGACCACTTAATTTTTAGGTGAGCAAAAGTGTAGGAACGGATAGTTTACAAGTAGATTATCTGTGAACAACACTTGATATTTACGTGCACAATTTTTTTATAGCAGTAACTGAACCACTGAGCTCACCAAACCGCTGCATTATTCTTTTGTGATGCATCATCAAGCTTGTACTTCATTGCAGTTATGGTCCTTTTTGAGGGACCTACCTTCAGTCTGATCATCAGAAGATAAATTGCATGCTCAGTTAGGTGAAGCTGCCACCCAAGCCCAAACCATGACACACCCGAAACTACCATGATACTACCATGACTGATAAATGTGATTTATTGATTTTTTTTTTTTTTTTTTAGATATTAATGGCTGTGTTCTGCGCTCACTCAGGGAGACATTCCAAGTAATGTTACAATAGAATTTAATTGGTGAAAAAAAATTCTCAAACTTGAGTTATATTTGATAATGGCGTTTATTATGGTGGGATTGTGATAAATGTCAAGTTTTGGAACCTTTTGTGTATAGATTAGGTGGTCTGAGAACTGGACAGGCTAAAGAAATACAGCACTGTTTTTAGACAGTGTAGGATGTAGCAGAAGCTAGATCTCATTTGCACAGGCTCCTACAGTAAGTGTGTAACAAAGATTTTCAATCCTGAGTATGCCACAGCCATCCTTTTTTGACGCTGCACAAGCATTTTGAAAAGACACACAGGTTGGTGTTACATGTCTTGAAGGAAGCATGGGGTTGCCCCTTCCTCCCAAATTGTAGTTGTCATGCTAGAGAGGAGAATTAGCTAGTTAGTGGGTGGAAGTTGCCAAGACCAAATTGGGGGAGATGAGAAGAACAACTTGTAGAAGATTTAAAAGCGTTGTAGGAAACCAAAGTGAAAACTTAAAAAAAAAAAAAAAAAAGAAATCTTTATGAATCAGCTTCTTTTATCATTCAGATGCATCTGAGTAAAATTTTAATGCAAGTTTAAAATTAAATTGTCAGCTGCCCGTTTGTGTTGGTGGTTTGTTTTACATTATGATTTTTGTTTGTTTTTAGTTTGTCGGCGGATATGGCGTCACCCGATCTCTTTGGAAGCGTTCACGAACACTTTGGTCCATCATCGGTAAAATTTTGTTTCAATAATTTCTCTAAATCCTGTTCTTCACTTAACATAAAATGCAAAGCATGCCATAAAATCACCATAGCAGGAAAATAAACTGAGTGCAAAAAAAACATACTGTGAGAATGATATCGACCATGCAGAAGTTCGGGGTTTCCCCTTAAATGTGGTGGAAGGGCCGCTGATTTCCCCTTCGTTCTGTCTCTCTATGCTTTCAATCACACGTTTTCTGTCATTCTCTTACTCATCCTGCACCCCCTTCACTTCTTGCTTAATGACTCACATGTTTTATAAAATCTGATGCAGAATGCAGCCTTATCAATTAATTCTTAGTGGCTTTTTTCTCTCACACCCTGCAGTACAGAGTTATATAATTTGAAGTCTGTGTAATAGTTCTTAATTGAGTGGTGTGTGTGTGTGCATGCACAGGAACAGCGCCTTCTCATCATTTTGAGTAACTGTCAGTATTTGGAGAGACACACCTTCCTTAACCTTGCTGAGCACTTGGAGAAACATGGATTTACTACAGCTGACAAGATCACCAGAGTAAGCACAAACATTCACACACCTACAGATGAATGATGCTGCTTTGTGTGTGTGTGTGTGTGTGTGTGTGTGTGTGTGTGTGTGTGTGTGTGTGTGTGTGTTTCTTGTTGGTGAATGATTCATGGACAAGCTTCTCAGAAGTGGCATGAGGGATTTCATAATAATGCCACAACATTCACATGAGTACTATGGCTTCACATTACAACTCAGGGATGTCACGAATTAGTTCAAGTCTGTCTAGCTGAAGACGTATATTAGACATACTGTAGCGGGATTAGTTAATGGATAGAGCAAATTTGAGGCTGAACTTTTAATTTCTGAAGCAGGTGTGTCCCCCTTTGCACAAAAATAGATAGAACTAGGGACTTTTCAAGTGGATTTCAAACTTCTGTGGAAAATGTCTGTACATGATCTTCAGGAAGGAATCAAGCAACCGTGGATTAAGTGGGTGACACCAGAGTACTGCAGGTGTCTTTTTGGCTCTATGCCCAGCCGGCTCCAGCAGGTTTTGAAGAATAAAGGAATTCGCATAATATATTGATTGGGGTATAGTGGTCCATAAAATAACAGATTCTTATCCTGAGTGTCATTATTTAATTTCCCTTCAAATTTTACTTTCTCAATACGTTTTGCCACCTCTGTACTGTCTGAAGGGCCCTGCCATAGAAACGTGATCAACATTAGAATCCAAGATTGAATAGTGCTATGGTATAAAACAAGAACAGAGCACTCAAGTAGCAGTAACAATTCCATAATCGATCGTCATGTTTTCACAAAAATTAACCCACCACCATTTACTACTTCAACCAGAGTACATTACCTATGTGAACACTCACTCACTTACTCACTCATCGTCTATACCGCTTTATCCTGTATTCAGGGTCACGGAGGGACTGGAGCCTATCCCAGGAGGCTTAGGGTACCTGGACAGGGTGCCAATCCATCGCAGGGCGCACACATAGACACTCACACACTCATTCACACACTATGGGCAATTTGGGAACCAATCAGCCTAATCTGCATGTATTTGGACTGTGGGAGGAAACCGGAGTACCCGGAGGAAACCCACCAAGCACGGGGAGAACATGCAAACTCCATGCACACAGTGACGGGAATCGAACCTGGCCGGGAATCGAACCCGGACCCTGGAGGTGCAAGGCGACAGTGCTAACGACTACACCACATGACCAAGTCAAAAGTTTGGACACAAGTTTGGACTTGTTTCCTACATTCTTGAACAATACTGGATTTTTTTTTCTAAACTGAATTAACGCATAGGGCATTAGGTAATTAAATAACAACAGTAAATTAATATATTAAGATATGAAGGTCAGCTGTTCTGGAATACTTGCAAGAACTGTATGTTCAAGTGCATTGCAAAGTGCAAAATCCATGAAGCATCATGAAGATGAAGCATGAAGGCCATCCCAAGACCAATACTTCCCTCTACTGCGGAGGAGAAGTTTATGTAGAGTTACTAGCCTTAAAAAAATCTCCATTTTAACAGTACAGATTAGAGGGATTGTTACAGAGCAGTCAGTATACATTGTTCAAATGCATTTATTGCATATTTTGGATGCCTCCAGCATTGTTTTACAATTTAGAAAGAAATAAAAATCTAGAAAGACCATTGAATTAGAAGATGTGTGCTTTTGACTGGTAGTGACGTCAACCAGGATTACTCTCAGTAGCAACTATTACCGAATATATTATCATTATAAACACTGCACAGCTGTCAAAGCATACTCACACTGTCACTGTAGGGCAACTACTCCTTACCATTTTATGCATTCTCCTTCTGACAGGTTTTTCATATTACACTCTTCATTTTAAGATTTTCCTTTGCTCTTGTATGATTATACCTAAATCAAAGGCAAAGGAGTGGTCTTTTTTTTATCCTCCAGGAAAATTGTATAACAGGTCACTGTGGGAGAAATATTCCACCATTTTACACAACCGTGTTGTAAGCATGCGCAGGTGTCAGCGTTATACACATACAGTATACATGCACGTTGCTAGGACTTTATGCGTGTTTCCCCTCTGCAGCAGTTGTCTGGGTTTGCAGAAAAAAAAACATGCAACGTAGCATGTTTTAGGAATTTTTACAAGATTAAAATCGATTGCAATCATGTGAAATGCACCTGAAATCAACCGATCATTGACCATAATCAATGCTCGTCCCATCAGCAAAAAGCCCACACCACATGTGGACTGTAGGAGGAAACCATAATACACAGAGAAAAACCACCAGGCCTGGGGAAAGCACACAAATTCAATATATGGAGACCGGAGGAGAGATTCAGTTACCAGCTCTAAAGTTGTACAGCAACATTGCTAACCGCTAAACCACCTTCTTACCTTTCAGTACCAGTACTTGGATGGAGTTGCCTCTGATCCCAACTTTTTTTGTTACTAATTTGTATACATGAAATATATTGAAGTTAGTCTTCAATCAGAAAACGGGCTGCTAAAGGAAAACTATTTCAAACATTTGACCTTTACGTTAACCTGATCAGTTCATCTGATAGTTATAATGAAAATTCTGTGTAAATCCTACAAACGTCTCAAACAAACTGACCCACGGGCGAACAGTCACCATGTCAATATCAGTATTAAAGCTTTTGCTATCTCACCTTATTTTGCATAATTTCCCAGATTTATTCGATGACGTAATGTCTTTATTGCAGGTTATTATTTCTGGTTATGTTTTGGCTAAGGCATTAGTTTTGGGAATTAATATTGCATTATTAAAGCATTATATAAGTAAGAATGATTTCACACTTAGTAATCAATACGTTCACATTTCTCATCAATGAGGCGGTTGTTTCTCAACTTCAGGGAAATTTAGTCAAGCTGACAAATGCATAAGTGAATGGTTTATGCTGAGTGTGTGTGTCAGAGAGAGAGAGAGCAAGAAAGTTTTGTGTTTAGTAAAAAGTACTTCAAGTCCATTTCATCCAATATTATTTACAAGCATTATTTAAACATGCATGCTTTTTTTCCCCCCTTGATCAAATTTCTTGATTTGTGCATGCATGTCTGTTGAAGGTGAGCATCGAGGCAGTTCGTCAGTTAGATGAGCTACTGCTTGAGTCATACATTGAAAAGAAGTCTGATCCCATTGTGGGCTCTCTGGAGCCAGGAATCTATGCAGGCTATTTTGACTGGAAAGACTGCCTACCACCTACAGGTACTACTGCACACTGCTCTATAGGATGATGTTATGAAATGAGGTTTTAATGCACCTGTAGCAATCCTTCTATCTTATAAACTGTTTTTATTACAAATTTATGCACTCATGTTTTCCTATCTCTCAGAATATAACACTTCAGGCACATTTCAGAAGAAAAATAATGTAGTCCTCAAGAGATTGAGTGGAAAATTTTAAAAACACACACACGCGTGCACACACACAGACTTTTATTTTTGACTGTCACTTCTGCATTTTTACACTTGCACTCTTCCATTATGAAACATGCATTTATTTATTTTCTTTATTCATTTTTTTGGTATAAATGTTTAGTTAAAATATTTCACACTCATCATCTTCAGGGATTAAAAATCAACAGCTGCATATGTAAGTGCTGATTAAAATCAAAATATTAATGTCTAGTGTTATTCCCTGTGTTATTGCTCTCGTAGTCAAGAGTCCTAAAGTAATTTAAATGCAAGTGTTCTTTCAACACTCTTATGTACCATCATAACGTTTACTTTCATCCAGACTTGCATTCATGTTTTGCTCAAGCTTTTGTATTGAAGACTCCATAAAATTTCTCATTTCCTTCACAACATTCTTTAGACTTTCAATGGGGGTCAGGATTCCAATTTACGTGTGAAAAATGGATTCTCTTGCTTCCAGAACCATTTTTTTTTTTGTTGTTGTTGTTTTTGCAATTTGAGTCTGATGAATCTTGGCACTGTATTCCTGGAATATGCCCATGCCACCAGGGAAGGAAAACCTTGATGTAATAACCTGCTCATTCAGTTCATTTGGGTCACCAGTTTTGTAAAAAATTTGTTTCCGTAACAAGTGGTGTTCTTAAGGCTACACAGCTGTTTAGTCAAAATACTCTCATCATGTTATGTGTGGAAATGCCCTTACTTTCACTGTTGAAGATAGCTGTGGTTTTTGTGATTTTATGATTTTTTTAATTTGTGATTTTTGTGAGGATTATTTTTCTCGATGCAACTTCACCAAGTGATCACCAGTCACACTTATTTATGATTTTTAAATATATATATACCCCCCCCCCCCCCCCCCCCAACCATACTTCTTTTGACAAATTGACAGTTCACAACACCTTAGCTCCTCATTTTTGTTTTCTTGGTTTAATGCAGACCAATAATTCAACCCTACCGAAATACCATAACATCAACGGTGCATAAACTCGAGCACATAGACATGCAGTCTTTATAGACAAACAGCAACAGTACAGTGGGTTTTACTTAAGAGCTCAATGACATCATGTCACCTTTACCACGCGGCAGTTTGTGACATTTCTGCCGTTAGACCTGCCACCCGGGCGACTGCATGTGCTGTTATTGCAAAATTAAGATGTCTATGAGGAACAACTATTTAGCCACGATGTAGTAGACCACAAAGTAGCAGAGTGGGGCTGCCAAATGCTTAAGGTTATAGTGTGTAAAAATGACCTATCTTCTGTTGCATATCTTTATGCTTATCACAGCCCCAGATGTACTGTTTATAAGCTAAGTTTAATTATATTTTACTTAATTACATGAATAATAGAAAAGAAAAGTTCTTGTAAAGCCCAACATCTGTTTCAGTCAGTTATATAGTTCGGGTCCATGATATCAGTTGTAGCACATTAATTGCAGATTTTGTGTTGGTCCTGCCTTAATCATCAGGTGTGTACAGGAATGAGAATTTCACTTTCTTTGTCTCTCTTGCTCACGCTCTCTTTCTTTCTGTTAGGTGTACGGAGTTACTTGAAGGAAGCTTTGGTCAGCATCATCTCTGTTCATGCTGAGGTAAGATTCAACACCTCACATCTGCCTTAGTCCGATCATATTTTAGGTTTGTGTCAGTCTTCATGTTGTTACTTTTATCTCTGCACTTCACCATCTATTGCTACTGTATGAGTAAGTTAAAGGGTGTGATCCTGTCTGCCTCACACTCAAATTTTAAGCAGACAGCAATTGTTTTTTTACACACTTGACCCAGATTAGGACATTAACTGACAAAGTAACGCTGTGTGCTTCAGTTAAAATCTGCTTAAGAGACATGAAGTGCTGCAGAATTCTCAAATCTGATTGGTAAAAAGCTGTTAATTAATTATTTTAACAAGTTGAATCACAAGTTTATGTTAACCTTCTTTCTGTAGTACAGTATTGTAACACCAAGATCTTCATCCTTCACATGTTATTTATTTATTTATGTATTTTTAATGAGAAAAAAATAAAAGCCATTGAGCAATTCACATTTTCTATCTGCAGCCACACAAGTCAGTGGTGACCCATTTATTGGGGCAGGTGGGGCAGATCTTTACTATATACACTACCAGTCAAAATTCTGGACAAACCTTTTAATTCCATGGTTTTTCTTCATTTTTATTTCTATTTTTACATTGTAAAACAATGCTGAAGGAATCTAAGATATGCACTAATTTCTTTGGAACAGTGGATATTGAGATTTCTGTCTGCTACTTATGCTCTGTAAAGCCTTCATACTGGCTCTAATCTGAGGTGTTAATTGGTGATTTTTGAGGCTGGTAATTCTAAATGAACAACGTCTCTGCAGCAGAGGTACGTTTTGGTGCTGCTTTCATAGGATGGTTTTCGTGAGAGCCAGTTTCATCATGATGCTTGATGGGTTTTGCAAATTCACAACATAAAATAACAACCGATTGTGGTTGTTACATAATTACCTAATGCCCAGTGTGTTATTTCAAAGTTTTGCAATTTAAAAAAAAAACAGTCTTATAGGTAGAAAAGAAATCCAACTTTGTGTCCAAACTTTTGACTGGTACTCCATATCAACTGTTCAGTATAAATTTTATATATAGGTATTTTTATATAAAGGTATTTTTCAATACGTTTTTTTTACAGATCCATGCATTTTAAATTCTAGTGAGTAGCCAGTGGTTTAAAAATTTTATGTGTACATTCTTTGCTTGACACAAAAATCAGAGATGCATATGTTTTAGTGTTCACTTTAGATGTCTTCTAATCACTGTCCCACATTGCTTTCATAGACTAATCATTCCAGCTAGTGGGCACTGCAACAGGTCCTAACAGGATTTTCTTGCACCATGCTCGGTCTATAAACATTTTAAGTGCAGAAGGTGGAACAGACAGAACAGCTAATGACAAGTTTGCCAGGTTAGGTTAGTTAAAAAAAAAAAAAAAAATGATATTGACACAAATGTTTTTATATAAAATTTCTGTTGATTCAGTGGAGTCCTTTGTAACTAAACATATCCTAACTGATCAACTCTTCTGGAAGACACGTGTCAGTTTGAATTTTGCAGTGTTCCATTTGATTTTACATAATCTAATACATCTCGTCTTTTCTCATATGGATTTTTTTTTTTTGCATTTTCTCTCTGCTAGGTGTTCACCATCTCTAAGGACTTGGTTTCACGTGTTTTGTCGAAAATCGTCGAGTCTGTGGCTGAAGAGCTGAGTCGATTAATGCAGTGTGTCTCATCCTTTAGCAAGAACGGTGCTCTTCAGGTACACAAAAAAACAAGACAACAAAAATAGTACCTTATATAAATACAAAGATTTGCCATGTTAGGCATGAGATGCTAAGATGTATTTCTCTTTACTTTTTGGTTTAGGCGCGTTTGGAAATCTGTGCACTGAAGGATGCTGTAGTTTGTTACTTGACCTCAGAGAGCCAGTGAGAGCCCTCTCATACACACACACACACACACACACACACACACACACACACACACACACACACACACACACACTCACCCCTTCCATATAAAAAATGTCATTCCCAGTAAAAAAATATATATATATTGTAGATTCATTGTTTGTTTTAACAGAATAAAGATGTAATTATTCTTTATTTTCTTGTTGTTTTTTCAGAGCTAGCTTTAAGCAAGCAATCGAGGCCCTGCCACAGCTTCAGAGTGGAGCTGACAAGAAGTGAGTGTGTGTTTTAAAGCTACAGTACCTCCTTAAATCCAACATCAGTAATTTAGAAGACGTCAGTGACCCAAAATGAGCACTAAAACATCTACATCTCAGATTTTTTGACCATCAAGAATAAAACATGCAGGGGGTACTATTATATGAAATAATAAATAATAGCCTGATTCCAAAGCAGCCCAACACCCCCCCCCCTTCCCCCCAAATTGGTTATTTTGCTTTAATAGAAAGCCCAGAAGACTTTTATTCTGCTTATACCACAACAAATTGCTAATTAGTACAAATTCACTCACTCACTCATTGTGTACGCCGCTTTATCCTGTATTCAGGGTCGCAGGGGGCCTGGAGCCTATCTCAGGAGGCTTAGGGCACGAGACAGGGTGCCATTCCATCGAAGGGCGCGCACACGTATTGGTACAAATTATAAAACAATTATAATGATGAGATATAATTAATAATACTAATAAGGAAACTTATTTTTGTAATGGTTGAGATGCTGTAAGTGTTTAATAATAAACATGTCCTCAGAAAAGGCAGATAAACACTCTCAAACATTCCTTCTCTATACCACTTAGTCTGTACAGGCTCATGGGAGGAGCCTATCCCAAGGGACTTTGGGCATTAGGTGGGGTGCACCCTTGACTGGGTGCACACATTCACTCACACTACAAGGAATTTGGAAATGTCAGTTAGCCTTCTTGCCATGTCTTTGGGCTATGGGAGGAAACCGGAGTACCCGGAGGAAACCCACCAAGCACGGGGAGAGCATAAAAACTGCAACGGACGTTTCAAACCTTTCAAGGCCACAGTGCTAACCACTACGCCACCGTACCACCAGCATATGAACAATCGTGCAGTTTTTTTTATAACAATTTTAAAATGCTTTTGTTATTAAAAATGAGCTTTCAAGTCAAGCCAGGACTTTTGATTTTGCAAAATAACAGAAACATTTATGAGAGTGACATCTACCTTTATTTCCCTATATAATCCCTGCTACACTAATCCCAGCGTTTCACTAGTGCTTGGATTACCATCAAGGTAGAAAGTTTTCTCAGAGCCATGATCAGGCTGTCTGCATCACATTTGAAACACTTGTCTCCTAGGAAGAAGTTTTATTACAATTGACTCGAACACCCGTCAAAATAAATATATATGCAGAGCTTTAATTTTACGAGGGTCTGTAAAGGAGAAACAGTAACATATTTTTCAAGCACTTTAACTTGTGATTTGAATCCTACCCAGCACTGTTGCCTGAGCTGCTTTGATAGAAAGCTAATTAACCTCTGATTATCAGCTGTGATAAAGTTAAATGGGTTCTTTATGTTGCATATTGACAATTATTCAATTGTCATATTGGCATATTCAATTGCCATTGAATTAAGTAACAGTTGTTTATTACGTGGTACAATTGATGTAGATTATTTCCAGGTTCTTTGTGTATGCATTTGTTATACATGCCTGTTTTGAACTCATTGGCTCATTTTTATCTAGCTATCAACAGGCACAAGAAAAATAAAGAGAAAAATATTTCCTCTGTTATGCTGTAAGCATTTTGCCCGCATTTTGTGTTCCTTTTGCTCACTTTAGAGCAAGAAGTCACTGGAAATCAATACAAAGGATAATCATAGGACCCTTTTCCTATGATTAATCTTAATAAGAGTGCTCATTTCCAGGACGTAATCCACATTCAGAGATATTTAGATATTTATGGAGGCGTTATGTTTCCGGCTTGTCCTTCTGAGAGCACAGGAGCTCAACAAACAAGTGGTTAAGTGTTTGTAAGATTTATATGGAAAGAGTGCTATAACTAGCAGATGAATCGATTAGATTTTAGAATTGATCTGGACAGGATCAGGTTCATGTGGCATTGGCATTACTCTTGTGGTGCCTCATTTTGAAAGTAACAGCGCATGCATTTTTTAAAACTTTTTTTTTTTTTTTTTTTGCTCTGTCTTTCTCTCGTTCTGTCTCCGTCTCTCTATCTCTCCCTGTGCCTCTCTCAGGTTGTTGGAGGAGTTGTTGAATAAGTTTAAGAGCAGTATGCATTTTCAGCTCACCTGTTTCCAGCCTTCGTCTGTTCAGCCCATCAAAAGATAAGCCAATAACCTACACAGTTGGAGTCTCAACAGTAACACAAGCATCTCAGCCTACTACTGTTAGTATATGACTAAAACATTGATTACACTGCTACTACACTAATTGTGTTCACTTGTTGCCTCGATTATTAAAAGGATACATATTCAAATAATATATGGTGTTCAAAGTTTCTTTGCTGTTGTTGTAGAGAAGGCGGTTTGTGTTGTGCGCTAGGGGAAATATCATGTACAGATGATGATTCAAATTACTTGCTAAACAGAATTATATATAGATACTATCAACTTGAGATTTACTGAAAGCCTTGAAGAGAATCGCCAACAATGAAATGTATCACAAAACGATACCCAAATTTAAATTCCTTGGACAAACTCCTTTTCTCATTTTTCTAGTGATAACTATTGTTAAAAGATCTCAATTTGTAATATAACTATTTTCTTTCTAAACGATGTTGCTTGATTAAAGACACTCCTATAAATGTAAAATGAATAAATAATCCTGAGAATTGAAAGACCAGACTACATGTGTAAGTCAATGGATATCAAGAGTTAATTTTTTTTGCAGGGAGGTTTTTTTTTTTACCCATAATACATTTCAGTAACAGGTGCAGTTCTGTTAATCCTGCCGGAAGGAAGAGCTGTGGAGCCAATAATTCTCCATTTGACTGTAAATAAAATGAGATTGCTAATAAAATCATATGTTTACATTATTGTTCTCTTAATAATATTGTCTGCTAATAGGCCAGCAATATTTTGTATAGTTGTACTTCTCTAACTTCCACCACACACCCTGTCTGGTGAGTATGGTACACACCCTGTCTGGTATCATACAGAAAGCCTCACACCCTGTCCCTCCCCAACATATGAGGTTATTTCTGGGTGCACGGTGGCAGGCACTTCCTAACTGAAATCACAACTGAAGATGATGTTTGACCAAGAATTTGGAAATTAAAATTCACAACTTGCTATATGCAGACTTGCTAAATGATTGGCCTTTTTGATGTTTTATTAGAATAACTGACAATCTGTGGCAATTATTTTAACCAGTGAATGTAACAACTACGATTTGGTTGCATTTAGTTTTGTTAAATCAATTGTCACATATTGTGTTGATTTTAAGGCTTAAATTGGAAACTTTAGATGAATCTGTTTATGAGCATGTTAATGATTTGGCACTGTATAATTTGAAGTTTGGAAAAACCTACCTCACAGAAAAGACTATTATAAAAACATGTGCTTAGTCACCAATGATCACAAAAGTGTGTCATTTGATGAAAATTTCTTTTAAAGCCAATGATAAGTGAGGTGGAAGTTTCCTGTTTATGTTTTTTTGTGACATTTTCTTACTGGAAGTGTAAATGTTCTATGAAATGACATACCTTCTCCCTTACTCAAGTCTGATTTGTTTATTTACTTTTCTATACTTAGTACCTACTTCACACGGTCCTATTTAAAGCAACAGGTTTGATGGAGGACTTTTTCAACTCTTTGTGGTTTCAGGTAATTATGTGGGTGTAGGTTAAGGTGTTAAGGGAAGTTTTTCTGATTTTGTCTTTCCATTATATGTAGGCAGAAGGAAGGCGATCCAAACATGTTTACACAGTTTTGATTACTCCCCAAAGAGAGGATGTAGACCACAGATAAGCACGTGTGTACTATTTATTCCCTAACCATTTCAGTGAAGATTGTTCTTTCTGAATGAAGATATAGGTTTTTCTTTTAATCTGCTGTCAGCTTGAGTTTGAATTTTGGAAGTGTCTTTCTTTTTATTGTTTTATTGTTGGGGGTTCTCTCCTTTTGGTGGAAGATAATATTGTTAAAACGATTTAATTTGTGGAAAAATTAATAACATGGTAATGCCATAAAGAATAGGTCTCATCTACACTTAACTACAAGATGTCTCTATTTTACACAAAGAACATAAAGTAAGAAGCAGCAGGAGCCCTAAACACACTTTTTTTTAGATCACAGTTTTCACCGTGGTTTTAGATCACATCAGTCAGGATATTACTGATGACCCATTTGTTTTCCTCTAAAACCCCATTACCATGTTTTACCCTTTACCTAAAAATGAACTGTAAGTTTAGATTAAACTTTTCATCTGATATATCTATATAGGGCTAGGAGACAACTGACACCAACTTTTTATTGAAAAATATCATTGTGTGTCTAATGAAATGGCCATGTACATTTATGTCGGCGCAATACACAATGCCAACTCGGTGTTGATCCCTGGCCATAGGTAGGTGTGTACAGGGGGTTGAAGAGCAACATATGGACTGTAGTCAGTACTTGTATAGCAATATGGTAGGGGTTCAGGATATACAATGAAATATAGTGAAATATAGGCACACATTTGGTGAACGTAATACACCAGGACAAAATGTATACTAACCAACCTGGCTAAATAGTTGTGTATGATTAAACCTAGTCTTGACGCCTGTTGACAATAAGTACAAGCTGGTGCATTTAAATATACCAGTTGTTATTTTTAGCAAGTGGAATAATGACTGGATACACAATTTCCTTTCTGGGGACTAAACTATTGTCAGAAAAAAACTTATTTACGTTAGAAATCCACCTCATCCTGCGTGATGTCATCAGTCTGCAGGTCTATCAACCATCACCATCCTGTCACAAAAACCACATTTCCTGTGTGCTCACACACACGTTCACACACAGTAGATTGCTTACTTCTTTCTTGTTCAACATAGCAACGTGTATGATAGAAAATGCTATCGTTCAATAACCTGAGTGATCGATCGATTTCTTTTGTGATGTTTCACAGGTCTGTAGAAGCACATATGGATATACAAACCACAAGGAAAGCAGTCTTTGGTCGTAAGAATTTTAATACTGTTTTATTACAGTTCCCTGAGATATTAAAGAACTCTAAACCTACAAGAAAAAAGTATACCAAGGGCTAATCAGATTTATGCTCAGTGCCCCTTTTTTTGTCCATTCTGCAAACACAAGTCCAACTGCTTATGTGTGTTCAGAGAAAGTATTTGGTAATGTTGATCTCCAGATACTCAGTGCATTTGTTGCATCCACCTTTGTCCGTGCTTCAGTTCGACATACCCAGCGCTGGCTTTCCCAGGCGAAGCTTAATTTTACAGACTGTTGCTGTGGTGATGGCTGATGACTCTGTGGAATTCCTGACTGGGAGGAATCGTTTGCTCGGGGCTCAGGGGTGAAAGGCTGTGGCTGCGAATGTAGTTCATGCTGCTTGGGTGGGTGAAATAGAGAAGCTGGCGAGCAAACAGAGGTTCTACCTAGAGTGTAACGGAAAGCGGATTTTCAATTTAACACAGTGTACATACTAAATGAGGTCTAAGCATTCTTATTTTAGGCCACAGTGTGAATGAGTTGTTACAAGCTCTGTGGTGAGTTTGGTTGATGGTGATTTAGAACTTAATAATGAAATGTCATGTTTTAAAATGGATTACCTGGACAGTGAGGGTCCTTCGTGGTATATGTAGCTCCGTGCTGTCTGCTTCAAAAAACAGGAGCACCTGGGAAATGGGTGGAGGACGTATGTGCCGAGCATAGCTCTGTAACTCTGAGAATGAGTAGAAAACATAAGTATATTTGTTACAAATTCAGATTCTTGTTATAGATAAACAATCTAGCAAAAAACTTTTGGGGTTTTGAAAGACTGCTGGATCTATGTTCTCTTTTAGCCACATTAAAAAGGAGGAGGTTTTCCCCTGCAAGCTGGAGTAGTAGTAGTATTACTGTAACGGCTCATTCATTGAAATTACCTGGTCATCTGTCCTTAAAATATCATACATCTCTCACTCTTTCTGGCCTGATTGCCATCTGTCTTACAAGAAGTCATTTAATGGAGGCATGATGGGGATTCTCATCTGTGCACTAATCACATCCTGGAAAGTCCTGTGTGCATGTATGCAAATATGCTGCAACCAGCCAAGTGTGACGTGAGAAAGGTGGGTGGCCTCTGTAGCACAGAGATTATCGCTTGTGGTGCATTGTATGCTGAGTGTGGTGTGGTGAATTTTTTATTTTACTGTAAGTCTCGCTGACCTTATTTACTGTAATAATTGGACAACATTTTTCCCGGTGGTCTTTTATCGGTGGTGATTTCACAGAAAAAGGCTGATCTATGGGCTTTTAGCTACACCACCGCAGTTGATCAGAAACCTTTTACGGATAAAGGAATAGAGGATCCAAAATGGAGCAAACCCAAAAGTAGTTCATTTTAAATGAAATAACTATAAAAATACTTTACTTAAAAGTGCAGTAAATCTCTAGCATTTCATTATATTCACTGATTCTACTGTAGCTGAATGGACACGTTCATGAAACTGCCACTGTAAATATTTAGAAAATCATTATAAGGTATTCATTCTAACCTGTGATGAATTGCTGAGTGTCCAGCAGTTTGCAGGTCTGATCTCTTTGTAGTTTGTTGAGTTTGCTGTTGAGTAGAGTGTGCCCTCCTTCCCAGTACACCCTGCAGGGGCAACAGCGGCGTGCATACAGCCCATCTGGTGCCATCCACAGTAGAACCCCATGTTCCAGAGAGCTGTGTTCAATCTGTGGAAGCTCCACAAACTCTGGACCTTGAGAGGCTCCGTATGGCAAACCATCTTTGCTCACACCCAAAACACAGCCTTCTAGACTGCTCACGGTCACTTCGCGCACAAGGGCTTCTTGGTAATATACTGCCACATGGAGCCGGTAATCTAAACAGGGAAGGGAAGAGCAGGAGATCAACGTTTTAGCATCCTTTCATTTAGTATCAGAGCTGGTGTGAGCTGTTGTGGATAGTTGAACGAAGACCATGATGAAGTGACTCAACAGGTGTGTACACCTTAATTGTAGAGAAATTGCATTCTTGGCATTTAAAAGTGATATGGTATGGCTATTTTCTGGACCGTAACTGAAACTAACATAACAATACTTTTAATTAATCCCCTCACTTCACGTGATCCCCTTTCAGGAACATGTTGAACGATAATCAAAGTTACAAGATAATTAATGTTTTGTGCCTGAAAATCCTACCTCCTCTTTAGACCCCCATATATTATATCTCCCAAACTCATGCGAGAATTTCTTACTTGTCACCTACTTGTTCAACTGTTTGTTTTTATACAAATAGGAGATGCTTTTTAGCACAAGCACAGGCCATCCTGCACTTCAGTTCTCAGAGGTCTCTTAGATTTGAACAACCAGACCTCATATAAATGTAAGTTGTGGCATTGTCTACACTTTAAAAATGTCTGTTGCTCAATAGTTATGCTTTCGCATTTATTAGGCATTTAATCTATAATCACATTAAGGGACGATGGTGGGCAAGGATAAACAAGTTTGTCCTCCTACGTCTTGTCTACAAATTATGCAATTTTTGCATACCTTGCGCATGTTGGCAAAAATCTGTTAAGGTATTAGGAACAATAGAATATCTTTGCAGAATGGAAGTGTATTTAATGCTCAAACACAACTTTGTCCTATACCACATACTTTTAGCCATTACATGAGAACAAAATCTGGCCATGACACTCTTAATTTAAGGCATGAGTACCTGAGAGAGCCATGGCCTCTGCTGACTTCATACTAGCATCTAATGTAAAGGCAGATGGCAGAGGCTCTGAGGCGCTGCAGCTGTAGAAGGAGCCACTAAACTGGTATCCTGCGCAGATAAGCAGACCAAGCAGACATTTACATAACATTTTATATATTAAAAAAATGTAGTCAAAAATGGAACACATAAGGAAGTGATGTGATCATGCAGGACATGCTCTCTACACCAAAATGGAGAGAAATGCATAGTGTGTAATTCACCTGTATCCCAACGAGTGGTGAATGGATTTTGATTGTAAGAGAGTTCCGCCATAGGGGGCTTTTCTGAGAGATAATAACTTCTCTCTGCTGGAGAAACAAAGCTGCAGACCTGTATGGGGATAAACGATTTCTCTCCTCAGCCACTGACATGCACACACGCCGCACTATTACATGTAGTCAGTGTAAGTGCTTCATTACTCCTTACCTGACTCTGGAGGGGTGTATAGGAAGGATGTAGTGGATAACTTGGAGGGCTTGGGTTTGATGTATCGTCTGGAGATCTGGAGGCTGTAATATACAAATCATCAATGAGAACCTTCACATGAAGGTTAATACTGTTACATCCATGCTTTTAGTGTTTAGAAGATTTCAGGTTGTGGGTGTGAGCGCGCGGCGGTGTGCACGCGACTTGCCTTTTTTGGCGCCCTCGGGGACGATGCGGTAAACTTTATAAGGGTCCGAAATGTCGAGCTGACTCCGATCCAGGAGCTCTTCAAAGTCGTTGCTCTTGTTAAGCGCGCAACGGAGGCGCGTTTTCCACGTGGGTGGGTCCGGTTTGTCGATGCCCTCCCGGTATTTGCCTTTGAACAGCGCCCAAGCCTATGGAAAGGGTCGAAGATGTGAGCGCAGTGCGGTGGGAAATCACTCAGTCGGCATTGTATATATAAGGCTGATCATTTTTTTTTTTTTTTGACTGAATAGTCATGATGAAGTGTTTTGGTTGCGTCACTCCCCAGCATGGCCTAAAAGTTGCACGCACCGTGCATGCGCATTCTCTTTTGGTTCTACCTTGAAGAGTGCTGCGTCCTCGTCCCGGTTGTAGTCCTGTTTACCCGCGTGCTTCCACGGGATGCGGAACACACTTTTCTCTTCGTTCTCCCACACGAGCCCCGGGTATTTCCCGGTGTCCACCTGCTCGATGAGCCACTGGCGCAGCTTGCCGTTTCCTGAGCTGCCCATGGGCGCGCGCTCTCCATCAGAACACATCTAACCCGAGACATGCACCAGCAAAAAGACATCAGACCGCGCAAAAATAATTCCCGACAGAACCCTCAGTGCACTTAGAACTAAGCTTGGTTTTCTATTTAAAACAACTTCATTTATTTACTTTATAGGATCCAAAGTCCATCGATTATTGATCCCGGTGTTACCATGATTCGGAACGCCTGCCTCTGAATGTAAAGCAATGATTTCTTTTAAGACTCACATCGTCTGCTATTTTAGCTAATCTAACAGAGCAATCCGGATGCTTGAAATGCAAAAGCAAAAAAAACAAAAATTAAAAATAACCACTATCGTAAAGCGTCTTCCAAAAGTCTCCATGCAGCAGAGGGAAAACTTACTGCTTTTTATTTCAAATACAGCTTTCTTTACAAAGCATCAGCCATTTCTCTGTAAACACGCTCTCGCGCCCGCGATGAGCTCGCGTTAACACACCTGGTGTTCTGCATGTAATTGTTATAAAGAGTGAATTTCCCATATGAATGGAGACTTTTGGGACACCCTGTCCAGTATACAGTCCAAGCTAAAGAAGTGTTTGGGTCTGTTTAGACCTGCTGAGACGCTTTACACACGATATCAAGTTACGTAGCTAGAATGACTTGTCCTTACCTCGCTGCGGAGTTCAGGGGTTTTGGTGTTTGTCAAAAGGATGCAGTCTTGCTCTCGACCGCGAATTATCTTAAATGTAAAAGGGGCGGGGAGCTGGCAGAGAGTGCACGTGTCAGAAGCGGACGTCCCGTAAGCAGACTTGCGGGGAAACGCGCGTGGGCTCGGTCGCGGCTTGAATGGATTTTTTTGCTCACATTGTTTTCAAAATATCTTTTTATCGTTCTCTGAAATCACAACCCATTCAGTTAGGGGTAATGCTCGAGCAATCCATAAATAAACTGCATCTTAAAAAGAATAGGTCTCAGATCAGGTTCAATATGATCCCCTGATCTAAACGCTTTTTAAATTACCAATGTTTAAATGTTTCTTAAAAAAAAAAAAAAAAAGAAAAGAACGAATAAATAAAAATGTGTACGTATACAATAAAAAATTAAACATGGATGCTTCATACATAGCCTACAGTATGATGATCTGGCGTGGCATTTGTTCACTACTGTATTGTATACTGTATACTATATAGTATTGGCTACCATAGTTATTCCAATAGGGCCGATGATATCTATTATTATTATGATGAGGTCTATTATTATCTCCTTTGAAGTAGGGGTAGAGCGTCATTTTAAAAAACGGCGCCAGACAGAAGCCCAGTGAATTTACTGTTAATCCCAACCCCCTGTTAACTCAACAAGACACATAAACAAGCACTACCACTCATGCCCACTCAGATGATTTCTCTGAAGAGGCAAATTAGCGTCATCCTATGGACAAGACATATAGCCACTCACATATGACAGAATGCTTGTTTTATAGGGTATGATGAATTCATGCAATATTACTTGGACCCATCTGGTTTCTTGTTTAACCTATGACTAATGAGGATGAGGATTCACATGAACCACTGTGAGACGTTTGCATTCTGGATTGTATTATAGTGACCAACTACTTTTCCCCTACCTTGACAATAAACCCTTCAGGACTGTAGAACATTTCAAATCCCAGGTTTGGTCATACATTGGTCATACATTTTAACGATGTAGACCGTTTGTCCATGCTGTGCTGTGGTAAAAATCGGAGACAAAAGAAGACAACAGAACAGGTTTAGTAGGGATCCAAGATGGTCATGAGAAGAATGGGGAAAGGGAAACTCCTAAGTAAAAGAGCCATTATGACATGGCGAGCCTGGTATTTGTTATTGTAGTTTAGTGGTTCAAAAAAATTTCAACAGATTCAAGAGAGCACATTATGACCTGGGAGAAAGAGGGGAAAACTGATTTCAGAACCATTGCCATCAATCGATTGAATTTTTAAAAACTTTTCAATTTCAGTCAAACCGAATCTTTGTACAGTAAAATGTATTAAGAACAGTTGCATAATCAATTTGTTTGACCAATGCAAAAAAAAAAAAAAAAAACTGATTTATTCATAATTTGCTGTTGTTTGTTATATATATATATATATATATATTTAGCTTTTTTATTGTTATACTGCACTCTCTCTCTCTCTCTCTCTCTCTCTCTCTTTCTCTCTCTCTCCTATCTGCATCTGTACAGTACATTGAAACTCTTATAAAGTAAGATTTTCTGCCTTGAAATCAGGTTTCAGATATCTGATTTGTTCTTCCTTCTAGACCACTGCCTATTGGAAATGTATTCAGTCCTCTCCACTAATACTCAACAGGTCATCCATCCTTTCTTCATTCTGGAAGGTGAAGCAAATGAGAAATGTGAACACATACTATAATGAGTTTCAAATTAGCCTTATATATATAGTTTTTCCTTTTTAGGTGATCGGTGACAATTGGCAGACTGCTTTTAGATGCCCTGTAAGAGGTAGAACAATGTGCATTCTTATAATTTTGTACTGCATTGTGTAGTGTACACTTCATACATGTTTATCTGATGTAAATGGTATGTGCGGTATATAGTGGTCCACCAATTGGCTGCTCTTCCTAGTTTACCAGCCCAACAAATAAAAAAAAAGGTGTTCCTGCATGATTCTGTATGGTTTATTCTAATATGTTTTTAATAAATTTATTGGAAGATGTGATTTTATTCAGTGTGTCCTATTTGAATTAGGAATGCAGAGTGACATAACTCTAGTTGTTGTTAAAGTATCTTGAAAAATTAAGAGCATTTAGAGGGTTAGGGTTACCTACTGTACACATGAGTATTACTATTAACAGTTAATATACATTACTGTTTTACTGTTACTTATAGAAAAGTTCTGATGTGTACAGCGACAATTTAAAAAAAAATATATAATAATAATATTATTAATGAGAATAAGAATAAAAACCTACCTTCGATCCCCGGCCAGGCTCGAATCGCGTCTCTGTGTGCATGGAGTTTGCATGTTCTCCCCGTGCTTGGTGGGTTTCCTCCAGGTACTCTGGTTTCCTCCCACAGTCCAACTCTGGCATTCCCAAATTGCCCGTAGTGTGTGAATGAGTGAGTGTATGTGTGTGTGTGTCTGTGCCCTGCGATGGATTGGCACCTGTCCAGGGTGTACCCTGCCATGTGCCCTAAGTCTCCTGGGATAGACTCCAGGCCCCTGTGACCCTGAATACAGGATTAAGCGGTATAGATGATGAGTGAGTGAGTGAGTAAAAACCTACCATATAACCCTGCTAACTTGCTAAAATTCCACCTCTTTTAAGAAGAATTCATTACAATCTAATCTAATCTAATCTAATCTAATCTAATCTAATCTAATCTAATCTAATTTTTTTTTCCTCAGACAAGTGTTTTTTGAAAAGGAAATACCCACTGCCAAAAACACACCAACATACCATGTTTGCCATTTGAGCTGCTACTGTAAGCTATTGCTAGCTATAATTCAGTGTGTATGGACAGGTACAAAAAAGCCCTGAAACACCAGTTTTAAAACAAGGGTCACATTATATATTGATATATTGATACACATTGATATACAGTAGGATAACATGATTTATACTGTTAAACTATTAAATATATTTCTGCTTTAAGAATATGGTGCAGAAAAAGACATTGAAAACCATACAGGTTTGAGTTTTGAAACATGAGTGAAATTCAGTGTTTTAATGACACTCCCACTTTTTAAATAATAATTAACATAAATAACAATTAATATAATAAGACTAATTAGCCATTTCATGTAATCACTATATCACAATCCATTTTTTGAATAAAGTCCTTTATTCTTCAAAACCTGCTGGATCTAGCTGGGCATATCTACAGTACTCTGGTGTCACGTGCTTAATCCATGCCTGCTTGATTGCTTCCTGAGAATCATGTAGAAAAATCTGTGAATTCACTTTCTGAGCAGCTGTGAACATGCTGCCTTTAGAAAGTAAAGTTCCTGCCACATATTTTTCCATCCATTAACTAAACCAGCTGATTCTTATTAGCAGAAGTCTTCATCCAGAAAGACTCAAACTAATTAGTGACATCACATGTTTTTTGCACAGGCAGAATTATAATACATGGCACATGTTTTATTAATACTTTGAGCCACCACTGCATACTTCATATTTATTTTGAATATCCTTAAGAAATTTACTTCATTTTAAACTGTATGAATACTTTAGAGTTTACAATTTCAAAGGTTTTCCATTAAAGTCATACAACTTTATATTTTGTACATACACATCCCTTTCTTCTGTTGTGTATTTTGAACATCATGCACACACATACAGTAAAACACAGACAGACAGGTTTGCCCAACAAAATTACTTGTAGCATGGGAAGCAGCCACAGAACATCTTCTTGAATGGATTGTTTTTATCATGTCTCTTAGCTCGTTCAAGTCCAATCATGACTTCACCGAGCTTGGCATCAGTTTTCTGAACGTTGGTAAATATGTAGTCTATCATCGGCCCTTGGTCTTCCACTAGCATGGCCACATCTAGAAACACCTCATGGATGCTTTTGAGTCGGTTCTCCAACTCCAGCAAATCACGGTGTCTGCTTTCAATCTGACTGAGTGCAGATCGTGCGGTTTTCCCCTCTGTGAGAATATTATCATTGAAGATGTTCCACTGCCCATTCTCCAGCATTTCCTCAATCTCCTCACCTGTCACATCCCGCCCGACAATCTCCATCTGCCTCTGGATATGTGTTTTGCACGTTTCTCTGTGGTTCATCTCTGCTTCGTTGTATTCCATCATCACATCACGAAAGTTGTTACTTAGGCCAGCATACTGTGTTCGAGCAATCCTGGCTACAGCCGAATTAATACCATGCTCCTCTTCCAGCTCTTTGGCATGAGAGTCCATCGTATGAAGATGTTTCAGTAAATCCTCCCCGCGGGATTTAATGTCAGCTGCAATGACATTGGAGTCTCGCTTTATTGTGCTGGTTCGAGTTGGTTCACTAAGGATGCGCGTGTTTTGCTCTCTGAGCCGCTTTACATCCAAATGGATGAGCTGAATTTCTCGTCTTGCATCTTGAACCTCATCAAACACAGAGTCCATCTCATTGTTGTCAAAAACAATGGCCTGCTGACGGAATCCACCTTCCAGGTCCACATGGCTGATTGAGTCTGAAACGGACTCTGCATATTCCTGCTCTTCCAGATTATTTCTGGACACAGCAAGATCCTGTAGTTCACTCAACCTGTCCCTCATGGCTGCCTTGGATGAGAAAGAGACAGGTTAATGTGAAATATCAGCATGTCAGACCTACAGTGATTTAAGCTCTCAAGTATTCTTCCTTGCTTGTGTAATATCTTTTTTACACATAGTATTAAGCATTATTATAATATTATAGCAACATATTTAAATGCAAATTTGTCAGTAAAGACCCAATTGTCCGAAAACAATGTTATGTAAAAATCTTACCTTACTAAGGATATTCAGATTATTTTAGTAATGGAAAGAAAGGGGGGTGTTCTACTCACCTCGAAAGAATAAAGTCACACAACAAGTTTTACTTAGCAAAAGTATTCAAGGGTGGCGTCACTCACCCAACGAGTTTGCACAAATAGTTTGGAACTCTTGCATGATGGTATTTCTGTCCAGTAATAATGTTAGAAAATAAGCAAGTGTTAGAAAATATATGTATTTAGAAATAGTGGTTCTTTGATGGTTCATAGCTACTAATTGGAGCATTTTCCAATAGGGGAACACACTGTTTTAGGGTTCTATATACTTCCCTTAGAGAGACAATCAGACAACTATGTATAACCTTTAACCTTTTTTGTGTGAGTTTTGTAAATGTATTTGTTAAATAATAATAATAATTATATATAGGTTCTGTTCTTTGAAGAATGCACGTGTACTTGCTATAATTTTCATAATATTTTTGAATCTTCAAAAGATTCAAAAGATTTTTACTTTTGTAAAACTAAAATTATATTAGCCCAGCTTTAGAATGCACCACCTTACAATCATAAAAAACAATAAATTTAAACCTATGGGTCAACCATACCTTAATGAATTGTCTGAACGGTCAGCAGTGTGAGTCCTTTCTGGAGTCAGGTCTTTCCAGGTGCCATAGCATTGTGAGTGCTTCAGGTGAGTGAGCAGAGAGAGCGTGCGTGGCAGGGCGGTGCCACACCTTTTTACGCAAGACCCGCACTTAAAATAGAGCAGACGGGAGTATTAGCAAATGTAATTTTTTTTTTTGTGGAATGAGGACAGGCTGCATATTTTATTTAGGGCTGCAGTGTATTTGCATGTTGAGCAGTCCTTACCCAAAGCTATAGAAAAGTCTCTATAAAAAACATCCTCGATATTTTAGGTCCCAAATATACGACATGTGAGATTTTTTATTTTTTTTATTTTTTTGAGGTGGGTGGGGTGGTGGGGGGATCTAGTTTCACCCAGTATTAAGACATTTAAATATGCGGTGGCTCCTGTTTTGGACACAAGGTGGCGCCATCGTGCAAAAAAAGAAAAAACCATAGTTCTTAACCTTTTTATTAAGTAAAGCGCAATGGAAATAAAAAACATGTAAACACGTAGAATATAAAATAACTGTACAAAGAGGACACATACAAACATTCACGTATACTAAGCTCACGTAAAAATATCAGTTTTACTTGGATAAAATGTATTACATAAAGGAAAGAGTTTCAGTTGCTTTAGCATGGCCTGATTGTACTTGTGTTTATTTATTTATTTATTTATTTATTTGTGCTATCTTGACAGATACTGGACGATTGACCCACCCTGGCGATATATCCGTAATTTATGTGGCAGTTACGTAAGGGGTCAGGTTTCCAGCTTGACAGCCGATTTGTCATTTACATACTATTGGCAATTTGGAAACGCATGTCTTTGGACTGTGGGAGGAAACCCAAGAACCCAGAGGTAACCACTAAGCACTGGAAGAACATGCAAACTCCATGTACACAGACCCCGAGGTGGGAATCGAACCCGTACCCTGGAGGTGGAAGGTGACAGTGGGCAAGGGGACTGGGATCATTTGGTGAATTCTGCAAAAGCAGAAACCAATAAAAAAAAAAGTTTCTATCTTCATTGGAACAAGAAGAAGAAGAAGTTATTCCAAGACAAAATTAATGTTGCATTTGAGTTTGGATGAAATGAAACACTTGGGAACAGCACCAGATCTTGCTAGAATTCCATCCCTTTATTAAAAAACAAAACAAAACAAAACACTATTGGCATTAATTTTACACACCCAAATAAATTATACTGGAGCCTATCTCATGAGCCTTAGGGTATAAAGTGGGGTGACAACTTGAACAGGGTACCAATCTATCGCAGGTCTCACACACACACACACACACACACACACACACACACACACACACACACACACACACACACACACACATATTCACAAACTACAAGGGATTTGGTAGTGGCAATTAGCCAAATGATGTTTTTGAACTGTGGGAGGAAACCAGAGTACCTGGAGGAAATCCACCAAGTACAGGGAGAACATACCATCTCCATTCACAGAGACCCCCTCTTGAACCCTGAGCCTGGAGATGCAAAGTAACAGTGCTAACCAGTAGAAGGAAGAAATTCTTATTAAATTGTCACTTGCTGTAATGAAGGAGTATTATATGTTCATTAATAGATAATATGTCTACTAAATAAATGTGTATTAATATATTGTAATACTGTAATTATTCATTAATTATGTATTCGAATACTGTAAACCCAATATACTAAACTTAAAATTCTGCATACCTCTGTTAAACATATTATATTTATTAAAATAATAATTATTATATAAGCTATCTCAAAGACCAAAATGCGGTGTTCAAAACTGCATACAAGATATCCTACTGCCTGTGATATAGAGCTATTTTTTTTATAATATAGAGTATATACCATATAATACGGGAATAGTATTGTGTGTGTGTGTGTGTATATATATATATATATATATATATATATATATATATATATATATATATATATACAGCTTACTATATGTGCCAGAGTTATATGTGCCATAAAAACACATATAATAGCTACAGGTAACTCCCAGCTTTCAGGGTAAACAAAACAACAGGTGCAACGGCGGTTTTTTAAGGCGGAGTTTTAAAAAAAAAAAGGCAGGAAGCGGGGGCTGTTATTTGATCTATGCGTCATGTGCACGAGGCATTCTCACTCACGTATTATTTGTAGATCAGGTAACTTTAGCCCGTCTCAAAGCGCTCGTACACGCCCCGAGGTCACATGACTCGGCTACCTGTCACTGGAGCAGGCAAAGGATTAGATCATATCCTACTGAAGTGAGTATATTTTAAACGTGATCGAATGATCAAGATCGTGCATATTGTATATACATGTTCATACACTGTGTGTTCATATCGCGTGTTAGAGGTTTACTGTAACGGAAATATTTCAAGGGATTGCGATTTTTTATGAAGACGTTGAAAAACAGGTAGGACAATAAACACGCATGTGGGTCAGGACATGCTGACGAGGATGGAGAACTAGGATTATTTACACAAACCTAATTTATGATCGCTATCGCAGTGCTTGCCTCATTGCTGTGATTAAAGTTATACATTATTGTGCAAAGTAGAACAAATAGGCCTATCCTCCTGCACGAGCCTTTGTGTATATTGGGTCAGTCAATCATTTACTCAGAGTATTGGGAGCTCCCTCCCCCTTCTCTTTACACACATGGTCTGCAGCAAAGTTTGAGTAGGTGAGGCGTGTCCAAGTACATCTACCTTAATCCCAGAACCCAACTTTCCCAGCAGAACATTTTCCAGAGCATCACACTGCCACCAGACCTCCTACGTCTCATATCGCAAATTACTGATGATCATTAGTTACCTACCTTGGGCATTGGTGGCTCAGTGGTATGTTTCTTGCCTGTCAGGAAGGCCTGGGTTCTATTCCCAACCAATGCTCAAATCCAAACTACTGTCCCCAGCTGAGCGAGGGTTGCGTCAGGAAGAGCATCCAGCGAAAAACCTGTGCCAGGTTGTATGTGATTCAACCCCTCGACGGGATCAGTCGAAAGACCAACAACAACATTAATTACCTACCTTGTATTTACACTCATTCACTGGCCCACAGTTATCCCCACAATATTAATGTCTCCCTCCTTAAAAAGTAACACACAATATTTTATTTCATCCAGAGTGGTGAAATCTCGTACTAATGATGTGAGAGTGGAACCACCAGAAGAAATCTTTTCCAGCACATTCCAGCATGATTTTCAACGGTGTTGCGGTTAGGCCAGTTAATGTATAAAAAAATATTCTTTATGTTTCCAGATCTCTTTATGTTCTCTTTCACAATTTAAGCCTAATAAATCTTGCCATGTTTGACCTGGAATCTGCTCATGCCCACAGGAAAACATCGGTAAACTTAGACCTGACCAATATAAGCAGCACCGGATCATCACACTGCCTCCAGAGGCTTGTACAGTGGCCACTATGGATGATGCATACACTTCCCTTCTTTTAGGAATAGGGTCAGTCTGGGCTCATCAGACCACACAACCTTTTTCATTGACTCAGAGTGCAATCTTTATGCTCCCTTATGGACACACAGGTGTTTAGGCTGACAAATTGTGCATCATAAAAAAATGCTACAGGTAGAAAGTGTAGCATTTCACAATAGTGTGGCATGTATATATCGTAACACTGATGCTGGAAAACTGAAACTGGTATGCAAACAAATCTGACTTGTTGGGCAAGTCCAGCACACGCAAATTAGGTCAAAAGAGAAGGAGAAAAAAAAACTATTACTGTTTCTCATGTCCTGTTTGCTTGTATTCCAGCATACACATGCACATTTATATTTTTTTCCAGGTTTTTCCAGCTATGAAGGACAGACTAAGCCAACTTCAGGCAATCTCTGCCTCCAGCAGTGATGTAGACATCGGGGAAAGTGCAGCAGCTTCCCCACATTCATTGAAGGAGCGTCATGAAGAACCTCTTCAGGAACATGAAACCGACCCTGAGATGGAAGCCATATTTGATGAAGCTAATAATATTCGGCATGACATTCACCTAATTCTTTTGGATGTGAGGCATCTTGAAGAGCAGAACTCTCATGCTTGGAATGAGCGGCAAAATTCTATCCTGGACACTAATTCCACTGCTGCTAGCATCAAGTCCCGTGCTAAAGACGTGCTTGCACGTCTTCGCAGCATGAATACGCGTGCTAGTGAGCTGGAAAAAAGGCATGGGATCAACAGTGCCCTTTCTCGAATTGCACAAACACAGTATGCTGGTTTGAGTAGCACCTTCCGTGATGTGATGACGGAATACAACAAGGCAGAAATGAGCCACAGGGAAACGTGCAAAATGTTTATTCAGAGGCAGATGGAGATTGTGGGGCGAGAGGTGACTGGTGAAGAGATTGAGGAAATGCTAAGTGACGACCAGTGGAACATCTTTAGTGAGAGCCTCGTCACAGAGGGGAAAACCATACAGTCTGCACTCAGCCAAATTGAAAACCGACACACGGAGCTGCTGGAACTCGAAAGCCGCATAAAAAGCATCCACGAAGTGTTTCTAGACATGGCCATGCTAGTAGAAGAACAGAACAACATGATTGACTACATACAGACAAATGTTCAAAAAACTGATGCAGATATAAAGAGTATGCTGGAAAAGCTAGGAAAGGCCAAGAAATATGACAGGAGCAACCCTTTCAAGAAGCTCTTTTTTAGGAAGCGTTAATCAACTGTGTATCATTTTTGTACTTTGTACACCGATTTTTTTTGTGTACTATTTAAAAGATGCATTTTTACAATGGATAATGTTTAATTTTTTAAAAGTTGGATAGAATTGGACACACTAACTCTTATTAAGATATAACATGGATGGGTTTGTCTTATGAATAGCACCATTTTTTATATGTTAAGCTGTATCAAAAAAAAAAAACAGTAGGTATGAATATTGGAGGCAAAAAATAAACAAAAAATGTTTAACACTTTCTTTCTTATGTACTGTATAATATGCACTACTGTACTGTATATGGTCAAACTTTTGGAGCAACATCTGGCCATATCTTCACACACATATCTGCTTCATGAACATCTCATTCCGGATTTATCTCTATTTACTGTTAAAATAACCTGCACTTTTTCTAGGAAGGCTTTCCATGATGGTTAGGTATCCACATACTTATACTTATACACCCTGATCAGTCATAACTTCAAAACCATTCACATTAAAAAACACTAAGTTTTAGGTTTCCTTTGTGGTCTCCTGTGCTGTGAGATGTGGAATCGGGTCTCAGTGGATCAGGCTTGTTTGTCAGGTGCGTCCTATGGGTGTTCAATCAGACTGGGATCTGCAGAATTTTGGGCCAAAGTGGAGGCTAGATTAACAAGCTTGAATCCTTTGCCTTCAAAGCCGCATATGCAGCCATCTATGGTACACTGGGTATTTCTACATCTACATCTAGGCATTTGGCAGACGCCCTTATCCAGAGCGACTGATATTTTTTTATCTCATTACATCTGAGCAATTGAGGGTTAAGGGCCTTGCTCAAGGGCCCAACAGTGGCAACTTGGTGGTTGTGAGGTTTGAACCTGGGATCTTCTGAACCGTAGTCCAATGCCTTAACCACTGAGCTACCCCTGCCCCTACCTTTCTATTTCGGCCAACATTTATTTTTCTTTGAAAATAGTGCTGCACAGGTTTTCTGTGGATTCGGACCAGGTGGCAAGCCTTGCGTATGTGTGCGTCCCTTTTAATTGAGGAGACGAATGGCTTGTGAGAAGAAGCTGTTACACAGTCTGGATGTGAGGGCTCGAATGCTTCGGTACTTCTTTCCAGGTGGCAGGAGGGTGAAGATTCAGTGTATCACAATGCTGGTGGCTTTGCGGACGCAGCAAAATATAGAAAAGTGGTCAATTATCTTATTGACATGGCCACATTCATTCTCATTGAGGAAATGCCATTGTATGTTTTCAATTCTTTATCAACTCTCCTGATGTGTATTATATTATTATATACTTGACACAACTAATCACCCTGTATCCTCTTCTATGTATACATCTAGTTGTTAAATATGCGTATGTAGAAATATATAGGTAATATATAATGTAAAATGTTTATAAACTGTTTAGTTACTGGACTTCTAACGAGCAGAGCAGAGCTTTGTAGAACAAATGAATTCCTTAAGAGACATATGCGCCCTCTAGTGGCGATTGCGTAGAATGATAGAAACAGTTGAAGTTGAATAAAATAAACACAAGGTAAAATTGCTTAAACAGTGGTGATGGTGACGTTGAAAAAATATTTTTACA
This sequence comes from Clarias magur, assembly GCA_013621035.1. Classification (NCBI taxonomy): domain Eukaryota; kingdom Metazoa; phylum Chordata; class Actinopteri; order Siluriformes; family Clariidae; genus Clarias; species Clarias magur. Next base: position 2,894,655 of record QNUK01000013.1, on the reverse strand, counting down.
TTTTTGGTATCTTAGAGATTAACTCCTGGAGGTTATCACCATTTAAACACGCACTACACACTGCCTTTGTCGAGTGTATAGTAAAGCATCCTGCGCGATCAGCATCACTCTGCACATCACCTGTTCCCGTTACTGTACTCAGGTAGAAGGTACAGGTCCATATACAGCAGAACCACCAGACTGTCTCTCTTTCCATAGGTTGTGAGGCTGCTGAATTTGCCCCCATCTATTCTTACTTATCACACATCACTATTACAAGACCGTGAACTGGACTTTGCATTGATACAGCAAAATAAACACACTTTTCTTGTGGTTTGTGGTCCTCCCCCTTTATATCCTACTTCAGATAGCGGTTACTGTATGTTTACTGCACTGCTGCACTATGGTTGCACTTTACTTTAGTACATGCCAGGAAAAATTATACCCTAATGATATCTCGTTGTTATTCTAATGACATCTCTGTTATTTAGACAAATGACAATAAAGTTAATTGATTGATTGATTGATTGATTGATTGATTGATTGATTGATTGCTTGATTAGCATGGTCACCTTGCACTTCCAGGGTTGGAGGTTTGAATTTCACCTTTGGTCTGTGTGTGTGTGTGTGTGTGTGTGTGTGTGTGTGTGTGTGTGTGTGTGTGTGTGTGTGTGTGTGTGTGTGTGTGTGTGTGTGTGTGTGTGTGGTGTGTTCTTGGTGGGTTTCCTCCTCAGCAACAAGACACAGAGTAAAATATAAATATATAAATATATAACAACTAAAAAGCTTACAATTTTCTGTAGTGTGTGTGAGTGTGTGCTTGTGCATAATAATAATAATATATATAATAATAATATAAATAATAACAATAATAATACATACATATTACAACACAGTGCCTGTATATATGTCTGTTGTCCTTTAATGTTGTGAATCTTCTGTTCTACCACATCCCATATGTGTTCTATTGGATTCAGATTGGTTGATGAAGAAGGCCACTAAAGAACAGTAAGCTGACTGTAATGTTCATGAGCCCATTTTGAGACTTGGTGCAGTATCATGCAATATCAAGTAACTATTAGAGGATGCGCACGATCAGCAACAATCCACGGACAGGCTATGACAATCAAGAAATAATTAATTAACAGGACCGATATTGGTCAAGAAAACATTCCTACTGTACGTACACTATTACACCATATTCACAAGCCTAGACTGTTGTCACAAGGCAGGTTGAGTCCATGGATTAATAATGTTGGTGCTAAATTCTGACACTGATCATCAGTATGCCTTAACAGAAACCCAAATTCATCAAACCAGACCATATTTTCCAGCTTTTAACTGTCCAGTTTTGGTGAGCCTGTTCCCACTCTGCGCTCAGCTTCCTGTTCTTACCTGGCAAAAAAAGGGAAAAAAAGGCTGTCCATACCTACCTGGCCCTATGTGAAAAAGTGTGGATAAACTGTGTTTTTTGGCCACCTCAGGCCTGATTACTACCAGACCTGTTGATTCAAGAAATCACTTAATAGAACCTGTCTGACAAAGTGAAGCATGCTAATAGAGCTAAAAAGACAACACAATCTAAAGAAATTGGAGAACAGATGAGAAACAGAGTAATTGACATGTGCCAGCCAAGAAAAGATTACAAAGCCATTTCTACGAATTTGAGACTCCAGCAAATCGCAGTGAGAGTGAGAGTTATTATCCATAAATGGATGAAACTTGAAACAGTGGTAAACCTTTCCAGAAGTGGCTGACCTACCGAACTTATTCCAAAGGAACAACGATAACTCATCCAGGAGTTCATAAAACAACCTAGAACACTATCTAAAGAACTGCAGGCCTTACTCGCTTCAGTTAAAGTCAGTGTTCATGATTCAACCATAAGTAAGAGACTCAGCAAAAATGGCATCCATGGCAGAGTTTTATGGTGAAAACCACTGACGAGCAAAAAGAAAACAACGTCTCACATTTGCCACCCTTGGCAGCAACAATTGCAATCAAGCATTTCCGGTAGCTGACAATGAGTCTTTCCTAATTGTGGCCGAGTCTTCTTTGCAGAATTGTAGTTACAATGACGTTTAATTAACATGATTAATATTTTAGTTGGTGAAAAAATTGTACTCTAATTAAAATCACTGAAATTTTATGTGATGCATACAGTTGGCTGCTGACTGCATCAATGTTTGGTTAGTAAATATGAAAAGTGTAATTTGGTTCCAGAACCAATTGTTACTGAAGACAACTGGTTGCTGAAGATACACTAATGGCTACTTTAAAATGAACATGTGTTGATGTGTTCTATAACCCTTAAAATTTGTATATTTTGCTTAAAGTATTTACAGTATAGCACTGTTACCTAAATCTTTAAATCCTAATTCTTAAACTCTAATCCTTATTTTATAGGCTACATGTAGATGTAAGTATGATGAAGAATGAATAAGTCAAATGCAGAAATGAGGGCTTGGCCAAAATAAACCTTTATGAATAATATTATTAATAATCATCATTAATATCATCTTAAGATTTCTACAGGTTCCAGGAAAGTCTGTTTGCTAGTTACAATCGAAGAATTCTAAACCAATTCAGAACAACACCCTGTTCTTTCATGGAAAATATGATTAACAATAAAAAATAAATAAATAAACAACAAAGAGCATATGAGGAGCAAGTAGAAACATATAGCAAAAGACAAATGAAAGGAGGTCAATATTGCTCAATTTTTGCTTGTAATCAGCCAGACTCATCAGGCATCAGATATCAGTTTGATCAAAGTGTCCTGGCCAAGTTTTTTTCACATGTTACACCCAAGTCTGCAGTGTTTGTGACATGGTGTATTATCATGTTGGAAGTAATCATTAGAAGATGGTAAATTGTGACAAGAAGGGCTGCACATGGTCAGCAGCGAACTTACTGTAACTAGACTGTGGCTTTCAAAAAATGTTTAATTGATATTAACAAGCTCGGAGGGTGCCAAAAATACATTCCTCACACCTTACATCACCCGCACCAACCTGGAATGGTGACACAAGGAAGGTTGGTTTCATGGATTCATGCTGCTGAAATTCTGTTGAAGTGTCAAATTCTGATCCTATCATCTATGTGGCTTGGCAGAAATGAAGATTCATTAGACAAGGTTCAATTTTTCTGGTCTAACTTTCCAGTTTTGGTGAGCCTGTGCCAAAGGTAGCCTCACCTTTCTGTACTTGACTGATAGAAGAGGAACCCAGCATGGACTTCTGCTATTGCAGTCCATCATCTTTTTCTCCTCAACACAGTTGTGCAGAGCAGTTATCTGAGTTACTGTATGCTAGGTGTTTGTTAGGTGTTTCTCACAGTTCCCCTAGACAGTGTTAAATTTCCCAGGCTTCTCTTTCCATGGTCGTCTCCTCCTGCTCCTCATTCCTTATATCATAATACCACCTATTTTTATTTTTAAAAGTTTATTCACAGATATAAACCATTTGATTTACAGGCACATTTAAAGCATACTTTTAGTGTATACTTTTAGCATACTTTTACCGAGTTACCTTGGTATAAGTTGTACATTAATTTAAGAAACTATTATCCTGAGGGCGATCTCAAGAACAAGGAGCAGTGTGTATTCACAGTTACACAACTTTAGGGATACGTGGACTATACGTAGTACGAGAAATCGAGATCCATTTCCTGAGAGTTCCTTAAAAAGAGGGAAAGGCATCTATGCATGGCTACACATTTTGGTTTTGGTTATTACCATATTTGTATTTTTGTATTTTAAAAATGTATTGATTTTCAGTTTGATAAATAGTGATACATGTATTTAATGTGTTGCCTTAAGACCCATTTCCTGAGTGGTAGGTACTGTTGGTTCAGTTTTATAAAGAAAATTCGCTACTAAGTTTTACTGAGCATTCTCCAGACCCTCTCATTTTACTTTTGTTTAAAAAGTGGTTGCTTATAGAATATGCTGCTTTTTTTTCTGCATTTTTCAGTGTTTTTTGATGTTTGGCTTTTCTGTGGGATGGGACAGCATGGCAAGTCTTTGCTTCCCTCAGGCATAGATAGTCATGGGTGGCAATGATCCTAGCCACCAGTTTACTCATATATAATTGATAACCCTTGTTATTTATTTTACCTGACAGTGGTTTTAATGTTATGGCCGACCAGTGTACAGTATATTATGCTGCTAGGCAGTACAATAGCAATTAAGGAAGTGGTCACAATCTCATTGACATGGGACTAATTATCACTGAGGAAATGGCATCGTATCTTCTCAATACTTTTTCAACTCAAGTAATGTTCACTACATATCTGACCCAACTAATCACTCTGTATTCTCTTGTCTACATCCATTTGTCTAGCAGGTGTGAAATATGCATTTCTGTTTGTCACCTTGCACCTCCAGGGTTGGTGGGTGGAATTTCACCTATGGTCTGTGTGTGTGACATTTGTATGTTCTCAATGTGCTTGTTGGGATTCCTTCCTCAGCAAAAAGACACAGACAGTAGGTTAACTGGCATGACTTGGAGCAGTATCATGCTGAAAGTAGCTATTATAAGGTGCACACGGTCAGCAACAAGTAAGGATTAATTAACAGGACCGATGTTGGCCAAGAAAACATTCCTCACATCATGACACCATATTCACAAGCCTAGACTGTTGTCACAAGGCAGGTTGAGTCCATGGATTAATGTTGTTGGTGCTAAATTCTGACCCTGCCATCTGTATGCCTTTACAGAAACTGAGATTCATCAACCAGGCCATGTTTTCGAGCCTTTAACTGTCTAGGTTTGGTGAGCCAGTTCCCACTTTGCTCTCAGCTTCCTGTTCTTAACAGACAGAAGTGGAATCTGATGTGGTCTTCTGCTCTTTAATTCTATTATTTTGAGCATTCTGAGATGCTTTTCTACTAAAGAAAATTGTACAGAGTAGTTATCTGAGATACTGTAGCCATTTTACAGTGCACTTTACCATTTGTCATACTTAAATGATCGAGACAATCAAACAAATTTCACACAGATACTGTAACACAAGTAAATACAGAAGTAATCATTTCAATAAAAAATGGAAAAAAGCTGTCTAACCCTACCCGGCCCTATGTGAAAAAAAAATTACAGCTTGCTAAATCATGAATGTACTGTTTTTTTGTAAAGATTTACCACACCCAAGCCTGATTACTGCGAGACCTGTTTAATCAAGAAATCACTTAAATAGAACCCGTTTGACAAAGTGAAGCATGCTAAAAGATCTGAAAAAGCAACACAATCTAAAGAAATTTAAGAACAGATGAGAAACCAAGTAAAGTACAAAGTCAGCCTGGAAGGGGTTACAAAGCCATTTGGGACTCCAGGGTACCACAGTGAGCATTTTCTTCCCTTAATAAATGAAATCATCATTCACAAACTGTAATTTGTATTTACTCTGATTACCTTTGTGTAATATTGAAATTGGTTAATTATTTCAATCATTAATATGCAAAAAAAAAGAAGTTAAAAAAATTTTTTTAAACCAAAATTAACCTGTATTATTATTATTACAATTACAATTATTATTATTATTATTATTATTATTAACAACAATAATCATCATCATCATCTTAATACTAATACACATTTTGTAAGGAAAGCCTGTTGTCTATTTACACTTTGAGAATTCTAATCTAGTTCAGAACAACACCCTGTTCTTTCATGGGAATATATGATTAACAATAAAAAACAAAAATTAAGCAATGAGCATATGAAGAATGAGTGGGGGCATACTGCAAAAGTCATTGAATTTTAAATGAAATGATGTCAAACAGATGCTTAAGCACCTACAGTAGTATTGAGTTTGAGAACATTGCTCAAATATTGCTCGTAAGCAGCAAGACTCATCAAGCAACAGCATATCAGCTTGATCAAAGCGTCTTTGCCAAGTTTTTTTTTTTCACATGTCACACCCAAGTCTGCACTGTTTGTGACATGGTGCATTATCATGCTGGAAGTAGTCATTAAAAGATGGTAAATTGTGACCATGAAGGGCGGCACATGGCCAGCAGCAATACTCATCTAGACTGTGGCTCTCAAAAAATGTTTAATTGATATTAAAAGTTTCAGTGGGTGCCAAGAAATATTCCTGGCACCTTACATCACCCTTACGGTGTTAATGGTGACGCAAGGCAGGTTTGTGTCATGGATTCATGATGTCGGTGTCAAATTCTGATCCTATCATCTATGTGGCTTGGCAGAAATTAAGACATTCATCAGACAAAGATCATTTTTTCCACTTGTTAGCTGTGCGAAATGTAGCCCCAGCTTTCTGTACTTGACTGTTAGAAGTGGAATCCGGTATGGTCTTCTGCTGTTGCAGTCCATCATGTTGTGTATTTTGGAATGCTTTTCTTCCTCACCAAAATTTTGCAGATTAGTTATCTGCGTTACTGTATGCTAGGTTTTTGTTAGGTGTTATGGTTTGTTGTCCCCTAGACAGTACAAGTAAGTAACAATACAATAACAAAGTTTGCACAGTTAGCACAGTACTATACAGTAGACTAATTAAAGTGAATAAGCTGAACATGTCTTCCTACTTGGAATAATCAAAATAAACTAGCTTAAAATGTCTGTAATTAACCCGAATGACTTTAAAGTGTCTTCCTAACTGATTTACTGCTTATATATAACAGTTTATACTATATATAAGTTAAACTCATATACATTCATTAGATGTAAAGTAAAATATTTAAATCCTTTGTTTTAATTTCGATGTTGTAGGCTCGGGAAATGGATTAGTGGTTATACTGTATACAGTACATCTTTTTCTGTGAATAAGCTAGAGAGAACATTTAGCTTATACTACGCATCATGTGTGCTGTATGCAGGTGTGTATGTGTAGGTGTGCATGTGTGTGTGTCAAAATGACACTTTCCCCCATTTTGATGGTTGATGTGAACATCACCTGCGGGTCATACACCGATCAGCCATAACTTTTTGACCACCCACTTAATATTGGGTAGGTCCCCTCTTTTTGCAACCAGTAAATAAACAGTAATATGTGGTATGTTATATGAATATAATATTAATAATATATTAATATTTATATACCAATCATATATATGTCCATATACAGTGGATAACATATAACATATAGCACTAAATTAAGTATTAGGCAGTAAGTGAAGCTTGATAGGCTAATTACATAATTATTTGACCGCTAGCTTAAGCCTGGATTAGCCATGTTGGTTTTCCACAAATAAATATATGCAGTAGATGTGTTTTATTTAAAGGTGTATCGTATCACCTTATCAAAACTCTAAGGAATGACAGAGTTTAAAGAGGGGCACGCTTTTATTTAACCCCTGATCAGCGATGACTAAACTCTATATGCCATGTCGAAATCCATTTCACCCGCTTGACTTTCCTAAACATATGACGTCATTTCCTGGACTTGCCCCCATCAACGAAAGGAGGCGGACTGGGAAATGCTATATACTGTAGTCAAACACTCCGGGGAGTGGCTCCCTCACCTATTTAGACTTTAGATCACTTTAACAGTGCAGAAGCTGAGGTAAGTCTGCTAACTTATTACAACGAGTGTTTTTACTTCAGTCGAAGCTTTATCTTCAGGTGTCAGACGACGGCTGTTTGTCAGGACTGTCGGACCTGCATTAGCGTTATTTATCAAGCAAACGGAATGTCTCTTTTTTAATAGTCATTTGTTTTTAGTTTGTGAAGTTTCTGCGTACGTTAGGACTATTTTAGTGAACTTTACTTCCGTTTTGTCGTCTAAATTGCTGACTAAAGCTTTAACTTTAGTTCAGGCGAGCGTCCTGTTTGTGTACAGTTTGCGTAGTCTGTGGTGTGGAGGTTCGGCGGCGGGGCGTGGTAGTGCCGTGGTAGAGCTGTGACTGTACACGATCGCAGTTTGTGCTAAGCACAGAAGGGAAGGTCGTAAACGAATTCTGCACGCGGAACTATTAACACGGACAGTGATCAGGAAGAGCGGGGTGCGTTGTCATGACACTTGCATGTATTTGACACACCATGATGGGTCTGTTAAAATGTTTATAGTACAATATTCAGAAATAACAGCAAAGATCAAACATGTAGGTCATTTTCTTGATCTTTTTTATTACTGTTACTATGGCCACACTTTTTAATATTTATATTTCTGTTCCCCTTGGTGCCATGGTGGTGTCGGGGTTATCACTGCATCCTCACATCTCCAGGGTCATGGGTTCAAATCCTGTCCTTGGGACTATGTGCAAGTTAGACTGGTTTCCTCCAAAAGTCATGTCGATTAGACTAGCTGGTATTTCCAAACTGTCTGAGTGTGTGTGTGTGTGTGTGTGTGTGTGTGTGTATGCTGGGACAGATTGGCACACTGTCCGGTCTGCGCCCTAGCTTACTGCCCCTGAGTCCCCTGAGATAGACTCCAGGCTTGAAGCATAAGTGGTATAGTGAGTGACTGGGTGCTCTGTTCCTTTATATCAGAGGTAGTAATTTTGTGGGGGATTTCCAGGAAGGGGGACATGAAATGAAAATCCTTTTTATTCATTATTATTGTGTTTTATGACTCCACATTTTTACATGGGATTTTCATGGCATTAATAAATAATTACTCCCGAGTAATGGCATATGAATCAAGCATATAAACTTTTTTTTTTTTTTTACCTTTGTTAATGTGAAATATAAATTGATCAATGGGTTCATCTTGGCTTGCGTTACTTTATTTATCAAATACTGTAGGTCTTCAAAATGTTTCTGCCAAAATTGATCCATAAATACCCATTTGGATTTGCTGAAAGAGAAATTCAGTAAAGGCTGATTTTTTTTTTTAAACAAACAATATGATTAAGCCTACAACGAAGTGCACTTTACTAAAGGTTTTTAATAATTTAAACGGTCCAGGCAAATGAACGCGTTTATGCTCTTGCACCAGTGTTCAAACTGGTTCAGCATCAGATCAGCAATATCCATGTATTATGCAATGTATTATGATGTTTAATGTCATATTTTAACTTCTCTCTCCCTTGTCTTCTTTTATCCTAGGCTTTTCTTTGTCAGTTTATAAAAAAAAGTCCTCTTACAATTTTGCAAAATGGAATCTGTTTCTGTGGCAAGCAATCATTTTGCCCTTCAGCTGTTCAGCAAGATCAAGAATGACAACAAGACTGGCAATGTCTTTTACTCCCCTCTCAGCATCTCTTCTTCGCTGGCCATGGTGTTTCTTGGAGCTGCAGGCAATACAGCAACTCAGATGTCTGAGGTTAGAACAACAGCAACAGCACTAATAATGTAAAATAGTCCAAATTATATGAACACACAAGGGAATAAATGTTAATAATCAGGAAGTAAACAGTAGACAAAACTTGAGTGATATAAAAAGCCAGAGCAGCATTGGAGTGAAGGTTGGAGCTGGCAGTCATCACTTGGGAAATGTGTTTTGAAGAGGGCATCAGTCAGCAGTGGGAAAATTTGGGTGGGTCTGGGTTGGTAGAGACAAGCCCAGACAATTACAATAGACTAAGAGTGATGAGGGTTATTTAAGGTATTTTAGTTCATTATTTTTACATGATGTTTTTCGGCTGTCGGTTTATTCTCACCATTAACTTTAGCACCATTTGACCTGTCAATTTTTTTATGATAAAAATATTTACATACAATTTTTCTTTCACAGCTAAAGTGTATTGTCTCATGCTTGATGTCTTCTTATTTTAGCGGTTGAATATAATGCACAGTTGAATCAAACCTGTCAGTTTGCATACTTTGAACATTGTTACTGTTCAAACAGACTCAGTCTTATGAGTGAATATAAAGAACAATCCCACAATGGGTGTGGTATCAGCAGATGTCAGTCTATTAGTCTGTAGCAAGCTAAGAGTGAAGCAAAGCAAGACTGTGACAGCATTGAGTAGATCTGCATTAAAGACTTTTGTGTCTGGCTTACAAATGTCCGTACTGTTTTACTACCAGGATAATCATCTTTAGATACACCCAGTTGCACAAGTCCTGATTGCTCAGATGCAATCACACTGCATTCAGGTGACAGTGGAACTGTTACAAAATCCCCCTGTCAGCTCAAAGGTCATGTGATCTTAAAAATGAGTTATATGCTAGAGCATTCTAAGCATTCAGTCATTTAGGTGTGACTATGTTGTGTTTCTATGGTTACTCTGTTGGTTGATCATAAAATGTCTAATCTCTTATGATGTTGATTTTGCATAGGTCTGTTTAAACAGTCTTTTACAGGCTTTCTCAGACCCTCCCGCTCCATGAAGAAGAAGAATTTTCAAAGGCCATACTGATTACTAAATTTTTGTACTGTACTTTTGCGTCATTTACTTGCAAAATTTTCTAAAGCAAAGGTTCTTAATCTTTGAACTTGGATTATCTGCTGCCCTGCATTATTTAGTGTTTTCCCAGATCAAACCACATCTGATTTTTAATTAAGCTAATTAACATCTCCTGAATTAAAGTAAGGGTAGTAGAGCAGATGAAACACTACAATATGCAGACCAGAACAGTACCTCAGTACAAACTCCAGGACCAGTGTGCAATAAAGAAATGCATATTTATTATCATTATTATCATTATAATAAACGTGGTAATTGTTGTCTTTTGACGTGGCAGGATTCAGTTTGTCTGCTGTAATTCTAAACAAAAGACATCACAAGACTGTTTGGGGTTATGGTGGAAATTTACCCTTATGGTACATTAGCTTGGCAAGATACAATCAGTGAAGACTGGTAGAAATTATGTGCAGCAAATTGTGAGTGTAAGATCAGGAACATTTCTTAATGTATGCAAATAAAATAAATAAATAAATAAATAAATAAATAAATAAATGTAAAGGATTATTTATTTGTCGCATATGCATTATAGCATAGTGGAATTTGTTTATTCACATATTACAGCCTGTTAGGAAGTTGTGGTCAAGCCACGATATGTTTCCCTGGAGTGTAAAGGGATAAAGGCCTTGCTCAAGGGCCCAAGTGTTTTTAATATAGAGCTTTAACCACTGAGTCACCACAGCAAGACTCCTCATGCAGCAACCAATCAGGTTGTTCATTGAGCCTTGGCACAGGTTCTCACAATGTGTCATATCCACTGCATGTGTTTTAGCAACAAGCCCCTAAAGCAGCTTGTTGTTGATTGAAGGAAGTGTGATTCAGTTTGACTGAAAAGCAACTGTTGCAAACTGTCCTCAGGGGTTGTTGATAAATCTTCATAGTTGTTCAGTGCCATGTTTCAGGAAGACAGCAACCAGTGTTATGGGTTATAAATAAGTTTTTGTATGTACACGTCCTAATGTCCATTGTATTTATGTAAAACCCTTTTCACAAGTTTTTAAGTATTTTAACTATTTTTACATAGTAAGTATTTGACCATAGCACACACCTACCTTCCAAATTAAAATTAATGTATTCCTGCAAACAACTGATGTATGTGATCAAAAAAGTTTTACAAATCTCATGCTTAATATGTTGCTGTAGGTCTTGAGCTTCAACAAACAAGTGAAGCCTAAGTCTGCTCAACCAGTAGCAACCCAACATGCACAACAAACTCAGAAATTCCAGTTACCAGCTGCGTTAAAAAAGGTTGTTGGATGAAAATACTAAATGGAGGCACTAACATCAATGGGGAAAAGGCATTATTTTGGCAATAACCTTGGTGATGGTAGTTCATGGCTTACTTATAGGTGCTTCTCCTTGGTTGCGGACAACTGGCATCCAGTGCTTCCTTTCTTTCTTTGCATTGATACTATACAGCTTACATGTGAAAGTCTGACATATATGAACATTTTTGCTTGCATTTACTCATTTCCTGATTTCTTGCTTATATTCGTGGGTAACATTGATTATTTTTCATCCATAATATGTAGACTCTTCATCATGATAAAGCCACAGATGACATCCACGACAGCTTCAACAAGCTGATGCAGCAACTAAACAAATCAGGAGCACCTTATTCCCTCAGTCTGGCCAATAGGCTTTATGGAGATCGGTCCTATAAGTTTGTGGGGGTAAGATCTCTGAATACAAAGATCTGAGAAATTATTTTGTACTATACACAATATGAAGCATGATATAGAGCTTTGCTAACAACCCAAGAGAAAAACATTAACATTATGTTTAAAAAAAAAAATACAATAAATAAAAACGAGATTACCTAATGTGTTTTTTTAATTGTATTGTGATAGCTATATGAGGACCCCTGACAAATACATGCTAACTTTTTGATTATGTAATGCAGCATTGTATTGTAGGTGTGCCCCCTTGCTGTTGTAATATTTTCCACTAGATTTTGAAGCGTGATTTGGACGTTTTCTGCTCATTCAGTCATGAGCATTAATGACATCAGGCACTCAGGTTGGGGGCTCTGTCAGTTTTCCAGTTAATCCCAAAGGTGTTCAGTGGGGTTGCTTGCTTTGTGCACAGGGGCATGATCATACTAGAACATTTGAGCCCCATAAATATATGCATTTGCAATACCAGTCAAAAGTTTGTACACATCTTCTAATTCAGTGTTTTTGTTTAGTGATTTATTTTTATACATTTTAGAACAATACTGGAGATTTGAAAACTATGAAATAATGCATATGGAATTATGTAATTAAGCAGCAATAACAGTCAATTGTTATTTTAAGACCCACAAGTCTGCTGTTCTGGAATACTAATGCAAGAATGGTATTGTCACGACCATCAAGCAACATGATGAAACTTCTTCTCATGAAGACCATCCCAGAAAAGCAAGACCAAAACTTGCCACTACTGCAGAGGAGAAGTTCATTTCGAGTTACCAGCCTCAGAAATCACCAATTAACAGCACCTCCAATTAGAACCATTATGAAGGCTTTACAGAACATAAGTAGCAGACACATCTCAATATCAATGTTCAAAGGAGATTATTGCATATTTTTGATGTCTACATTTACAACGTAGAAAGAAATAAAAAATCAGGAAAGATTATGGACTTAGAAGGCATGTACAAACTTTTGCCTGGTAGTGTACACGGTATAGGAACATTTTAAAAACAAAGCTTTCTGGGTTAAGCCATTTTCATATTCTGTTAGACACAAGCAAGAGCCACTAAAGCCATGTTCATATAAAAGGTTGTAAGTATATTCAAATGAAAGCATGTCAAATGACTAAATAAGATGTTATTTATGTCATATATTGACATGTATATTAATGCTTGCCACCCAATAACATTAAATTAACCATGTAGACGTTGATTGTCCGCTAATTTGCTTTTGACATTCAGCTGCTTGTACAGCAAATGTTGATCTATATATATTTCTCTGTTTTTAATTGATTTAATTTTAAACAGAAATTTCTGAGTGAAACAAAAAAGTACTACAATGCCGAACTAGAAGCTGTTGACTTTCAATCAAATGCAGAAGCTGCGCGTGGCAAAATAAACAGCTGGGTGGAGAAACAAACAAAAGGTTAGTACTGTACGTAAACTTATTTGTGAAATTTTCATATATTAAGATTAAGCTTCATTTATTTGTCACATTCATCTTGGAGCATTGTGAAATTCTTTCATCCCATATTTCAGTTAGGAAGCTATATGCTAGGAAGAAATATGCAATGAAAGAGTACATGTTCAGCCAGTTTACAGCACCGCTGGAGCAGATAAGTTTTCTTGCCCCTTAGCATAAGCAAGAAAACGTATCTGCTTTGGTTTCCTAAGGGGCTCAACAGCAGGAGCTGACGAGGCTGGGGTTTGAACCCCTCAACCTGATGACAGGATAATGGGCAACAAGGCTCAACTATGACTGTAAAGACCAAAGGTTCTGTCCAATCCCACTCCACAATAGAGCCAATGCAGCACGAATGCCTGGGGAAAAAAAAAAAAAAAAAACTCTATGCTGGCTACATCACAATGGTAACAGAACACCCAGTCCATCACAGCCCGTCACATATGATGCTTAGAAGGCAAGGAGTTCAAAGTTGTTGATCCAGCAACTGTTGGGGCCAAACAATTCTAATCCACAGAGGCACCACCCTGCAACCTAAAGTATAAGCCTGTATTTTCCTGATGCCAGACACCCCCAGAGGTCTTGTGGAGTCATTCCCTAGATCTGTCCTGGAGGCACAAAGGCAATCTACATTATATTGGGACTAATTGTTTGGGTTTTAACGTTATGGCTGATTATTGTGCAGCTCTTTTGTTAATTTAGGGAAACACTGACAATTTATTGCCTGTAAGCGATAATTGTGCATTTATTTTAAGATGTTTAATCCATGTTTACCCACCACAGAGCTGATTTGGCTAAAATGCAGACCCAACTTGTAGTTTTGTCTCACGTGACCTTGCTGATTTTTCATTTACATTTATTTTGTGTACTACCTCTGTACTAGTCAACTACTTCTACTACTTAAAATATTACTGCTACTAGTTGTAGCATTAGTATTTTAATTATTAGAATCATTATTATTGCATGTTTTCTAGGAATGTTGTGTCTGATTAACAGTGTTTTTGTGCCTTAAAATGCTCACAATAGAAAAGATCAAGAACTTGCTGGCAAAAGGAGTTGTTGACAGTTTGACCAAACTTGTCTTGGTGAATGCCATCTACTTCAAGGGCAGCTGGGAAAGACAGTTTAAGGTAGATGCAACAACAGAGGCCCCTTTCAGAATAAACAAGGTGGGTACCATTCACAAAGAAAATGCAATCTCCTTCCTATACTTGTGTGCAAATCTGTTAACTCCTGTACTTTTTTTTTTTTTTTTTGCATTCCTGTCCACTCGTGTATACCTTTGTCATCTTTGCATGGCTATAGCTTGTCTTGTGTGTTCCTGCTATAACATATTGCATATTGTAAAAGATTGTCCTGATATCCTGTGGCTAAGTAACTAAGCATAGACCTAAGCCAAGTACTTTAGTAAAAATAAAAAAGTACAAATAAAACCAAAAGTATTTACCTGATATGGCCTAGTTCCACAAATTCTCCAATTTCCTTTTATCTCCTGTGCGCATCTGTCCTTTCCTGTGCACACCATCATCTTCTGTGCGTTTTTGCAATGTCTTATTTTGCTTTGCAATATTGCACCGATATCAAAATGCAGTGATGTTGACTGTCTATTGTAAGTACCAAAATATAGCTATATCTACTTCATATTCTGATATTTTAGAAAAAAGTAAAGGTAAAAACTAACGATATCATTTGGGTATATGAATGAGAAGTATTGTCTATAACATAAAAAAAAAAACTCCAGTTAAAAATCTCAGTATATGAAATTGTCATGCCATTAAATTATCATGTCATTTTATTTATTAATTGTGTTCAATTCAATTCAATTCAATTTTATTTATATAGCGCTTTTAACAATTGACATTGTCGCAAAGCAGCTTTACACAATAAAAAGAAGTAAGTTTTTATGCAATGTGTATGAATCAAAATGATAAGATTGTCCCTGATGAGCAAGCCGAGGGCGACGGTGGCAAGGAAAAACTCCCTGAGATGGTAATAGGAAGAAACCTTGAGAGGAACCAGACTCAACAGGGAACCCATCCTCATCTGGGTGATAACGGATAGCAGAGAATGATCAGCATAATAATGTGTACTGGAAGTTCAGTGTAACAGGAGATGTGTTAAAATTTAAATTAAAAGGAGTCCAGTTTGTTCCCGGAGGCTCAGGTAGACTGTAGGAGATTCCAGTCCTGAGCTATCGAACAACTGAAGTCACAGGTCCCCAGAGCATCAATCGATGATAGGACAGTCTTCATGGAACCATCCCCAGCCACAAAGCGCATCCAGGCAGACCACACGGGGCATCCATGCGACGGGATCTCCAACCAGAAGCAGGACTCCAGGACGGGTTAGACAGCTTCAGAGGGCAGAGGGGTCTGGATCACTGGCAACTCAGGAGCGAACATGTATAGCTCGACAGAGAGACAGAGAGAGGGAAAGAAGAGAGAGAGAGGAGAGAGCAGAAAATAAGGAGAGATGGCAGTTAGGTATGGTCACAGTCAACATGTATAAGGTGAATGTATATTAGTGCAAAGTGCAAGCAGGGACTCCGGCAGGACTAACTATAACAGCATAACTAAAAGGGAGAGCCAGAAGGAAACACAAACATGAGGGCTCCCTGAGATGTAAAGCAACCAATCACCTCACCGTCAACAAACCTGAGTGAACAATGAGAGTGGGGAGGACAGCATCTAAACATACCAGTTCACCAGAATACTCTACGTCCATGAGTCCCCCAGATCTGCTCCTTTACCTAAGGTTAATCTATTTACAAAAATGCTTGGCTAAATAAATAAGTTTTTAGCCTAGACTTAAACACTGAGACTGTGTCTGAGTCCCGAACATTAACAGGAAGACTATTCCATAACTTTGGGGCTTTGTAAGAAAAAGCTCTGCCCCCTGCTGTAGTTTTAATAATACGTGGTACTGACAGGCAGCCTGCATCCTTTGATCGAAGTAGGCGTGGCGGATCGTAAGACACTAACAGTTCACTCAAATACTGTGGCGCGAGACCATTTAGTGCTTTAAATGTCAAAAGTAGTATCTTAAAATCGATGCGAAATTTCACAGGGAGCCAATGCAGTGTAGATAAGATAGGGGTGATGTGCTCGTATCTTCTGGTTCTAGTGAGGACTCTCGCTGCTGCATTCTGTACTAACTGAAGCTTGTTTATACACCTAGTTGAACAACCAGACAGTAAGGCGTTACAATAATCCAACCTAGAGGTGATAAAAGCATGAACTAGTTTTTCTGCATCATTTAGTGACAATATGTTTCTTATCTTGGCAATATTTCTAAGGTGAAAGAAAGCTATCCTGGTGATATTATCTACATGAGCTTCAAACGAAAGGCTGGAATCTATAATCACACCGAGGTCTTTAACTGTTGCACTTGATGGAACAGAAAGGCCATCTAAAGTTACAGTCTGATCAGAAAGCTTACTTCTAGCTACTTGTGGTCCTATGACTAGAACTTCTGTCTTATCAGGATTAAGCAGAAGAAAATTAATTAACATCCAATCTCGTATGTCCTGCACACACTGCTCAATTTTAGCAAACTGGTTTTTCTCATCTGGTTTTGCTGAGACATATAATTGTGTGTCATCAGCATAACAATGAAAACTAATACCATGTTTACGAATAATGTTGCCCAGAGGAAGCATGTAAAGGGAAAAAAGCAGTGGGCCTAAAACTGAGCCCTGTGGAACACCAAACTCCACTTGAGAACATGAGGAATGATCACCATCTAAATCTACAAACTGATAACGATCAGTCAAGTAGGATCTGAGCCACAAGAGGGCAGTTCCCTTAATTCCAACTACCTTTTCTAATCTGTGAAGGAGAATACTATGATCAATGGTGTCAAAAGCTGCACTGAGGTCCAGTAACACAAGTATAGTGACGCAACCCTGATCAGAGGCCCATAGGAGGTCGTTTACTACTTTAACAAGTGCTGTCTCTGTGCTGTGATGAGGCCTAAATCCTGACTGATACAGTTCATTTATGCTATTTCTGTGTAGATGTGAACATAGCTGCTGTGATACTACCTTTTCCAAAATCTTGGAGATAAAGGGAAGGTTTGATATCGGCCTGTAATTAGAAAGCAGACAGGGGTCAAGGTCAGGTTTCTTGATTAGCGGTTTAATAACGGCTAATTTAAAGGATTTGGGGACATACCCACTACTGAGTGAACAGTTAATTACTTTCAACAGGGGTTCTATTATTGCTGGTACTATCTGCTTGAGAAAATGTGTCGGTATAGGATCTAATATACAGGTTGACGATTTTGAAGAAGAGATGAGTGAATTTAGTTCCCTCGCTTCAAGGGGAGTAAAGTGTTCTAAGTTCTGATGTGATGTGGTTAGATCATCTGAATTATTTAAATTGTCTGGTTTCAAAGCCTGAATTTTTTGCCTAATATTTATGATTTTATTATTGAAAAAGTTCATGAAATCCTCACTACTGCATGATGTTGTTGTGGAGATTTCTGCAGTGGTCTTGTTTTTAGTTAATTTAGCTACGGTATTAAATAAAAATCTCGGGTTGTTTTTGTTATTTTCTATAAGAGTGGAGAAATATGTTGATCTAGCATCACTGAGAGCTTTTTTATAGTTCAGGATGCTCTCCTTCCAAGCTATTTTGAATACTATCAATTTAGTTTGGCGCCATTTACGTTCGAATTTGCGAGCGGTTTGTTTTAAAGCACGTGTGTGGTCATTATACCAAGGAGCGAGTTTCTTATCTCTAATCATTTTCCTTTTAACTGGAGCGATATTATCTAAGCTATAACGAAGTGCTGACTCTAGATATTCATTCGCCTGTTCGAGTTCTGTGAAGTCAGATGGCGATCCAATCAAAGTAGATAATTCTGGAAGATTATTGATAAAGCTCTGTGCGGTATTTGATGTAAATGTACGTTTAAGGTGGAAGCGCGGTGCTGTGCGTACATTATTACTATAACACGCTTTAATCGAGACAAGGTAGTGATCTGAGATAACTTCAGACTGTGGAATTGTGGTTATATTTCCTATACTTAATCCGAAGGATAATATTAAATCCAAAGTGTGACCTGCTTTATGAGTGGGTCCTACTATACACTGATTTACTCCTACTGAGTCCAGTATGGACAAGAATGCTGTTCTCAGAGGGTCTTCTGGATTCTCAAAATGAATATTAAAGTCTCCAGCAATTAACGCTTTATCTACAGAAACAACAAGGTTTGAAAGGAAATCTGCAAATTCGCAGAGAAACTCCGAGTACGGCCCTGGGGGTCTGTAAATGATGATTAGCGGGATTGACTGAGCTGACTTTATGTTACTATAGAGAACTTCAAATGCATTAGATTTAAAACTGTGTTTTTGTACGAGAGACAGATTATCGTTATAAATAACTGCGACTCCTCCTCCTCTACCAGTTAGCCGAGGCTGGTGTATGTAGCTGTATCCAGGAGGACTAGCTTCATTTAGAGCCACATACTCGTCCTGTTTAATCCAGGTTTCTGTTAAACATAATATGTCAAGCTCCTGATCTGTGATAGTTTCATTAACAATAACTGCTTTAGATGCGAGAGATCTAATATTTAACAGTCCTAGCTTCAGATCAGAGGTGCTGGCTGCGCATTCAGTGTGATCTGAGTTTGTGGTGTCTATGTTAATTAAATTACTAAAACAGACTTTCTGAGTCTTTCTAAATGTATGTTTATGTTTATCTCGGGGAACAGACACAGTCTCAATCTGATGAACCCTGAGTGACGACTCTATGCAGCTAGCAGACGGTTGGTTTAGCCTGTCTGTCTGCTCCCTGGCCTTGGCTCTGGATTGTCACCGATTAACTAGGCCTCTTCTGAGACTATGTGCTATACTACAAGAAATGAGAGCAGCACCTTCCCGAGTGGGATGGACACCGTCCCGCCCTAACAGGCCAGTTTTGCCCTCAAAAGTCTTCCAATTGTCAATGAAGCCCACGTTGTTTTCGGAGCACCACCTGGACATCCAGCGGTTCAGCGACCATAACCTGCTGTAAGCTATGTCGCCACGTCTCATTGGGATGGGACCAGAGCAAACTACTTCTTCGGACATCGCCTTCGCTATTTTAAACACCTCTGTAAAGTTACTCTTACTAACCTCTGACTGACGAAGGCGTATATCGTTAGCTCCAGCATGTACCACTATCTTAGAGAACCTATGCTGACCTAGAGCCCTAAGATTACCTGCTATGTCCGGTGCTCTGGCTCCCGGGATACACCTGACCACTGCCGCTGGCGCCCCTAAAGGCCTAGCTAATTTCACATGTCTCAGTATAGAGTCTCCTATAACCAGAGCTCTTTCAGGTTTCTCAGCGGGTGCATCACTGAGGAGAGCGAACCTGTTGGACACGTGAAGCGCAGAAGAGGTGTGCTCCGGTGGGCTAGCCTTAGCGTTAGCTTTGGCTGAACGAGTATGCCGCCGAGTCGTCACCCACTCGCCCCGCTGTGAGGGCTCTACTGCCGGAGTCGGGGGATGATTATCTCCACCTGTGGCACCCAGACTTTCCACTACAGGATTAACGCTGCTCTCGCGCTCTCTAACCCTCTCTAAAGTCTGGATGCGCTCCTCTAATGCTACTATCTTCTCCGTCAGGGTGCTAACTAACACACACCTATCACAAATAAAATTATCACTAATGACGGAGGAAGAATGTCTAAACATCCTGCACTCCACACACTGAGCGAGCTGAATGGTAGACATGATAACGTACCTTTGTGCCGGAGTTGTGATTATTTGGTGATGGATTCGCTTGTTGTTGGTCAGATGATACGCGCGTTCTCCCAAAAAGCGCAACAAATCGGATAAAGTCCAGTAGTATTAAAGCGTAAAAACGGGAAAAGTATATAATTATAAAAAACTAAACAAAATATATTATAAAACGCTGTTTCAAACAGACGAGGAACTTTCGCGGGAACAATACGAAAAACAGGAAGCTACGTCAACAGCTACGTTTAACTTGTGTTTTTTTGTTAATTTTTCACGCTTTCATTTAAAATAGTGAATATAATAAATTGAAATGTTTTACATTTGATTACATACAGAAAGACACAAAACCAGTCCAGATGATGACCCAAAAGGCTAAGTTTCCCCTGGCCTTTATTCCTGGTTTGCAGTTCAACGTTTTAGAATTGCCATATGTGGGCAAGGAGCTCAGCATGCTAATTATGCTACCTGTTGATATCGCAGATGATACTACCGGTCTTGAGAAGGTAAATTTTAAATTGATAAGCTTTGAAAATCTAATAAATTTATATATAAAGCAAATGTAGATGTGTTTAAATATATTTCACAGATCGAGCAGGAGCTCACTTATGAGAACTTCATGGAGTGGACACGGCCTGAAATGATGGACTTGGTCGAAGTGCAAGTTTCATTGCCACGATTCAAACTGGAAGAAACCTACGACATGAAAAATCTGCTCATCAGCATGGGCATGGCAGATGCCTTTGACATGGCCAAAGCTGATTTTTCACAAATGTCTCCTTGTGATGATTTGGTGCTCTCCAAGGTAGTGCACAAGTCTTTTGTAGATGTGAATGAAGAAGGCACTGAAGCTGCTGCAGCTACTGCAGCTATCATGATGATGCGTTGTGCTGTGATGACCATTTCCTTTAAGGCAGACCACCCCTTCCTCTTTTTCATTCAACACAAACCAACCCGAAGCATTCTTTTTTGTGGACGCTACAGCAGTCCTTAAGTCGCCTCATGCTCTTAAGTGCATTTATCACTCTATGCAGTCATTTGATACCATACCTAAAAAAAAGTGTACTGACTGGATAATAAATATGTAAAGTTGGTAACTGACATTTCTTTCAAAAAAGCACTTTGGCAAAATGTTTTATAATCATCAACCACATGAAATAAACATGTTCTACTCATCACACATCAGTGTTTTCTATTAAAAAAGTTGAAAACATAGCATGATGGAGCATTGAGTAGCACCTCCACGTTAACTTCAGTCATAATCAATTGCTTTGAAGATATGGGAGTCACTGTCCTCATGTATCTGAAATATCTAGTGCTAGATCTCTCTCTCTCTCTCTCTCACACACACTCACACACACACACACACACACACACACACACACACACACACACACACACACACACACACTTTTCATGATAGACTGTAGTATGTTCTTAAAGCAGGATTTGCATTTTTTGTATTGCATTCCCTAATAATGTGTCAGTTACCTCAAATGCGTAAAAGCCGTATCGAGTTCATCAAATGGCCAGTAGATGGAGATGTTGGGTACAGAATGTAACATGCAGAGTAATGCTGTCTGAGATAGTTATTGAAATAATTGAAGAATGTTGCAACATTATCATGACCTACAAAAGAAATGTACTTGTACACATATTAGTCCTGAGATCTGAGTACTGCTTTTGCAAAGTGTGTTTGTGTGTGTGTTTCCGTACATAGATATCTTTTTATGCTAGTTTGACCGTTCTTAATTACTCTGAGGGCTGGAACTGATGCCCTGCAACTGTCATCTGGTCCTTTCTGCTATGCCTTGGAAAAGGCTGCCATGTAAACCAGTATGTAAACTCACCCCTATGTTAGTCATCTCTTATTACAGTGAGTTTTGACAAATGTTTGCTAAATGAAGAGTAAGATGAATGGTATTTATTTAAAGTAATTTTTGATGCATTCATGTAAAAGAAATTATTGATTGTATTCCAAAAATATTTTATTATTAGGGCAATGCAGTAAATTGCAATAAATAATTTAAGGTGAGGTAAACTAAAAATGTATCGATGTATGTATAATAAATAAAAAAAAAAAAAAATAATAATAATAATGTAATGTTGTAATGAATAAATAGCTGTATTTTCTTGTCATTTTCTAAATGTTTAAGCTTGGTTGTAGTCAGCCAGGTCCTTTTAATTATTGTACAGAAATATTCTGTGCTTTTGCTATAGGTCATATTTGACAGTTCTTGCACTTGAGTTCTTAGTTTTGCCATAGACACTAGGGTGATTCTGCTCAGAATCAATCTTTTCACACCACAGGCCCACCAGACCACTTATAGTTTTGTTAAATATTGTGCATTTTGCTTGCTCTGAAAGATGTACTTTTAATGCCTGCATTTGCTTGCCTACAAATGGTCATAGTGTCCCTCCAGGTAACCCGCACAGAACATAGCATACTGTAAGTGATCCTATCAGAGTTATTCCAATTACTGTAAAAAAAAAAAAAAAAAAAACTATAGCGGCGTGCAGACACTGTAGGCGCTGGTGACATCAGTAACTGCTCAGCCAAAATAAGAACATAGCATGAAAATATGGATGTCATTATAATGAGGGTCACTTTCATTATCATATGATATGATAATGTAATAGTATTTAAAAAATAAACAGGCAATATGGAAATAGGTTAAAATCTTAAATTCTTTTTAAATGTTTAACTTGTATTTTAGTATTATGTGCTTCATTTTGCACTCCATTTATTACCACGCTGCAATATTATTTGCTCCATACAAACAAATATATTCCCCAAAATTAACCAACCTGTACCCACTTTCACCCCTTGTGTTTCTGCAAGTACCAGTAATGACACAAGAACATTCTTGTGTCAGATTAAAGGGTTCATAGCAGAATTAGTTTATTTTATGATAGTCTGTAATCTCTATAACCTTGATTCGATTTTCCACTGTAAACAGGTGGTGGTATTCTCACCCTCATCCTTTTTTGCGAGTATGTGTGACTTCATGTTTGTACAGGAGTCTGTGAGTACATGTCCAGGTCTTGTTTAGTAAAAGCACAGCATGTTTAATTTTAATTTAAAACCTGTTACATATAAAATATTTTAAAAATATTACAGCTTTGCTTAATTCGAGTGAAAGACTGACCTGAACTTCGCAAACTTAAAAGGGAACTACAGACTTGAGACTTCGAAACTTGAAAGGCATGAGCGAGAACACAAAATGTCAGTAAAAAGAAAACTTCACTAGTGTAAAAAGAAGTGTAACTAGTTTGTCAGTTAGTGTACCAGTGATTTTATGTGTGTATGTGTTAAAAAATTTCCAAGATAATCAATCTACGCTGATTGTGAGTGAGTGTATACATTTTCACAAAAGTAATAGTTTAAGAATGCAGATACCTTATCCCTTATGTTCCTGTCACTATTCCGGCAATTTGTAATAATGAAATTCAGATAATCCTTCTACCATTTTTTTGGGATGTTATTTAAAAAAAAAAAAAAAAGATATTATATAATATTACCAGAAAAAATATACTTGTTTTGGTTACACAACTTCACATTTTCATGCACATTAAATATATAAATATACATTTATGAAAATTGTACCAACATAAATAGAAATTTTAACCAACATGCTTTTTTTTGTGTTGCTTTAAAATTTTTCAATATTTGATATCAGCCTTTACACAGAAACTAGTGCTCTTCCTAAACCAAATACCCAGTCACCCCAGGAGTGTATTGGTTTCTATCACAAAGTCATTATATCCAGTGATTAAAGTAAGAGATGAAAGGTGATGGAAATCTAACAAGTGGAGTGGGAGGAAGTTGCAGAATTAATTAAGGCTGCTTTCAAACTAATTACAACTGTTTCATTGTTTCATGGGTACGATTGTTCCCCATCCCCTCTTCCTCACCAACCATCTTTGATGTTATTCATATTGTTCCATAACCAAGTACACTTGCGTATTTACACCCTCTGGTATGACAGGTAGCAGTATACACCTAGTAGGTTTCAGAGTCATCAATAAACACAAAAAGAAGAACTTTGCACTTATACCTAATATTATTTATATGTTAGGGAAAAAAGGTCAACAGCAACTATCTTGCATGTCTTCATGCTTTATTAACTATGAATGTGCAATTCAAAGTATGTGGTGCATGCTTTGCAGACTGAGATTGAGAGGCAGGTGGTGATGTTGATGTTGGGGAGGAGATGCTGTTAATACAGTGTAATAATAATAATAATAATAATAATAATAATTATTATTATTATTATTATTATTATTATTATTATCATTATAAAAAATAACATGGGCATAACCTTTTTATGTGGGGACTGTACTAAAGCACATTAATTTAACTTGTGTTTTATCCTTTTCTGTTGTGAGCAGTTTTGTGGACTTTTAATGGAGTACAATGACAGCAATGCTTATAAGATCTTTTTTATTTATTTTTTTAATTTTAAATGTTTTTCAATGTCACATCTCTCCAAACCATCAGTGTTTGCCTGGCACATTTAAAATAAATTCAGTCAGCATTTTTGTACTTCTTGCCCTCCAGTGCTTAGACTAATAAATGCATTTATGCATTAGAACTACTGTATGTAAACCATGACATTGTGTTGTAAGTGCCTTCTGAAGAAAATGCTTAGGCATAATGCTAATTAAATTCTTCAGTTACTGTAACCACAAGTAGGCTTCTTCTTTATTTATTTGTTGCTCATTATTAAATGAATTGATAGTCCATAGAAATGGTTTTACAAAAAAAAAAAAAAAATTCAAATGAAGAGTCAAACAGCACATGTTATTGCTTCAGGAAAAATTTTTTATTTTATTAAAATGCTGCAGTTGGATTCCACAGTATGCTGTTTCACTGTATAAAGTAGACTGCCACACATTTAATTGCTGGCTATTGTCTCTGCAATCCAGTTGGTGAAAATGCAAACCTGGTGACAAAGTAAGAAGATTATTTATTTATTTATTTAACATATTTGCTATCTATGTTGAACATCATATCTGATATCACAACAGACAGCACTTAATTTTTTACCTTGGCATAGACACCAGGGTGATTCTGCTCAGCACAGCCATAACCCCAAGACACAATACCCTGCAACTCACCGTTGCATACCACAGGGCCACCAGAGTCTCCCTGAATGGAGAAGAGTTACCATTTTATTGCTTAAGGTGAAAGATGTTAAAATGGTAACCTTTGCTTCCACTTTACTCTCACATCTATCTTTACCTGGCATGAGTCCTTGCCTCCCTCCAGGTAGCCAGCACAGAACATGGAATTAGTGATCATACCAGGGTAAGAGTTATTACAATCGGCGTCAGAGAGAATAGGCACCTCCACACACTGCAGCTTGTTGCGATCAGCAGCTACACAAAGGTATTCAGTAAGTATCAGTCAAACAGGCACATCTTATAATCTGATACACACATAGGATGTGATTGGAAAAGATGATTTAAAAAATTGAGAACTGAAAACCAGTAACTGCTTCATGAACATGTAACTTTCATTTCAGCATCATGAATTGTAAATTGTCCTACATACTGTAAACATTCTGAGTCTGTACTCACTGGAGCTCATGGTGTTTCCCCATCCAGAGACTGTGCACATGGTACCCGCAGGGGGGCAACTACTGGGCAGTGCCACAGGCTGCACATAGCTGTTCAGGCTGGCAGGTTTACTCAGCTTGATGAGCATGATGTCATTGTCAATGTTCCAGGAGTTATAGTTGGGATTGCGGATTACTTTGGCGGAGGAGATGAACTGCTCGGTGCCCTCATTCATCTGGATGTTGTGTTCACCCAAACGAACCTCCAGACGACTACAGACGGGATGTTGATTTTTAAGTTCCAAAGATGCCTTTTTCAAAACAAATACCTTATTCAGCATAAAATACATCACTTACGATTGGTAGCAGTGAGCAGCAGACACAACCCAGTTCTGATTGATCAGAGAACCACCACAGAAGTGATAGCCGACATTCAGAGACACCTGCCAGGGCTGGGAGTTGGCTTTGCACTCTTTCCCTCCAACAATCTTGTCATCATCCAGAGCAACTGCATACAGGCACAAAATCTTGCATATCAGAATATATCCACCATGGCTGTCAGATCATATTGTCCTAGGAGTCAAAAACCTGTAAAAGAGGTTTTTACTTACAACAAGCTCCCACAAGCAAAAGCAGAACCAGAGACCTCATGATGGCTGTTGATCACCTACAATGAGGATCTTACTTCTTCACTCGCCTATTTATGGGAACCAGTGGTGCCATATGAACCAATCAACGCTGGTATTAAAAAAATAATCAAAAGTTTGATATGCGACTCTGTAAATGAATAATTTCATTTTAACCCAAAATAGCCTGCATATTTTTACTTTTAAACCCCCCCCCCCCCCCCCCCCCTTTTCTAGTTGTTGGGCTGATAATCTCTATAACCTTCAGTAGGTGTCCCGGCTGGGAACCTGTCAATCTCTTAACGTGAAAATTTAAAAGTGAAAATTTTTAATATATCCTAATGCCTCTTGCTTTTGTGTGTAATAAACATGATTTTGTGTTTTAAACCAATAGGGTAGTGTTCAATTAAGTTAAAATGTTATGTCTAATTTACCTTAAGGCAGTTTATATCAATGCCATCTGTTCTCAGACGGTGGTGACTTAGTGGTTAATTCTCTGAATTAATGATTAAATGCTAGGGATTCACGCCAAGCAATGGTCTGGAGCATGGCCCATAACCAGATCAGTGTCACCCTGTGATGGACACATGCGGCAGACATCTCATAGCGTTTCATGAGGATAACAAATGTGCACCACCAATGAACAAAGTGTCAATTTAATCACTCAGTACCTCACAAGTACTCATTATATAAACCATTTATAACGTATTTCACTTTGTATTTTTTTTTTTTAATCAAAGTACAGAGATATAGTGGTTGATATCCATGAAGAAAAATCTAACTGAGTGAGTGGTATAGTTTTATTCCCACAGTTTTATTTGAATATGTTGGTGTTGGATTTTACGGTATGTGCCTTCATTATGTAAAGAGAGCAATGAGAAAACGCCATTAATTACTGGTGAAAATATAGACCTGGAGACAAAGTCAGATGATATTTCCCAATTATTCATAGAACAGAAACATTTGGTACACATGTAGCATCATACAGCATCTGATTATATTCTAATAGATTTTTCTTGATTTTATTGTTGCATAGACAGGGTGATTCTTCTCAACACAACCATAGCCTCTAGACACAACATCCTGCAACTCACCGTTGCACACCAATCTGAATGAAAGAGAGGGAACATTTTTATTAATTCTAAGACTTTCAAAATATACATATACATAATATACATATATACATATTCATATTTTTCTTATGTTTGCTTTCTTTTCTTTAAAAGAGATCATTCTAGGTGGCACGGTGGTGTAGTGGTTAGCACTGTCGCCTTGCATCTCCAGGTCCGGATTCAATTCCCAGCCAGGTTCAATTCCCGTCTCTGTGTGCATGGAGTTTGCATGTTCTCCCTGTGCTTGGTGGGTTTCCTCCGGGTACTCCGGTTTCCTCCCACAGTCAAGACATGTAGGTGTTACCCACCTTGTGCCCTAAGTCTCCTGGGATAGGCTCCAGGCCCCACGTGATCATGAATACAGGATTAGCGGGATAGATGATGAGTGAGTGAGTGAGAGCTCATTCTAATGCTGTGCTATTTCACATTACCTGCCAAGAGTCCTTGCCTCCTTCCAAGAAACCAGCACAAAACATGACATTAGTGATCATACCAGGGCAAGTTCTTACAATCCTTGTCAGAGATGATGGGGACCTTCAGAGACTGCAGCTGCTATCACCCGCTGTACATATAATGCAAAACCTGTAAAATAGCTTATTTATTATTTTTAAATAATAAATACTAACATGTGCTCATCACAGAACACCAATTCACACAATTCTTATAATGAAAATCCTTACCTAATGTGGTCTAGACTGGGGTCAAGGTGGCTCACTGGTTAAGGCGTTAGACTACAGCTTAGAAGCTCCTAGATTTAAACCCTGTAAGCACCAAGTTGCCACTGTTGTGTTAAGCCCCTTAACCCGCAAATGTATAATGAGATAAAAATGTAAATTACTCTTGATAAGGGCATCTGCCAAGTGCAGCAAAGGCATTTAATTTCACTATCACCTACTGCTTGTTCATATATTGGCATTGTGAGTAAGTATTTTTTTAATGCACAATACAAAATTTAATTACTTATAATATAATGCAAAAGTATTATGGAATTGGGAAATGACTTTTGAAAAATTGTTGTCGGGATTCTGAAAAACAATAAGTGTCATTGGAATGCTTCCAAATATTCAAGGTGAGAAATTCATTCATTTTGGGTATACTTTTAACTCTTTAACATATAACTTTAAGGTCAGCATCATTTGGCAATTGTTCCGTTTAAACAATTTGAGTCTGTACTCATTGGAGCTCAAGGTGTTTCTACATCCAGAGACTGTGCACCAGGTACCCTCAGTGGGGGCAACTCCTGAGCAGTGCCACAGGCTGCACATAGTGCACAGGGTGGCAGGTTGACTAACATGACCTTCCACCCACATTGGACCCTCATCAGTTCGACTACCGTGAGAATAGGAGCATTGAAGATGCTGTTTCCCTAACACTACACACGGTACTTTCTCACCTGGATAATAAGAACACTTACACAAGAATGCTGTTTGTGGATTTCAGCTCAGCATTCAACACAGTCATCCCCTCCAGGCTGATTAGTAAGCAACACCTCTCTATGCAGCTGGATACTGGATTTTCTGACCAACAGACCACAAAATGTTAAAGCTAATAACGTTCTCTCCTCAACCATCATCCTGAACACTGGTGTGCCACAAGGCTGTGTACTGAGCCTCTTCCTGTTTTCACTGTACACACATGACTGCAGCCGTATGGATGCAGATGACACGACAGTGATTGGCCTCATCAATGACAACGATGAGACTAACTACAGGGCAGAGGTAAAGCACTTGGCCGAGTGGTGTGCTGACACCCACTTGCTCCTGAACACCAGTAAGACCAAGGAACTCATTGTGGACTTTAGAAGGAGAAGAGGTAACACACACTTCCCTGTCTACATCAATGGGGCAATGGTCGAACGTGTTACAAACTTCAAGTTCCTGGGGATACGCATTTCTGAGGATTTAACTTGGTTCACTAATACCACCAGTCTCCTCAAGAAAGCTTCCCAGCACCTCTTCTTCCTGAGACTACTAAGGAAGAATCACCTTTCTAAAGAACAATTTCTACCGTTGTGCAGTAGAGAGCATCCTAACCAGCTGTATTACAGTCTGGTATGGTAACTGCTCAGTCTCGGACCGTAAATCCATCCAAAGGGTGGTAAAAACCGCCCAGCGCATCATTGGTACCCCTCTTCCTGTCATTGAGGAAGTCTACAAGAGGAGGTGTCTGCGTAGAGCACGAAGCAACATGAAGGACACCTCTCAAACACCAGGCAATGGCCAGATATGAAAGTTATTTTTTCACCATGGAAAGAATTCTGTCATCCACTTAAGTTGACTTGCCACCTTCTGATGTTGCTGAGTTCATCAGTATGTACATTTCTCCTTTTAAAAAATATACAATCTGAATTTAAGCTGAATGATGGACTCCTTTATTCGCCTTCCAATGATTAGCTACCAAATGCTAATTTAACTCTTGGAATCAACTCCAGTCCCTTTACCTCCTTTATTTCATGTGCAAATAAAAGGACAGTGTAAAAATGGCTGTAAATACCACCACAGCTTTATTTTATACTACAAACATTGTGGGCTTTTGTCCCTCCCTGATCAGCATTGTTGTTCTTTAAGGTGAATTACTTTACAAAATTGTGAACATTACCTAAAAACTGATCTTTTTCTCCACACAGTTGTACACGACCAATAACTATTGCATTCCATTATATTGTGCATTTAGCTTTATGTTTAATATATTAAACGTTATGCTTCGTTTACTAATATGACTATAATTTTATATAAATATTGTAGCAGTACAGCTCCCTTCTCTACAATGAAAAGCAATTATACTCTAAGTTAAATATTAATTCAATGTAGATACACTTTAGTTTAAAATTTTACATTTAAAGTTTCTGTTGAAATAATGAAGTTATTTGACATGAGTCCTTAACTAAATGAATCACAGTGATCTCAAATGTTACAATGCACAGGTTTCCTTCATGTACAAAACTATTTCATTTCATAATGTCTTTTGATTACTTATTCAGATCTCACATCACACTCCTGTTTATGTGAACAAGCAGTCCCATATGGACTTTTTCCACAATTGGTACCAAGAGATAATTTTAAAGTCACTGATAAATGATTGTAAGTGCTTCATGCCAAATGTTTCAATGTTGCTGTTTCAATGTTATAACAGAGGATCAAAATGACTTTTATGCCACTTCTAGTGGCAGACAGAACTGACCACCACCTTAGCATTAAATATTTCAGTAGAATCATGTAAACAGTTTATGGGGTTTCATTTAAGCACATGATTATAGTGTTTGAAATATTATTCATGAGAGTAAATCAAGTGTGCTTATGAAGAGTCAACAGGACAGTTTTATTTCTTATGGTATTAACTTTTATTTGAATATAATCTCAGGTTGGTTTCACAAACCTGCATCTCACTGTATACAGCAAGCTGGAGCAGATGTAATTGCTTGCCATTGTCTGGTAAATCCAGCTGGTGAAATTTAAGATCTGGAGGAGAAAACGATTTAAATGCTGTAAAGTAAATCTGCCTTAATGCTACTTAGTTTATTTGATTATCTGGAACTTGATTTTACCTTGAAATAGACACCAATGCATTTGTTCTTAGTACAGCCTAGGGCCCAAAAGGCATTCCCTGCAGCTCACCATTGCACACCAGAAAGGTATCAGGGACAGCCCAAATTAAAGAACAATGAAGTTTAATTGCTTATAGGCCTTTTAAAATTTTAATTCTGCAGCATGTCATGTTACCTAGCAGTCCCTGCCTCCTTCCAGGAAGTTGGCACAGAACAAGCCACTGTTGATCACACCAGGATTACAACTTTTACAATCCCAGTCAGAGAGAATACGAACTAGCCAGCAAGTTGATATCTACATAGAGATGACATAGACATGGCAAGTACAAAATTTGCCTTTAGAGAAATGAAAACCAGCCACTTGTAATTTATTAAATCTTGTAATTATTCTATTTTTTAATGCATTCCAAACATGAATGCATGTTAGTCATAAAACTCCCACATATACCTTTAATATCATATATGTCTTTCTTTACAATTAAGATTAAGTAAATTGGCCAAGGTTAAAAGACAAAGTCTGTACTCAGAGGGCAACAATGCATCTCCCCATCCTGAGACCAGGTGCCCACAGGAGGGAAACTTTTAGGCAGTGCAACAGGCTGCACAACGTAGCTGGCTGAATCAGCTTGACGAGCATGATGTCATTGCAGAGGCGGGTAGTAACAAGTTACATTTACTCTGTTGCATTTCCTTAAGTAACTTAAAAAATATATACATCTATGAGTAGTTTTACTGCACCATACTTTTTACTCTTTCTTGAGTAGGGTTGCGAAGAAGAAACAGAACTCTTACTCCGCTAAATACTCGATTCGTAACTTTTCCACCATTTATTCTACACATTAGATATTCTTTATTTTTTGCTAGAAGAATGCAGTCTATCACATGAATGTGTTTCTCCAACCAGATGCAACAATAATCACATGACTCCGTTTGCCCAATCAGCCACAATAACAATAGCCACATGTACTCACATGACCACTGGCTGCATAGCGGGAAAAAAATATTCAGGAGTGGTAGACAGTAAATGAAAGCATAAAAATGCAAAAGAACATGATAATATATATTATATATATTCATAATGAGGTTTCTTCTCTATGTCTAACCTGAGGAGACATATTGCGGTAGCTGTTTTATTTAATGTTGCAATGTTAACATATATAATTAGCAAATAAGCTAGAGGCTAAAAAATAATTTTCTTACATTTGTTCTGCTGGACACAGTTTATGGTAACGTGAGACCTCTTGTACACATGTTCTAATGTTGTTATTATCTGCTGAGCCATTTACAGGGCAACTGAATATACAGTATACAGTATCTTACACAGGAAATAGTCTACACTGTTCAAACATACATATGTTACCTACAGTAGGTATTTGTTTCAAAAGCTTTATGTTGTGAAAAAGGTGAGATTAGGAAATTTGTCTTTCTTGTTCCTTAATGTGCTATTTTGTACCAAAAAAATAAATAAATAATAAAAAAAGAAGAAAAAAAAATATATATATAAAAAAAATGTTTAATTTCATTTGTTTTATTATTTGGAAATGTCAGAATTTGTATATTATTTGAAAATGTGTCTTTTCTTTAAATAACAATTTATACATCATATAGCAGATAAATCACTCACAATTGGTAACAATGAGCAACAGACACAGCCCAGTATTCGCTGATCAGGGAACCACTACAGAAGTGGTAACCGAGATTTAGAGATGCTTGCCATGGTTGGGAGTAGGGTGTGCACTCCTCATATGCTCGAATATTGTTGTCATTGTGAAGAGCTAGTGGATATATGAAGTTTTGAACATTAAAATATATTTAGTATTGTTTTCTGACAGATTATACAGCCCAGTAAATACAACAAGCTGCCACAAACAAAAGTAGAACCAGAGATTTCATGATGACTGTGAATCAGCTACAATTCAGATCTCATGTTACACTCTAATTTATTTGAAGCCATATTCACTATTTCCACAGCTGGTACCAAAAGATAATGTACAGTTCAGTGTGATAAATGATTCTGTAAATGCTTCATGCTCTCAGATGCTGTAGTGACTTCAGTACAATTTTAATGTCTACTAATATGTTGGTGAAAGGAGCCAAAGTTACATCTCCAGGAAGCATTTTCAGTAATGTTCTTTTCTGCACATATGTTCTGCTGACCTTAATATTTCAATATTTTTTGTTAACACATGCATTTTATAGTAGTTATTAAAAGAATAGGGTATGGTTGAATTTTTGATTGACAGGTCAGGGCTGGACTACAAATGCCAGCCAAGCCTCAAATGTAGCTAAATGTAACCTCCAATGCAGAGATGAAGCTTTTACTAAGATTACAGCAAAGTAAATTAATTTAAACTTTGTACCAGAGATTAAATGTACACAGCTTTCAGATTTTCTAGCAAAGTCTTTTTTCTGCCGTTATTTTGTGTCAGGGTTGTGGCAAAATAAGGAGCACTAGTATTTAAATCCTTTTAAAACTTACACACAATAAGAAAAGAAAAACCTAAACATATTTGCATGGATTACTGTAATTGTATTAATGGAGTGTACTGTTGAGTTTAAATGGCTTTTTTTTATGATCTTAACAACATTTCATTGATTCTCCTATCCCAAGCAACTTTTAGATGTGCTTTTGTGTCTCAATGAAAAATACCTCCTCATCCTAGTTGACTTGGTCAGGGACTAAAATACCCTTGAGAAAAAAAATTGCGAAAACCACTTGTTCATACAATATTGTTCATATTACTGGTATTAATTAATGAATGTTAAGTAAGGCAAATAAAACCCATTCATTAAGAAAAATGAGGAAAATAAATGCTGCCACTGAAATCTCCAAAAAATTTCAGTCTGGTTTATGACTACAGTAGGATTTGGGAGAATTTACTGAACTGTTATTTTGGTCATGTTTTTGATCTCTCTTAAAAAAGCTTTGCTTTGATTTTTCATCTTAATAATGGCTTTATTTAGTGGCAGTGACAAGTTTTAGGACTTGTTGAGAAGGAACAATGACAGATTCAAAATGCACTGTGATGAAAAAAAAAGGTTAATAGACAACTTATCATAGTTGTCTATTATGAATAATGAAAATACAGTACCAACCAATAAACTAGGACTAAAACATATCTAAACCAAACACATTAGACACATTTCGATTAAAATGTGTTAAATGAATTAATCAGGGTAGTCCGGGAGTTTTTCAAATGCATGATTATAAATATTTCAAGTTTTTTGTGATAAAGACTTTTAATCAGGTTTACTGAATGAAGAATCATACAAGAGAGTTTTATAGTTTCAAGAAACTTTTATTTTATTTCCAACAACATAAGGTGTTGCATGTTGTTGCCTTGTCGTAAGTGGGCTGGAGCAGATTTAATTCCTGGCCATTGTCTCAGAAATCCAGTCGGTGAAAATGCAAACCTGCAGTACAAGCAGAAGTTTGTTTAAATAAAAGAAACATTCAATACACACAATATAGATGATGTCTCATCACACCTCAATTGATAGCACTTCATGTTACCTTGGCATAGACACCAGGGCGATTCTTCTCAGCACAGCCATAACCCCAAGACACAATACCCTGCAGCACATTGTTGCACACCACAGGGCCACCAGAGTCTCCCTGAATGTATAACAAAATTCACATTTATTGCTTATGAGAACTTTAAATGTAAAGATGGTGTTTTGTCCATTGTGAAAGAGATCATTATAACATAACAGTATCTAACTTTACCTGGCATGAGTCCTTTCCTCCCTCCAGGTAGCCAGCGCAGAACATGGCATCAGTGATCATACCAGGGTAAGAGTTATTACAGTCCTTGTCAGAGAGAATGGGGACCTCCAGACACTGCAGCCTGTTGCTATCAGCAGCTGCAAGCAGGTTTTAAATAATGAGGAAATATAAGAACAATCAACTAGTGGTATCATATTTGCAATACAAAGCAAAAACAATATGCTATTGGAGAAAGAAGAAGTTTTGAAAAATTTTGTTTGAAAAATTGTTTTGGGATAAATCAAATCTTGGCAGTGTTTTAATACTTGCACACATTGTCATATCTTCATGGCTTAAGGCATAAAATACCTGCTACTTATCGTTTGCCACATTTTCACAAACAAATAAATTGTGTATGGTTAATGATATAAATCTCCAGTGTACTCACCGGAGCTCATGGTGTTTCCCCATCCAGAGACTGTGCACATGGTACCCGCAGGGGGGCAACTACTCGGCAGTGCCACAGGCTGCACATAGCTGTTCAGGCTGGCAGGTTGACTCAGCTTGATGAGCATGATGTCATTGTCAATGTTCCAGGAGTCATAGTTGGGATGGCGGATTACTTTTGCGGAGGAGATGAACTGCTCGGTGCCCTCATTCACCTGGATGTGGTGTTCACCCAAACGAACCTCCAGACGACTACAGATGCAGTGGAATTGGTTCAAAACGGGGCTTTTTCCATATTCAACTCATTATTCATTGATAAATAATAACTTACGATTTGTAGCAGTGAGCAGCAGACACAACCCAGTTCTGATTGATCAGAGAACCACCACAGAAGTGATAGCCGACGTTCAGAGACACTTGCCAGGGCTGGGAGTTGGTTTTGCACTCTTTCCCTCCAACGATCTTGTCATCATCCAGAGCAACTGCATATAAATAAAACAAATGTAAAGAAACATTTGTTGTAGTTTCCTGTCAGATCATACCATCTGTAAAAGAAAAAAACGATAGTCTGTAAAAGAAACTTCTACTTACAACAAGCTCCCACAAGCAAAAGCAGGACCAGAGACCTCATGATGGCTGTTGATCACCTACGATGGGGATCTTACTTCACACTTCTCCAGTATTTATGTGAACCAGCAGTGCCATATGGACCAATCAACAGTTAGTACCTAAAGATAATCTAATGTCTGATAAGTGACTGTAAATGAATGACTTAGTTCATGCCAAAATAACTGGGACAAGCTTTCAGCATTTTTTTTTAAAACAGTTTAACAATAATGGAATAATTGTTCCAAATAGCTTAAACTTGCTATACACTTGATTAATTTTGCTACTTTATATGACCAACATGTAACGATTACGAACAGTGAAAATATGGTGCAATCTAGCCATATTTAATTTAATTTAAACCACATTAAATATGGTGGAATCAAGCCATGTTTCATTCATATAAACCACATTAAATTTATAATAGAAGCTTCTCTTTTATTGGACAGATTAAGTGGCTGGGATATTAAATATTTGAAAAATTAAATAATATTTAAAGTGAATTAATTATGTTCGTCATTGCTTGGAAAATAATTTAAATGCAAATTTTATATTATATTAAATATATAATACATAAACACTGAATGGCTATTTGGTTCATTTATATTCCAGTTTCTGAATCTGTAATCCTGAATCTTTAACTTGGAACACATTTTCCTGGGAGTGTGTTGGTCTCTTAACAGCTGCAGATTTCAAACATATTCTCACACTTCCTGAAATTAACATTGAACTATGGTTTCAAAGCCAATGACAAATGAAGATATAAATAATGTTAAATATATTTGACCTGGCATGCACATTAACATTGGCTTAGAGAATATAATGAACAGGGTAGCATAGATTATTTACTGTGTATACATAACTCAAAAAAAGTTAATTTTATTTTGTGTATATTTAAATTCAGAAAGGGTCCCAGCAAGCATGTGCTACTCTGGGCTTCTGATTACAGTAAGTGGTTGGGAGTTCAGCACCTCCAACCTGCCACACTTGGGTTGTTAAGCAAGACCCCTCACCTCTAATTACTCTAACAGCACAAACCATTTCCCCTTATTTCTTCTAGTAAACGTCAAGCTACTTTTGCATGGGATACAAAACATCTAAAATAATTTGTATAAATTTCTGGCCACATAATGAGCAGAAAAAAATACATTTAAAGAATGCACAATTTATTAAAATTCATATCTGCATCCTGAACTTTAACATAACTGAGAAGAACATCTATATCAAGTATCTTTTAAGAATTTAGTTGGTTGACGACAGGTGTGTGGCAAAAAATACTACCACGATTGAGCAGAAGCAGGAAAATGTATATTTTCCCCTCAGTTGCATTTATTTTAAACTATCTTTAAGGGTTTCACTATCACTAGGGAAAATGAAAGCTGCATGTCCAATTTAATACTTCAAAGAAGGTGTGCTTAAACCAGCAGGAACATATTCAGTTTGAGTAGCTTAGGACTTGGAGAAGTGAAAATTGTTGTTGATCAACTTGAGTCTTGATCAACTTTGGATTTTCATATCAAGTGACTTGTTATGGCATGCTAGGATGATTCTTTTTTTTTTTTTTTTCAAATGAAAGGCTGGATTATTATTAGTAGTAGTAGTAATATTAAAAATACAAAAAAATATATTTTTTAACAAAAAAGAACAATATACAGTACAGTATACCATGTATTTTAAAAATTTAAAGCAGCTTTACACAATCAAAAGAATTATTTAAGTTTGTATGAAATGTGAATGTGTATGAATCAAAATGATTAGATTGTGCCTGATGAGCAAGCTGTGGACGACGGCACAGTGGCAAGGAAAAACTCCCTGAGATGGCAGTAGAAAAAAATATTGAGAGGAACCAGACTCAACACGGAACCCATCCTCATTTGGGTGAAAGTGGATAGCAGGGATTGATCTGCATCATACTGTGTGACTGGAAGTTGTGTTTAAGTTACTATGGATTCCAGTTTGTTTTTGGAGGCTCAGGTAGACTATAGGAAACTCCAGTCCTGAACTATCAAGCAACTGCAGTCATGACTCCTCAGCGAACAGCTGTCAGCATCAGCTGAGGACAGGACCGTCTTTGTAGAAAAGTGGAACTGTTCTCAATCACCACTTGCATCCCAGACAGACCCCAAGAGGCATCCATGTGATGAGATCTCCAGCCAGGAGCGGGACACCAGGGCGGGTCAGACAGGTCCAGGGGGCAGAGGGGGTCTGGATCACTGGCAGCTCAGGAGCAACATGTACAGTATAGCTCGACAGAGAGACAGGAAGAGGGAAAGAGAGAGAGGGAGAGAGTGAAGAAGAGGAGAGAGAGCATAAGAGAAGGAGAGATGGCAGTTAAGTATGGTCACTGTTACATAATGTATGAAGTGAATGTATATTTAGTGCAGAGTGCAAGCAGGGACTCCGGCAGGACTAACTATGACATCATAACTGAAAGGGAGAGCCAGAATGAAACACAGACATGAGAGCTGAGATGTAAAGCGACCAATCACTTCACCGTCAACAAACCTGAGTGATCAATGAGAGTGGGGAAGATCTGCTCCTTTACCTAAGATAAACCCATTTACAAAAATTCTTGTCTAAATAAATAGGTTTTTAGCCTATGGAAGACTATTACATAACTTTGCGTCTTTATAAGAAAAAGCTCTGCCCCCTGCCGTAGTTTTCATAATACGCGGTACTGACAAGCAGCCTGCATCCTTTAATCAAAGTAGGCATGGCGGATAGTAAGTCACTAGCAGTTCACTCAGATATTACGGCGCAAGACTATTCAATGCTTTATATGTCAATAGTAGTATTTTAAAATCAATGCAAAAATTCACAGGGAGCCAATGCAGTATGGATAAGATAGGGATGATGTGCTCATATCACTGCTGCATTCTGGACTAACTGAAGCTTGTTTATACACCTAGTTGAACAACCAGACAATAAGGCATTACAATAGTCCAACCTAGAGGTGATAAAAGCATGAACTAGTTTTACTGCATCGTTTAGTGACAATATATTCCTTATGTTGGCAATATTTCTGAGGTGAAAGAATGCTATCCTGGTAATATTATCTACTGCAACAGTAGAGAAAAAAGCTGTGGGCCTAAAACCGAACCCTGTGGAACACCAAACTCCACTTAAGAACATGCAGAATAGTCACCATTTAGATCTACGGACTAATAACGATCAGTCAAATAGGATCTGAGCCAGGAGAGGACCGTTCCCTTAATTCATACTACATTTTTTAATCTGTGAAGAAGAATACTATGATCAATGATGTCGAAAGCTGCACTGAGGTCAAATAACACAACGCAACCCTGATCAGAGGACAATAGGAGGTCATTTACTATTTTAACAAGTGCTCTGTGCTGTTATGGGACCTAAATCCTGACTGATACAGTTTGTTTATGCTATTTCTATGTAGATAAAAACATAGCTGCTGCGCTACTACAACTACCGTTTACAGAACCGTATTGTCTTTTTTTTAATAGCTATTCTAAAATAGAAAATGTGTCTAAATTATATGTCTCCAATATGGTAAAGTATTTTTAAAATAGCAAAAGACTTGGCCCGCTTATATTTGTGAAGTAAACATACTTCAGTGGACATATCCCTAACCCTAGCTTCTGTTGAGAATACTGGCATTGCTGACTGCATCTACTGTATGGCAGTAGCACTCCTGGGCACTGTTTGGAATTCAGGGGCTATCAGAGTACAGAATGACAAGGACACCTTCTTGTAACAGTGAAATAGACATGACACTTGACTTGCTGAAGATACTTTCTTACAAAAGAGGTATATCTTAGAGAGAGATAGTCACTACACTCACCTCATTTCTCTAGACTGAGAGTAATGTTGTGTCACAGGGGGCATATATGACCCCTATAAACATATGAATCCTCAGCATGATGTCATACGAACCCTTGGCCGGTTAAAAAAATTGGAGGTTGGCCTACCTGACATTTAGGTTTGTTTATCTGACCAGGTAGTCATCTGTCTTAGTGCAAAAACACATAGTTCTCCATGTCTAAGCAAAGATAATTAGAGGTAACCACAAATGGGCTGGATGCTACTTTATGAGTGCTGTAAATATTCAATGTGATCTTACAATATGGTCTTACAGCCACAGTTACATTCATAACTAGAATTTTCTAATCCTTTTCTATTTATGTGAATTTTCAAAACCTGCAAAAATTTATTTTGGACTTAGCAAATAATTTCATAGATTTTTATTACCGTTTTTATTTTTTATGCAACATCTATTTTTATTTTTTGTTATGATGTGATATTTTGCTAATACTTGTAACAACTGTACCTCCACAGATCAGGGGAATAAGATCAAGTTCCCCGGATTACTGAGTTGACCCTTTGTCCCCACCTAGTGTGTCTATGTATATACTACCAGCACTTAAGCACTTAAGCACTAAACACGAACACCTGTGATTCCCTTGTGTGTCTACTACTTATTCCAGTCAAACCCGTAGGGCTTCGCCTGTTCACTGTTGTGCACATTGTTTGTCCTCACCTGACCCTATCCTCGTTTCATGTGATTTTTTACTGATTCTATTCTGCCCGTCTCACTCCCAGGATTGAGCAGTGTCTGCAGGTGAGGGATTCTGGGAGGAAGGAAAGACCCTCACTAGTCGCAAGGACATTGCAAGTGTTTCCTTTGTTTATGGTTTATTTCCGGAAGCCGAGACTGTTCAGTTCGCCCACCTGCAGACCCTGCCTGGGAAGCCCCGCTCGGTAACGCCGTGAGCACCACGGGACTTTGTTTATTTGTTTTTCTTTTCTGTTTAAAAAAGAAGTAATCAATAAAACTCATCTTGTACACATGGATTCTGCATCTGCGTCTCTCACCAGGAAGACATGACAGATGAACAGGCCTTTCCAGACGCAGCAGGAACCCCTCTACCTGAGGACGAAGCCCCCGTCCTCGATTACATACGGGGCCAACAACATGAGATTGACGGGTTGGCCAGAGCCGTGAATGACCTGGCGCGCGGGATGGAACAACTTATGCACTGCTTGCCTTCGCTCTGCGCGCCTGGGTCGCGCTCCACGCCGCTACCACCCCGCCCTAACCCCCCGGAAAGGTATGATGGGACTCCGGAGGGGTGCAAGCGGTTTCTCCTGGCCTGTGAGCTGTGGCTCATGGATTATCCAAACATGACGGATCTACAGAAGATCAGCTTCGTCACGCAACAGCTCACAGGTGCCGCTATGGATTGGGCCGCGGCGGTTTGGAGCGCAGGCAGGATCACGGCGTTAAACTACCCTCAATTTCTTTCGGAGTTCCGCACGGTTTTCGACCACCCCGATCAGGGCAGAACGGGGGAACAGCAGCTGCTGAGGCTGAAACAAGGGACTGCCACCGTGGCGGATTATGCAATCCGTTTTCGGGTACTGGCCGCGGAGAGTGGCTGGTGTGACCGCAGTCTCCTAGCAAGGTTCAGGGATGGATTACAACCTGAGGTCCAGCTGGAATTAGCCTGTCGGGACACGAGCATGTCCCTGGACGAGTGCATCGCGCTGGCAATAAAACTGGA
This sequence comes from Clarias magur, assembly GCA_013621035.1. Classification (NCBI taxonomy): domain Eukaryota; kingdom Metazoa; phylum Chordata; class Actinopteri; order Siluriformes; family Clariidae; genus Clarias; species Clarias magur. The sequence goes on along the minus strand of QNUK01000013.1, from coordinate 2,853,373 downwards.
CCAGCACCTCCGTAGCCAGAAACGACACATCTCCCCGAAAACCCCGCCCAAACGGTCGGAGTTCAACCATCGTCCCAGCCTCAGCACCCCCGCGACGGAGCCCCGGGAAGGAACTCCGGGAGAACCGATGGACCTCGGCACATCCCGCCTAACAGCCCAGGAGAGAAGGCGACGCATACAAGCGGGGCTGTGCTTATACTGTGGGGGGGATAAACACCTCATTAACCACTGCCCCTTACTCCAAAAAGTAATCCACATCACACCTCGACGCACACATCACTCCTTCTGTGTAAAAGCACGATTATCTTATTTTAACCATTCTATGTGTGTCTTCCCCCTTATAGATTCTGGTTCGGCTGGAAATTTTATAACGTCTTCTCTTCTTTCCTCGCTACAGGCTCCCTTGTCGAAGCTACCAGCCCCTATCGCAATTAAAGCTCTGGATGGTCATAACCTTTGACACTCGCCTATTAAACAAATATCTGCGCCCCTTCGATTAACTTTTCCCGGTCATTCCGAGGAACTAAAATTCTTTGTACTCCCTCGGTCAGATCATTCCGTCGTGTTGGGTCTCCCATGGCTCAGCTCTCATAATCCCAATTTTGATTGGGAGGAATCTCGCATCCTATCATGGGCCCCTAGATGTGCTAAAAAATGTATACCGCCGACATTGACGGTCCAAACCACCTCCATTGAAAGCCCGCAAGCCCTAGTATCTATAAAGGTACCATCAGAGTATGCACAGTTTCAAGACGTGTTTAGCATTAGGGCAGCCGCACGACTTCCCCCTCATCGGCCGTGGGACTGCGCGATCGAGATTTTGCCGGGGAAAACACCGCCGAGCTCGCGTGTTTACCCATTGTCCGTGGAGGAGACACGGGCTATGGAGGAATACGTGAGTGAAGCTCTCCAGCAGGGTCTCATCAGTAGGTCCACGTCACCCGCCTCGGCAGGTTTTTTCTTTATCGATAAGAAAGGGGGGGGGGCTTAAGTCCCTGTATTGATTATAGAGGTCTCAATGCAGTAACAGTAAAGTACAAGCACCCACTACCGTTGGTACCGACTGCAATCGACCAACTCCAAGGCGCCTCTATTTTTTCAAAACTCGACCTCCGCAGCGCCTACAATCTCGTTCGTGTGCGTAAAGGCGATGAGTGGAAGACTGCGTTTAGCACGACATCTGGCCATTACCAATACAATGTGATGGCTTATGGATTGGTAAACGCACCTGCGGTGTTTCAGGGGTTCATGAACGACGTGTTTAGGGATATGTTAAACCGATATGTTATAGTTTACTTGGATGATATCTTGGTTTACTCTCGGTCATATTCCGAGCACGTCCAACATGTGACTGCCGTCCTTCATCGATTGCGCAAACACGGGCTCTATGCGAAGGCGGAGAAGTGCGAGTTCCACAAAAAGGAGATCGCATTCCTCGGCTACCGCATAGGGCCACTGGGGGTCGAAATGGAGACGACCAAGGTGGAGGCGGTGCAACAATGGCCGGAACCCCAATCGGTAAAGGCGCTACAGAGCTTTCTGGGTTTCGCTAACTTTTATAGACGCTTTATCCGAGGATTCAGTATGCTGGCAGCGCCGCTTACAACCCTTCTAAAGGGGAAACCTAAGCGTCTGCGTGAGTTTCCGCCGGAGGCACGCAGAGCTTTTCAATATTTTCAAAAGACCGCATTCACTATGGCACCTATATTAAAAATCCCCGACCCAACCAAGCCTTTTTTGGTTGAGGTCGATGCCTCTGAAGTGGGGATTGGGGCGGTGCTGTCACAGCGTCATGGCAACCCAGAAAAACTCCACCCTTGCGCTTTCTTTTCGCGTAAACTAACACCTGCCGAGCGCAACTATGATATCGGCAATCGCAAACTGTTAGCAGTAAAAGCGGCGTTAGAGGAGTGGCGGCACTGGCTAGAGGGAGCCGATCATCCATTCGTAGTGCTGATCGATCATCGCAACTTAGAATACATCCAACAAGCAAAACGATTAAACCCTCGCCAAGCCCGCTGGGCGCTGTTCTTTACTCGCTTCCGCTTCACTATTACTTACCGTCCCGGGTCTAAAAATAGAAAAGCGGATGCTTTATCTCGGTGCTACACAGCCCCTGAGGAACCCACAGAACCCGAGCCAATCCTGCCCTCTTCTCTCGTGGTGGCACCGATCATGTGGGACCTCGACTCGGAGATTACACAGGCGGCACGGTCCCACGCCGCACCGCGACAATGTCCTCTGGGGAGAACCTACTTGCCGGTGTCCCTACGAGAGCAGGTAATCATTCACGCACACACGAGTGCAGCGGCCGGGCACCCCGGGATCATTCGTACTTTTAGGCTGTTAGAACCAAAGTACTGGTGGCCGAATATGCGGAAGACAGTGGTTTCATCTTGTGCAGTTTGTGCAAAATCTAAAAATCCTAGACACCTGCCGGTTGGTAAATTAATGCCGTTAGAAACACCTAACAGACCGTGGTCCCATATCTCAGTGGATTTTGTCACGGATCTGCCTGTATCTAAGGGCTACACCACTATTCTAGTAGTGATCGATCGGTTTTCCAAGGGATGTAGATTTATCCCCTTCGGCTCCCTCCCGTCAGCCTTCCAGGTGGCAGAAGCCCTATTTACAACCGTGTTTCGTTGCTATGGTATCCCCAAAGATATAGTATCCGATCGTGGGCACCAGGAAGACATGACAATACTGAACTATTTTTGTCCTGTTAATAACAACTTACACCATAAGATGGTGACAAATACAGGTTTTCATTATGTTAATTCTATTAAGTCTGCGATGCTATTATCTAGTTACAAGTTTTGGGTTCTACATAACCTTTAGACAAAGCCAAAAAGCAAACCAAAGCACGCGCACACACACACACACACACACACACACACACACACACACACACACACACACACACACACACAAACAGGTGTGCCAATTCGATTCTAATTTGGACTAAGCAATGTGATGAAGCCATTAGCAAAGAACTGCAAAAAATGTCTTTGTTTCCCAAAATATTACAGTACCCTTCTTAGTTCCTAAGACACCAAACCATGTTTCAGCTTTTCTTTCCTTAAAGGCACGTTCTGTACCACTTCACTTTCACCCATGCTGCCGACCGACAGTTTAATTAACAATTATTATGCATATAGTTGAACATTCCAGTGCTATAACCATCTATTATCAAGCCTCTTAATCAAAGGTAACCAAAGGTAACATATTAATCTCATGATTTTATACAAACACGCCCATCCATGTCTTTATGGACCTTGCCTACGAGTCATGCTGGAACAGCCCAAACTGTTTCAAAAAAGTTGTCCAAAATGTCTTGGTATGCTGAAACATTAAGAATTCCTTTCACTGGAACTTAGGGACCGAGCCCAACTCCTGAAAAACAACCCCACATCATAATCTCCCCTCCCCCAAACTTTACACTTGGAACAATTCAAACAAACAACTTCTACTTTTTAAAGTAGTTTTTAAAATCTGTAATTTTACTTTTACTTAAGTATGTTTTATTGGAAGTATTGTAATTCGCTACATTTTAAATCATATTCGCTACTGAGTAAAACAATTAATGAAAATGAAAATTATTCATAAAAAAATTATGAAAATGCAAAAATAATTAAAAAAAAATATTATGCATTGCATAAATCAGGGGTGTCCAAATCCAGTCCTGGAGGGACAGTGTCCAACACACTTTGGAGATTCTTCTTCTCAAACACAGCTGATTTAACTAATTTGTTAATTACTAGGTTCAGTTGGTGTGTTTAGGTGTTGGTGAATTACAAACTGTGCTGGTCACTGGCCCTCCAGGACTGGATTTGGACACCCCTGGCATAAATGCTTCGTTGCGCTCGCGTGTGTGTATCGCGTCCTGGTTGCGCGCCGCTCCAGACTCCACTCCAGGTTTTCTGACTGTCCCCACATCGGCATCTACCTGACCTTCCACACGGTCGCTTCCGCCCTGAGAGTGACGTCATCAACCAGCGCGACCATATATAAACCGGAGAGAGACGCGGGAATGAGGAAAGAGATTGTGATTCTGGCGTTTTGATATTTGCTTGTATATTCTGGTTTTTACTTTTTGCCTCCCATTGACCTCATTATTGCTTTGTCCCTTTGGTTTGGTTGGTCTTTGTATATATTTGTAAATAATTTCACTATGTTTTTGCACTCACCGGTAGTAGGGGCGTGGCTGCCATTTATTTTTGGAAGAGGGAATTTATACACTGTTTTTTTTTTCACTGGGGTTTTTTTTTTTTTTTCAGGTAATCTAGCTACTTAATATAAATACCATTTAGTTAATTATTTTGTCCACCCTGAATCTGATCCTCCTCCTATTGTGTGTGTGTGTGTGTGTGTGTGTGTGTGTGTGTGTGTGTAAAGCAATACAAACCTCATTATTTCATCAGTTAATGACTGGATCTTGTTCTTTCTGCCATATACCACCATTTCCATACAGTTTAAAATGGAATCCTGAACCATTCTTTTGCTGTACGGCCCAACACCAGACTGGGACGTAACGCCATATTTAAGTGACCACTTTGATTTTCAAGCACAAGAAAGACAACAGCTTTATTATGCAAAGGTGTTCCTTCAGTTAAAAACAACTAGTTTGAGATTTATATCTGCGCATCTTTTTTGAACTACGCTAGAATGTCTCATCCCACTCCCCGCTGTTAAAAAAAAAGTTACTCAGTAACTTTTACTCTGAGAATTTTTTATGAGCTACTTTTTACTTTAACTTGAGTAGATTTTTATAACGGTAACTTTACTTGTACTTCAGTAAAATTTCACTGAAGTAACAGTACTTAAGTTACTTGAGTACAAAATATTAGTACACTTTCCACCTCTGAACAAATGTTGCTGTAGACTCCTGCAAAAGGAGGCGATTTGCACACGTAATGCAGGCACAGTTCTTGGCAGATCTTTACAGTCGAACACACTCCATTTAAATATTCCCCACATATAGGCATCAGGTAGTGTAAGATCTGGGGAATGGGAGGGGTATGAGAAGAAATTGTTCTGCCACTTTTTCCAAACTCGGTCGCCATTCACGACCACTTCTGTTTGAGTGGAAATAACATTAAACTATAAATACTTTCTCCATTTCCAACTGCACAACAACTTCCTTTTCACTACTGGTAACATGTGAGGCTGTAGCTATGCCCGGTCGACAACAAACATGCGCATTTGAGAATGTGAGGTTCAGTACTGCATACTGTATTTTAGTGCATAATTTAAAAGTTAAAGGAAGAGTTAAAGATAAAAATAAGCCAATCAGCTTTAATATAATCAGCAATATTAATATTTCAGATTGACGCCTATGTACATGTATGCCTGTCTTTATGTGCAGCAGAACTCTCTGCCTATTTTTTTAATACAAAGAAATACAATTTTGTAAGGTTGAGTATCTTACACCTTGTTTATGCTAAGTTCTTTTGTCGTCAGCCGAATACACTCCCTGTTCACTAATCGGTCAGTGAATCACACATGAGAAATCAAAAAAAGTAAATCAGACAAAGATTAAGTTTTGTCTTAAAATGACTGCTTTTAAAATTCACTTACACCACTTCAAAAGTAAAAGTATTAATTAATTCCAGTAGAAATATTCAGTTTAACCTTTCAAATTAATATCTATTGATGCAGGTGTTTGTTACACAGTGCTTTTAAAGTAAATTAAATATGGCACATACCTGTTCATATATAGTATAATTTTTACTAAATTTTTACTCATTTTTACATTTTTGTTTCACTTATGTGCAGTTTAAACTTCAGGCAGATATCTAAGTACTGCAAAAGTTTAAATAAATTCTGTCCAGCAGTCGATTTGACACGCACCAACAGTTTGACGCATGCCCAGTACACTGTCAAAACTTGTTCATAATCTAGCACAAAACTGCTGATAACCTCACCTCTAAATAACATTTTGATCTCATTTATAGCACAAGGTTCAGAATTCATAGTGTACATCCTTTTTTTTGGAGTAAATCATGATGTGGTGCAGTGCTGTGAGTGTATTAAGGAATTTGCCAGCTTGAAGGTGCATTACCGTTATTTCTGTGCCTTCCACATACTCTGTGTGTACACAGTAAACTATTGCGTTGATTATCTTTGTTGAGTGACACATATAACCACACCCACATCGAGGCAAAAACTCTGAATGAGTTGCTAAAAAGATGCTAGATGCTGTGACATAACATGTGGCTGGAAAGACATATAGATATACAGACAGACAGAAAGCCTGATTTTGGAAGAATCAAATTGCAGAGTTGTAATGAGTTTTATAATCATAATTATTATAATGATTATGAAAGTTTTCATGAACAAGGTTTTTCATCAGGTTTGCTGAATGAAGAATGAAGAGAGTTTTATTGCAGGAAGGTTTTATTTTATTTAACAAACTGAGGTATTGCATGTTGTTGCCTTGTCGTAAGTGGAATGGAGCAGACTTAATTGCTGGCCATTGTCTCAGAAATCCAGTCGGTGAAAATGCAAACCTGCAGTACAAGCAGAAGAATTTTTTAAATATATTTTAGAAGCATTCAATACACATAGTCTAGCTGATGCTTGACACACTTTAACAGTCACCACTTCATGTTACCTTGGCATAGACACCAGGATGATTCTTTTCAGCACAGCCATAACCCCATGACACAATACCCTGCAGCTCATTGTTGCACACCACAGGGCCACCAGAGTCTCCCTGCAAAATGTGTTGCTTATAAGGACTTTTAATGTAAAAGTGGCATTATTTGCTTGTTTTAAAAGAGATCTTTTATAATAATGTGTGAGTATCTAATTTTACCTGGCATGAGTCCTTTCCTCCCTCCAGGTAGCCAGCGCAGAACATGGCATCAGTGATCATACCAGGGTAAGAGTTATTACAATCCTTGTCAGAGAGAATGGGGACCTCCAGACACTGCAGCTTGTTGCGATCAGCAGCTGTAAGAAGGTTTTAAATGATACAGAAACAGTAACCGTCAACTAGTGGTATGACTAAACAGTGTGCATCTGGGGAAAGAAAAAGTTGGAGTTCATGCTCATACTCACTGGAGCTCATGGTGTTTCCCCATCCAGAGACTGTGCACTTGGTACCTGCAGGGGGGCAACTACTGGGCAGTGCCACAGGCTGCACATAGCTGTTCAGGCTGGCAGGTTGATTCAGCTTGATGAGCATGATGTCATTGTCAATGTTCCAGGAGTCATAGTTGGGATGGCGGATTACTTTTGCGGAGGAGATGAACTGCTCGGTGCCCTCATTCATCTGGATGTGGTGTTCACCCAAACGAACCTCCAGACGACTACAGATGCAGTGGAATTGGTTCAAAACGGGGCTTTTCCATATTCAACTCATTATTCATCGATAAATAAGAACTTACGATTTGTAGCAGTGAGCAGCAGACACAACCCAGTTCTGATTGATCAGAGAACCACCACAGAAGTGATAGCCGACGTTCAGAGACACTTGCCAGGGCTGGGAGTTGGTTTTGCACTCTTTCCCTCCAACGATCTTGTCATCATCCAGAGCAACTGCATATAAATAAAACAAATGTAAAGAAACATTTGTTGTAGTTTCCTGTCAGATCATACCATCTGTAAAAGAAAAAAAACGACAGTCTGTAAAAGAAACTTCTACTTACAACAAGCTCCCACAAGCAAAAGCAGGACCAGAGACCTCATGATGGCTGTTGATCACCTATGATGGGGATCTTACTTCACACTCCTATTTATGTGAACCAGCAATGCATATGGACCAATCAACAGTTAGTACCTAAAGATAATGTACTGTCTGATAAGTAACTGTAAATGAGTTACTTAGTCCATGCCAAAAATAACTGGGACAAAGACTCAGCATTTTTTAAAACATTTAACATTCATAAATTGTTGTTCCAAATAACTTGTTGTTTACTTGGTTAACTATTCCACACAGTAAATTTGGCCTGGATGCCCTCTTACAAATCTGTTTTCTTTGATAGATTAATTGGCTGGGACGTTACATATTTATTATGAAGATAATTAGCAAAACAGAAATTTGATTTAAAGTGAATTCATTATGTTCAGAATGATTCTAATTAATTGTTTTGTTTGCTAGCAATTCTTTGCCATTAAATCCTGGATCTTTAACTTGGAACACATTTTCAGAGGAGTGTGTCAGTATCTTAACAGCTGCAGTTTTCAAAAACATTCTCACATTTCCTGAAATGAACATTATATATGTACTTTCGTGGCAAACAACTAATGAAGTCATACATTATTCAATATATATTTGACCTGGCATGCAAATTAACATTGATTCAGAGATGAAAATGAAAAGGTTGCATAGCTTATTTACTGTATGGACATAACTCAGTAAATACAATTTTATTTATCAACTGTCTATTTAGATTCACTACTTTTTTGTAACTGCTGTATTGCCAGATTTTTTTTTCTGTATCAATGACATAGATTAGATTGTAGTTGTGGTAACGACTCAATAATTTCATACATCTCTCTGGGCTCCCAATGGCTAGGAGTTCTGTACACACACACACACACACACACACATATATATATATATATATATATATATTTTGTAACTGGTTTGACGCATGGACTGCACCACAAAAACAGACATGAGGCAAGGTCTTAGGAAAAAGGGCAATTTTATTTAGAAAAATGGGGGAGGGAAAGGGTCTTGGGGCATTTTACATCACCCTGCTCTCATGCCACTTTTCTGCATTTTTTTAAGCATTCGCCAGACAACTCTGCTCCATGGATTTCCAGCACCAGACCAGACAGACCTCGAACTACACTCCTCACCTTGCTTGTATAATGCGGGGAGAAGCCTGCGATCCATTTGTACTGATTGCTTTACTGCCATGCCAGTTATTTGCGGCCTGCCCTCTTCGCACACCTGCAGAAGAGGAGGCCACCTACCTAATGAGCCTATGGAGTGAGCGAGGAGCAATAACAGATGGGCGCATTACCCATCACTGCCCCTCCCTCAACTCCGAGCTCACTGCCGCCACTGGCACTGCCTGTCCGTGATAAAGACGTCAACTTTGTTAGGGACTCGTTTGACGCATGGACAGCACCACAAACACGGACATGAGGCGTATATACGAGTCCGGTATATTGTAATGTGTGTGCTTGTGGGGTTGAGGGAGAAATGAGTCAGCCTCACCAGTTTTAATGAATCAGTCTGGAAGCACGATAATACAGTAGAAAATGGCTGTCCTGTAAAGCTGTCCTGATGGAGAATAATCCTAATTTCCGAAAATCTTCAACAAAACATAATTAATTGTCCCAAACAGTGGAAAAGAGCTGACACAATTGCATTCAGGATTCCCTACGCTATTTAAAAGTACAGAGACCACACTGTTACATTTTACATACCTTAGACTGTGAGTAACATATTTTGCGAGTGTTTTGCAAGACTAGCAAAAAAAAAAAAATTAAGTTTGAAATTGATAAACGAGCGTATGGCACTGCTATCTGAGCCTACGGATCCTGTCTCTCTCGCATATGGAGACGAGAGAGTTCTTCCATCTCTCGTCTCTAGAATAGGTTAATTCATTTTATTTTTACTTTAGATTTAGTTATAATAATTTTTATATGAATGTTTTTGGGTTGTGGAACAAATCATCAAGTTTTCATTATTTCTTATGGGGAATTTCCCTCTGAGACAAAATGGCAGTCGGGATTCCCCTCACGATTTAAAGGGTTTTGTGTGTTGGGAAAGGGGACAGGGATTATTCAAGTGGATTGGTATCTTTACATTGTATGCAAGGTGTATAAGATTCACGTTGTGGGACACAATTACATGAGCGTTCTCCCTGGACGGAACTCATTTGTAAGTAGGTGACTACCTGTATAAAGAGAAAATTTATGGGATTTACATGACTGTCCACCACATCCATGTTTTATTTGATCGTCAGCTTCAACAGTCATGATTAGTTAGTCCCCCTAGGTGCACAAGGATATATATTGTTTAGAGCAAAATAAACAATTCAGAAGTTGATAATAAATTGTGTTTGTGTAAATGTTGTATAAAAGCTATATCACTCAAGAGGAACAGCCTTTGTGCTGGATATCCACACAGCTGTGATGCCTTAAGATCACATCACAACCATGTTTATAACCAGAACAACAGCACTTCCTTGTTTAACTGCATGAACTATGCTGGGCTGTAATCTCAGCAAATGCTTCTTCTCTGTGTTGGAAGTTCATGTGCGTTTGAACTAACCTGTCAGTCACCAAATCAACCATGCCCTGTTTACATAACTCCTGTAAAACTCCCTATAAACTTTTATTAAATGCATTTGTTGTAAGGAAAATCCTAAAATAGCAAGGTCAGTCATAATCACTCACTGATTGTCTATACTGCTTGATTCTGTATACAGGGTTTCAGGGGGCGGGGGTACAAGCTGGACAAGGTACCAATCAGTCCCAGTGTACACACACACATACACTTTTACAGGCAGTTTTAAAATGCCAATTTGTCTAATGTACATGTAATATGCATCAAATATGGACTGTAGGAGGAAACCAGAGTAGCCAAGGAAACCTACCAAGCACTGGGAGAGCATGCAAACTCCTGAAGTGGGATTCGAACCCTGACCCTGGAAGTTAAAGGCAATAGTGCTAACCACTAAGCCACCGTGCTGCCATGAGGAGGAATATATTGCATAATGTATATTGTGTAAGTTTATAACACCAAGACAAACTCCATTTACTGTTTGGATAACTGAAAATGTAGAGAGATTAAATTGCACTCAGGCAAAATGATGTAGATGCTTTACATTTAGAAATTATTTTCTAATAGCTTTGTGTTTACATTCAAAAAACACCTTTTCTGTAGCGACAAAAAGGGGCAGAGCCACACTTAAACTCCACAGTTCTGAACAGGCAAAGGAGCGGCCTTTTATTCTGTACATGCGGTTGCCAGGCAACGCTACCTTCTGGCAATCAGCCTGAACAAGCCGCACTTTGTGTGATCATTTAGGTAGCACCGGTAAGGTATCAGGAGGAGAAGGACAAAGAAGAAAGAAGAAAAGAAAAGCGCACAGAAAGTAAAGAGACAGAGGCAAAACCCCAGCCTCTGTCTGTCTAAGACGCCGGTGAAAGAGAGAGAGGGAGTGAGAGAGCGGCACGCATCAGTTCAGCGTGTGCGCTCAGTTTAAGTAAAGTGCATAAAAGCACAAATAAGACTCTCTTATATAAATTCTCGGTAAGGGCAAAGGCCCCGAGAGGATATACTTTTTGATTTGTTTTCCAGAGCCCCGTCCGTTCTCGCGTAGATGGCAGAGCTCTGTTTATTTTGTGTTATTATAATTATTTTGCTATAATTATTTCCTAATTTTTATTTCACAGTGTACTGAATTGTATATGGTAGAAATGACAATAAAAGCCTACTTGAATTTATTTTATTGACTTGACACACTATCTGTATTTTATTTGTATATAATTCTGTAGTACTTTTTCTGAGCTAGTCATGTAAGAAATGACATGAGCAAACTTATAAGGAAATCAAATCTAAGGACTTCAATATGTTGCCTTATATCATGGTTTTGGTCAAGTGTTCTGTATGACTGCTATGCTGAAATTTATTTCAACAACCAAAAATATTCATCTAAAAATTATTTTACCCGAGGCACGCACACTGAGGCTGAGCATGGGAGACGATTACCCACAAACCCGCAGCACATGTGCAAGAAGAAGAAGAGAGAGAGAGAGAGAGAGAGAGAGAGAGAGAGAGAAGAATCAATGGCTCAGAACAGAGGCTTGACAGAAAAAGATTATACGTACTGCTCGTAGTGTAAAACCTCGCTCGTTTATCATAGTAAAAATTTCTAAACAATTTTTACTCATCTTGCAAAACACTCGCAAATTTAGTCACTCGCAATCCAAGGTTTTCTGGTATGTAAAATGTAAGTGTTGTCTCTGTCTCTGTCTCACCTTTAAATTGCATGGGGGATCTCAAATGCTATTTTGTCTCAGGGCTGCTTTCCACTGTATTGGACTTTGAACTCCAGGTTTATAGACTTTTCCAAAATTAGGATTATTCACCATCAGGACAGCTTTACAAAATGACCATTTTCTATCATCATGCTTCCAGACTGATTCACTGAGGCCCATTAATTTCGCCCACACACACATATAATAAATGTCCATATTTGGACATTTTATACATTCACTTACACACTGAAAGTATTGTACTGTATATAATACAATATAATTATTTAAAAAATAATTTCAAGGCAAATTTTTCAGGGTAAATTTTTCCAAGTGCAGGATTATAATGATTTAAATGTTTTATTGCATGAGTTTGAGGTTTGCTGAATGAAGAATCATACAAGAGAGTTTTATGGTTTCAAGAAGTTTTTATTCTTTTTATAACAACGTAAGGTGTTGCATGTTGTTGCCTTGTCGTAAGTGGGCTGGAGCAGATTTAATTCCTGGCCATTGTCTCAGAAATCCAGTCAGTGAAAATGCAAACCTGCAGTACAAGCAGAAGATTGTTTAAATAAAAGGAACATTTAATATACAAAATGTATGATCACACTTCAACAGCAGCACTTGATGTTACCTTGGCATAGACGCCAGGACGATTCTTCTCAGCACAGCCATAACCCCAAGACACAATACCCTGCAGCTCATTGTTGCACACCACAGGGCCACCAGAGTCTCCCTGAAGGGATCAAAATGGATGATTTGCAAGGACTTTAACTGTAAAGATTATGTTCTTTGCTTGCTGCTGTAAAAGAGATCATTATAATGTGTGAGTATCAAATTTTACCTGGCATGAGTCCTTTCCTCCCTCCAGGTAGCCAGCACAGAACATGGCATCAGTGATCATACCAGGGTAAGAGTTATTACAGTCCTTGTCAGAGAGAATGGGGACCTCCAGACACTGCAGCTTGTTGCTATCAGCAGCTGCAAGCAGGTTTTAAACAACGAGGAAACATAAGAACACTCAACTAGGGTTATCATATTTGCAATCCAAGCCACAAACCACACTGTATGCGTTTGGGGAAAGAAAGAAATGTTGGGAAAATTGCCTTTGGGTGCAGTGAAATTCTGTACGTGTTTTAATACTTCCATACAATTTTGTCACATCTTGATGCATTTAGGCATAAAGTTCCTACTCTTAATCTCATAATCTTTATGATAAAATATTTCCCATATTTTCAAAAATAAATTAATGATAGAAATCTCTACTCACTGGAGCTCATGGTGTTTCCCCATCCAGAGACTGTACACTTGGTACCTGCAGGGGGGCAACTACTGGGCAGTGCCACAGGCTGCACATAGCTGTTCAGGGTGGCAGCTTGATTCAGCTTGATGAGCATGATGTCATTGTCAATGTTCCAGGAGTCATAGTTGGGATGGCGGATTACTTTTGCGGAGGAGATGAACTGCTCGGTGCCCTCATTCACCTGGATGTGGTGTTCACCCAAACGAACCTCCAGACGACTACAGATGCAGTGGAATTGGTTAAAAACGGGGCTTTTTCCATATTCAACTCATTATTCATCGATAAATAATTACTTACGATTTGTAGCAGTGAGCAGCAGACACAACCCAGTTCTGATTGATCAGAGAACCACCACAGAAGTGATAGCCGACGTTCAGAGACACTTGCCAGGGCTGGGAGTTGGTTTTGCACTCTTTCCCTCCAACGATCTTGTCATCATCCAGAGCAACTGCATATAAATAAAACAAATGTAAAGAAACATTTGTTGTAGTTTCCTGTCAGATCATACCATCTGTAAAAGAAAAAAAAAAAACGACAGTCTGTAAAAGAAACTTCTACTTACAACAAGCTCCCACAAGCAAAAGCAGGACCAGAGACCTCATGATGGCTGTTGATCACCTACGATGGGGATCTTACTTCACACTCCTATTTATGTGAACCAGCAATGCATATGGACCAATCAACAGTTAGTACCTAAAGATAATGTACTGTCTGATAAGTAACTGTAAATGAGTTACTTAGTCCATGCCAAAATAACTGGGACAAAGACTCAGCATTTTTTAAAAACAGTTTCAGTAATTTAACATTCATAAATTGTTGTTCCAAATAGTTTAAACTTGTTGTTTACTTGGTTAATTTTGTAACTATATTTACAGGGCCAACATGTAACATAAAATTTTGTGCAATCAAGGACATTAAAATCACATAAAAAATTTATAATTGGAATTTCTCTTCTATCAGTTAAAGTAATTGGTTGGGATATCATTTTTATTAGGGAGATAACTTAAATGTAGAATTACGGAGAATTAAATTGATAATTATGAAGTTTAATTAGAATTAAACATACATTCATTATGTTCAGAATTGGCTACAAATAGTTGTTTTGTATGTTTTAAAGCTTTGCCATTACATACAGTATGTTAAATACTATTATACATAAATATTGGAATTTTGTTCATTTATTTTACAGATTTTATTAATCCTGGATCTTTAACTTGGCACATGTTTTCTTGGTGTCATGTGTCAGTATCATAACAGCTGCGATTTTCAAACATATTCTCACACTTATTGAAATGGACATTATAGCTATGGTATCAAGACAAATGACAAATGAAGTTGTGAATTATTTAAGATATATTTGACCTGGCATGCAAATTAAAATTAGTTTAGAAAATGAGCAGGCTAGCATAAATTATTTACTCTATGAATGAGTGAGTGTATGTGTGTATGTCTGTGTGCCCTGCGATGGATTGGCACCCTGTCCAAGGTGTACCCTGCCATGTGCCCCAAGTCTCCTGGGATAGGCTCCAGGCCCCCATGAGCCTGAGTACAGGATTAAGCAGTATAGATGATGAGTGAGTGAGTGACATGTCTATATACAGGGTGGGCCATTTATATGGATACACCTTAATAAAATGGGAATGGTTGGTGATATTAACATCCTGTTTGTGGCACATTAGTATATGTGAGGGGGCAAACTTTTCAAGATGGGTGGTGACCATGGTGGACATTTGGAAGTCGGCCATCTTGGATCCAACTTTTGTTTTTTTTCAATAGGAAGAGGGTCATGTGACACATCGAACTTATTGGGAATTTCACAAGAAAAAGAATGGTGTGCTTGGTTTTAACTAACTTTATTCTTTCATGAGTTATTTACATGTTTCTGACCACTTATAAAATGTGTTCAATGTGCTGCCCATTAGGATTGTCAATGCAACCCTCTTCTCCCACTCTTCACACAATGATGGCAACACCGCTGGAGAAATGCCAGCACAGGCTTCCAGTATCCGTAGTTTCAGGTGCTGCACATCTCGTATCTTCACACCATAGACAATTACCTTCAGATGACCACAAAGATAAAAGTCTAAGGGGGTCAGATCGGGAGACCTTGGGGGCCATTCAACATTCAGTCTGACACTAACCCACATTGGATAGATCCCTCCAAGACTGTAGGAACAAAAAAAGTGATGGTATGGTGTGGTATATGGGGTACAAAGATAGTGGGGCCATTCTTCATCAATGGAAACCTCAAGGCCACTGGATATTTGAAATTGTTGAATGATGATGTGTTTCCCTCTTTATGCACTGAAGCTGGCACGTTCCCTGGGTTTTTCCAGCAAGATGGTGCACCACCATATTATGGGTGTCAGGTCCGAGCATTCCTAGATGAACCGTTTCCTGAAAAGTGGATTGGTCGTCGTGCGCCAGTTGAATGACCCCCAAGGTCTCCTGATCTGACCCCCTTAGAC
The DNA here is from genome assembly GCA_013621035.1 of Clarias magur. Taxonomy (NCBI): domain Eukaryota; kingdom Metazoa; phylum Chordata; class Actinopteri; order Siluriformes; family Clariidae; genus Clarias; species Clarias magur. Next base: position 2,837,653 of record QNUK01000013.1, on the reverse strand, counting down.
TTTTATCTTTGGTCTCATCTGAAGGCAATTGTCTGTGTGTGAAGATACGAGATGTGCAGCACCTGAAACTACGGATACTGGAAGCCTGTGCTGGCATTTCTCCTGTGGTGTTGCTATCAGTGTGTGAAGAGTGGGAGAAGAGGGTTGCATTGACAATCCATCACAATGGGCAACACTTTGAACACATTTTATAAGTGGTCAGAAACTTATAAATAACTCATGAAAGAATAAAGTTACGTTAAAACCAAGCACACCGTTGTTTTTCTTGTGAAATTCCCAATAAGTCTGATGTGTCACATGACCCTCTTCCTATTGAAAAAACAAAAGTTGGATCCAAGATGGCCGACTTCCAAATGGCCACCATGGTCACCACCCATCTTGAAAAGTTTGCCCCCTCACATATACTAATGTGCCACAAACAGGACGTTAATATCACCAACCATTCTCATTTTATTAAGGTGTATCCATATAAATGCCCCACCCTGTACATTAAGAAAGGATTCCTGCAAACATGTGCTTGCTGTGGACTACATGTTTCGTAACTCCTTTATTAACTGTCAATTTTTGCTACACTAATGTGGTAGATTTTTGATGACGTTAAGGCTCATACACTGTCTCTTGGTTCTTGGCCCCTGATCAGATGGCTGGGAGTTCCAATCCTTTTTTCTGTCAGAGTCGTATATTTCAGAGTTGTACTGTAACAAACACACAAAATCTTGTATCTGTAAACTGTCGTGGCCTAAGATTTTGGAATCCAATTCGGACAAAACAAATGATTACACACATATCTTTTTTGTGTTTTTTTTTTTACGCATGATTTGTTTTTGACAGTGATTTTATTCCATAATTCTGCAGCACAGTATGAGTGTCTTTGTTTGCTCTGGAGTGAATTACAGCATTATTCATGATCATTCATATCTCATCGCATATGGCCTTTCTAAACAAAAAAAGTCTTAGAAAATATAAATGAAGATATTGTTTTCTGTGAATGAGTGAGCAGGATGATTGTTACATCATTTTGAAGTTACAAATGTCTTGTACACAAATGTTATGAATGTGGTTTATGGCCTTATTTCAGTGACCTCTTTTTTTTTTTAAATAACCACATATAACTGTCATTTTCTCCAAAACACAAACGTATACATGCATGCTGCTCACATATTACTGTAGCCCAGTTGGTGATGAATACAGTGTAATCAGACTTTAGCCATTTATATGTTTATAAATAACTGAAACATACACAACTGTCAGAACTTCTGTAGGATCTAAAATCATCCACAGACCCCTAAGGAATTTGTTAAATTACCTTATTTAGCTTTGCATCCAACGATGTAAGCCATTTGCACACATTTTTATTTATTTATTTATTTATTTAAAGCAATTAATGACCATAATATTAAGTCAATTCTGCATGTAGTGTTGACCATCCACTGCCCACAATAACTTTTACTGTAGCTGGGAATAGCAACAGCTGTGATTTGCTGAAGTTGCTGAAGTCGTTTAAGAGTTTTCCAGATATGAATAGTCACGGGGTATGTGCGTTTCTCGTTACAGTGTTTTTTATGCTTTTCATTTCGTTTCTGCTCTGAAAGAATGTTGGGTAAATGCAATGGTATTTCATAAAAAGTGGGTAAAAATAAATGTAAAAGTTTAAATTGTATTATGAACAGTTTGTGAAAAATTACCATATATTGTAGATGGAAACTTGTATTTTACACTGTACAATTTTAGTGTGATTGTATTTTGCGAAATGTTTTTCGGCTAATAGAAGTGTTTTTATTTAGGTTAAATATTTGTTTATTGTAAACCTGAAAGATGTATTTTTAAAGAATATTTTACTGTGATCTAAGGCAGTGTTCAAACATATTTCAAACATGTTCATAATGAATTGATTGAATTTCTTATTCAATAGATTTTTGTATTTTAAAAGTTTGATTAGTTCTCAAACAAACACATCAGACACAATTAAGGTACAAAAGGGCTTGTCGCTGGAATGGTACCTTCAAGGACAAGATATGTACCTTTGATTGATGTACCAGCAAGTTTATAAAACAAAAGGTACATTTTGGTTGCCCATGGTACAAATAATGTCTTTGATGGTATAAACAGAATTGGTACAAATTTATATTATATTATTTATATTAAGGGACAAGTTTGTGCCCTTGAAAGGTTCTGCCCCAGTGGCAATGGTTTGTACCTTCATTAGTCCAAAACTGTACCTTTATTTCTGAGAGTGTATGTTTCGTATTGGTGCAGAATGTAGAAAATAAAACCAAACTTGTCCATTTTACAGGTGTGTGTGTTCGCGCGTGTGTGTGTGCGTGTGTGTGTGTGATATGCTGTCTATGCTTTATTTCTCATACATACAGACAGACAGGTCTGTATGACTCAAAGCCTTAAAATGAATATGATATTAATATTAATATAATATAGACAGATTAATATGCTTGTGCGTATCATACGACTGCAGTTTAGCATCTCATCACACTGAGGTGGCATTTAACACTGAATTGGTTTTGAGGTAACAGTTCTCAGGATGTTGCATTGTGCAAAGACATTTGGTGTTCACAAGAGCTAAATATGAAATAAATTTTTTTTAAAGTAATAATTAAATCCTGCTCCTGTGTGCGAGTAAGCTTGCACACAAAAAGATTAACTAACGAAACCTAAATTTATTTTCATGAATTACTGTGATTGTAATTATGGAGTATACTGCTCAGTTTAATATTTGATATTGCTTATCTTTACTATATTTTAGAAGTGTCTTTTTATCTCTGTCAAAAATACATCCTCATGCTACTTTACTAGGTCAGGGACTAAAATAATTTATTTAAAAGAAATGAAAACCATTTATATCTTTATATCTTTAATTAAAGAATTTGAAGAAAATAACTCAATTAAGCCAACACAAACCCATAAATTAAGACAAATGAGGAAAAGAAATGCCTCCTTTTTTTTTTTTTTATCTGGCAGAAATTTACCATAGGTTAGCATAAGGGAATAGTTCCACACAAATATACATACATGCTAGACAATTTGGGAAAATTTACTGTTAATTTTGCAAGACCTAATGTTTTTGCTCTCGCTTTGCTTAGATTTTTCAGCCTAAAAATGGCTTTATTTATTGGCAGTGACAACTTTTTGGACATCATGTTGAAAGGGAACAATAACAGAATGCAAATGCACCTCCCCACTGTGACAGAGAAAAGGAATAACCAACTGTTAATAGACAACTTCTTACAGGAATTATGAAATTACAGCACCAACCAATAAACTAGGACTATAAAAAATATTATAACATACAGTAGCAAACACATTTCAATAAAATGTGTTAAATGAATTAATCAGGGTAGAGTTTTCCAAGTGCAGGATTATAATTATTTAAAGTTTTTTGTTGTTGTTGTGATAGAAGCTTTTAATCAAGTTTGCTCAATGAAGAATACAAGAGAGTTTTATTGGATCAAGAATTCTTTATTTTTTTATAACAACATAAGGTGTTGCATGTTGTTGCCTTGTCGTAAGTGGGCTGGAGCAGATTTAATTCCTGGCCATTGTCTCGGAAATCCAGTTGGTGAAAATGCAAACCTGCAGTGCAAGCAGAAGTTTGTTTAAATAAAAGGAACAATTAATATACAAAATGTACATGATGTACTGTATGATCACACTTCAACAGCAGCACTTGATGTTACCTTGGCATAGACACCAGGGCGATTCTTCTCAGCACAGCCATAACCCCAAGACACAATACCCTGCAGCACATTGTTGCACACCACAGGGCCACCAGAGTCTCCCTGAATGTATAACAAAATTCACATTTATTGCTTATGAGAACTTTAAATGTAAAGATGGTGTTTTGTCCATTGTGAAAGAGATCATTATAACATAACAGTATCTAACTTTACCTGGCATGAGTCCTTTCCTCCCTCCAGGTAGCCAGCACAGAACATGGCATCAGTGATCATACCAGGGTAAGAGTTATTACAGTCCTTGTCAGAGAGAATGGGGACCTCCAGACACTGCAGCCTGTTGCTATCAGCAGCTGCAAGCAGGTTTTACATAATGAGGAAATATAAGAACAATCAACTAGTGGTATCATATTTGCAATACAAAGCAAAAACAATATGCTATTGGAGAAAGAAGAAGTTTTGAAAAATTGTTTTGGGATCAATAAAATCTAGTCAGTGTTTTAATACTCGCACACATTGTCATATCTTAATGGCTTAAGGCGAAAAAATACCTGCTACTTATTGTTTGCCACATTTTTACAAACAAATAAATTGTGTATGGTTAATGATATAAATCTCCAGTGTACTCACCGGAGCTCATGGTGTTTCCCCATCCAGAGACTGTGCACATGGTACCTGCAGGGGGGCAACTACTCGGCAGTGCCACAGGCTGCACATAGCTGTTCAGGCTGGCAGGTTGACTCAGCTTGATGAGCATGATGTCATTGTCAATGTTCCAGGAGTCATAGTTGGGATGGCGGATTACTTTTGCGGAGGAGATGAACTGCTCGGTGCCCTCATTCATCTGGATGTGGTGTTCACCCAAACGAACCTCCAGACGACTACAGATGCAGTGGAATTGGTTCAAAACGGGACTTTTTCCATATTCAACTCATTATTCATCGATAAATAATAACTTACGATTTGTAGCAGTGAGCAGCAGACACAACCCAGTTCTGATTGATCAGAGAACCACCACAGAAGTGATAGCCGACGTTCAGAGACACTTGCCAGGGCTGGGAGTTGGTTTTGCACTCTTTCCCTCCAACGATCTTGTCATCATCCAGAGCAACTGCATATAAATAAAACAAATGTAAAGAAACATTTGTTGTAGTTTCCTGTCAGATCATACCATCTGTAAAAGAAAAAAAAAGGACAGTTTGTAAAAGAAACTTCTACTTACAACAAGCTCCCACAAGCAAAAGCAGGACCAGAGACCTCATGATGGCTGTTGATCACCTACGATGGGGATCTTACTTCACACTCCTTTTTATGTGAACCAGCAGTGCCATATGGACCAATCAACAGTTGGTACCTGAAGATAATCTAACGTCTGATAAGTGACTGTAAATGAATGACTTACTGTAGTCCATGCCAAAAATAACTGGGACAAAGATTCAGCATTTTTTTAAAACTGTTTCAGTTATTTAACATTCATAAATTGTTGTTAAAAATAGACTAAACTTGCTGTTTACTTGGTTAATTGTGCTACTTTTATTGCCAACGTAACTATTCCACACCATGAAAATTTTGAGTAGTCAAATTAAATTCATACTTGGAGTTTCATTGGATAAATGAATTGTTTGGGATATAAAATTTTCATAACGAAACTAATAACTTAAGTAGAACTTTGAATTAAACAAATTCATAATGTTTTCATTATATAATGTAAGTTAAACATATACTGTAATACATAAATGCTGGATGGTTATTTGCTTCATTTATTGCCCAGTTTTTTAGTAATCCTGGATCTTTAACTTGGAACACATTTTCCTGGGAGTGTTTCAGTCTCGTAACAGCTGCAGATTTCTCACATTTCCTAAAATTAATTTTATAGCTGTGGTCAAAGCAAATGGCAAATGACGATATAAATTATTCAAGATATATTTGACCTAGCATCCAAATCAACATAGGTTTAAAGAACATAATGAGCAGAGTTGCATAACTTATTTACTGTATGAACATTACTAAAAAAAAAATACCATTTTATTTATTATCTGTCTATTTCGATTCAGAAAGGGTTCCAGCAATTATGTGCTTGCTGGGGAATGCATGTTTCATAACTGCTTTAGTGGCTGCTAATGTATACTGTCCTAATGTGGTACAGTAGACTCTCACTTGGCTCAGGGTCACTTCTACGCTAACCAAGACCTTTAACTTCCAACTACTCCAAGAGCACATATACTGTAATTCTTCCCATGTCTTCTAGTCAACCTCAGACTTTTTGCCCATGCACAAAACAGTATCTGAGATCTTTTGTACTCCACTGTACCTGAACTGTACAATATCTTTACTGGTAAGGATGTCTAATTTCCTATATCTTTACAAATGTAGTTGGTTAATGAAGGGTGTTGATGAAAGTCAAAATCAGTCCAAAGCTGGAAGCTGGAAATGGAAAATTCTTCCCTCAGTTGGTGCTCTTGTGTAGATGACATTTATTGACATTTATTTTTCAATAAATTTTAATGGGTGTGTTTCAGAACATCAAAATGATTAGCAAAATAGATATAGTATATTTTCATTTTGGGTTACACTTAGGGCTCCTAAGTACCAATTGAGCATGGTTTAAATGCCTCAGCCTAACTGAGTATTGTTGCTGACAATGTCCATGCTCTCATCACCACAGGATGCCACAAAGCTAAGTAATCCCAAATTATACATATTTCACATACTGTATCTGTAATTTACTTGCATGGGACTTGTACTTTGAAGCGGACTTCTGTGCATTTGAGTGCACATAAATGTAGTAGTACTCTCAAGTAAATAAAGAATGTCATGTTGCTGTATACTTGAGAAATACGGTATTTTCCCCAATAATTATCTACTTTTACTCAAGTTTGTGTACTTTACTCTAGGAGTAGCGTACTTGGCCAACCTCAGAACATGACAATGTCAAGAAACAACTACTGGAATGGTAGAATGCATGGTTAACGTGCACAGCCAACAAATCTGCAGCATTCTAGAAATCTATGCAAAATCCCCTATCCAAGGGATGTCAGGGGATGAGGCAGGGTTCATCCTAGACTGAGTGCCAATCCATGGCAGTGTGGGGACACAGTGCTAACCACTATGCCACCTTATGCTATAGTTTTACATCACTGCTGTCTTCTCCATTTAAACCATTTATTCTGTTGTTCTGCTTTGTTTCCTGATATGTGTACTGTAGGATTAATATTTAGCCTATAACCTAGCCAAAAGTCTTAGTTCTCATATTTATTTTAGGATTTTCTTGTTTAATCCTTGTAATTCTTGTGTGTCTCAGTATTAAATTTTGCACTTGAATCCTGCCTTGCCTTAATCCCTGACACCTTTTAAACATTTGTAACACCATTTAAAATTGTTTAAATATTTATTTCAAAATAATTTTCTGATTGGGTAACATTAATTTTTAATCAGTCAACTCATTTGAAAACTACTGCAGCGAATTCGGAAGTAGTAAAAGTAAACATTTGATGCAAAAAAAAAAAACCTTCCGCCACAAGATGGCGCCAAATACGTTTTCATTTTGTTATTTCTATGAACGGTTGCAATGCTAGGTGCTTTATTGTCTTGTATACATTGTTTACGAGTGTCTCAGTCTCACCCTCCCTTTTTTTTTTTTTTGGTTTTTATAAAATACGTGCAGTGTAAAGTAAAAACAGACCAAACCAAAGCAATTAGGACACAATTGAGAAGGATGCCTTTGTTTCCACAGAACGCAAACACATATGTTGACCTGCTGCTAAAGCACTAGCCATTTTGGCAATTGCTGCCTTCACTTTTGTGATGAAGTCAAAGGCGAGGGTTTCTTCTGATGCCTCTTTCATGCAGGTAATGTTTGTGCTAGCAACACGGCACAGCAGAATGATGCACCACTGCTTCTGTTTCAGCTAAACCTTTGTGCACTTTTTCTGCTAAGAATATGAGCAATTTTATCTGGAGGTTTTCTTGATATTCCAGATCTTTCATGACTTCCACTGTTCTTTTTTTTTAATACCAGTATGAATTCTTTTTATTTATTGTATTCATTTATATTTTTAACTCTTTAGGGCTGCAGCACTACTGCCATTACCGTTTATATTTATGCCACTTTGCAGACATGATTATGCAGACCATCTTACTGAAGTTCTTTAACAGGATGTAACCTCTATTACCTCTATTCAATTCATGTTCTTTTATATTTGCTACTACACTTGCTCTTGTTCTTCTAAGGTTCTGCTGCTGTTTCAGAAAAATATATATGCTGTATATTGAGAGACTTTGCATGATTGCTTTTTTCTTACACATTCTGGACAGCCATTACTTTTGTGATTGTCTGGGTTTTTCCAGGGAACTGCGAATGTTAAACATGCGGTATCCCATTAAAATTCACTTTGGGAGTGTGTTCTCATTAACTGACCTGGAACCACTCGTAAACTTGGCTGTTTCTCATGTGGCATTCCAGTCTTCTCACTTTCTCATTTTAGCAGCAAAAGGTGAGTCAGGCTTTCCACCATCAAACAAGCCTGCCCAGTCACAAAAATGGCTCTTACCATGTGAAGCCCTTGTAAAAGCTGCCAAGCATTACAGCAGAAGAAAGAGTGCTACATTTACTATTTATTGTTTCACACATGAAATGGCACAAAGGCAAACTGCAGTTATCTTTCCCTGGGTAATCTCACTCAGTTCTATGAATGTAGACTGTCTGACATGTGCATATTTAAAGACACAGGATAGCAGGATTACAGCTCGCTCTTAAATCTTTATAGACCTATAAACTGCTTGTTTAAGCATTTTTGTTAATCCGTTGAGGCCCCTGTGTTGTCTTATTGTCTCTGTCTTAGGAATAGCTTAAGATCATAATTTTATTCATGTAGGATTTTATTGAGAAATTAGCTACTTACGGTTTAGACTTGTAGCATTTAACTTATTTTTAAATCAGATTCAAATTTTATGAGCCATTCCATGATTCCAAATTCAATTCATGAGCCAACCAAAGAATTTAGAGTTGAGGAAAATTATTTGATGATTGTCAATACATTCAACATCTACTGTATCTTCTTTCATGTTCCTTTAGAGAAAAGCAAAAGGAACCTAGATTTAACAGTAATACTATTCCTTAATAATCGTGGCACAGTGGTGTAGTGGTTAGCACTGTCACCTTGCACCTCCAGGGTCCGAGTTCGATTCCCGTCTCTGTGTGCATGGAGTTTGCATGTTCTCTCCATGCTTGGTGGGTTTCCTCCAGTTGACTCCTGCGGTCCAAAGACATGCAGGTTAGGCTAATTGGTGTCCCTAAATTGCCCGTAGTGTGTTAGAGTGTAGTATGTGTTCCCTGTGATGGATTGGCACCCTGTCCAGGGTGTACCCCGTCTGGTGCCCAAAGTCTCCTAGGATAGGCTCCAGACCCCCCACTACCCTGAATACAGGATAAAGCGGTATAGACGATGAGTAAATGAGTATTCCTTAATTCTCAAAGATTATGTCAGAAAGAATTTTTTTGCTGTTTGGAATTCATTACTAAAAACAATATTTCTTACAATTCATTTATATCAGATGGCCTATGCATCGTGCCACATTTAAAAATATATATATTTTGGATGGAAGATTGAATAAGTTAAACATTTTATTATTAGAATATCTTAAACTTGGAGAATCAGTAGCAACTTAAACTATTATTGCAGTACATACATTTTGGAATATCATCAGTGCTTTTACAGATCATTAGCTTCAAGATTTTTCTTAATCTGGGGGGGTGGGGGGCACCCTCTTCAGCTCAAATCAATCTATCCATTCTTCTCTCATCCTCTTTTACCAACAGGGCATTTTCATCCACAGAACTGAAGCTCAGTGGATAGTTTAGGTTTGTTTGTTTTTCTTCCAGACCATTTTGAATCGATCATGAGAATGTTGTGCATGAAAATCCAAATACAGTACTAAAATACTCAAATCTGTCCATCTAGTGAAACAATTATGCCACAGTCAAGATCACTAAAACCAAATGACCATTGACTGAAGCACTTAACTGCATTGTGCTGTAGCCACATGATTGTCAGATATTAGAAGCAAAAGTAATAAAAGTTATTCAACTGACACAGGTCATTCTCATTGCACCTATCGGAAGAATAGTTCCTTTATTTGAAGGTATTACTCAACATAGTGTCCATGACAAGTGGTGCATTTGGAACACCTCTTTGTTGAAGTTGATGGTCTCCCACTGCTCTATAGAGTGGTTATGGAAATGATACCATTGACAAGAGTAATATGCACGTTTACATTTACTTTAGTGTCCCTTTTAATTTTTAAGAACTAACGATTACCCATTATGCATTACATTTGATTAAAGAAGTTGCTAAAATATCATTTGACAAAAACTGGATTTCTGTAAGACACAAGCAAATCGTGATGTTTTATGTGGTTTTTCATCACACAATTTATGCCAGAAGTACTAAAATTCAGTTGACCTTTGTGTGCCTTATTTTATTTTTGCTCCTACTGTGCAAAGGACAAACTTGTAAAAAAAAAAAAAATTAAAACACAAGTGGGAAGTTCAAACCATCAAAAATCCTGTCATGCACGTTGTTAGCTGCAGCTCCACAAAAGGGAAAAGGAACTCATTTAATATATTTCCCAGTTCAACTCTCTCTCTCTTGTTTAGATTAAATTAGAATTCTAAACTATTAGCTATTAAACTAGGAAATAGTTTTCTCTTACCATGTAGGATCCTTTGTATGCCAATGTATGAATAATTTAGAAAGGAATTATTAAAATTATAGAGGAATGCTAACATTTCACCACCTCAAATGCAAACACACTATGTGTATAAATTTTTAAAACATTTTTGTAGTCAATATAATAGTCATATGTAGCTGTTTCCCACCCCTACTGATAATTACTGTCAATAAAAAGTCCTCACTGTACGCTGAACACAAATCACAATATAATGTACATGAATAAACTTTTGACGACAACACGACTTTCGGAATAGTTGGGACAGTTATTTTTATATATATATATTTTTTTTGGGAACAGTTTTTTTATTTAAATAAAATGAAAAGATGAGATGAAATTTGACGTTGAAGAACATTGTTTTTCGTATTATGCACTCTTTCACAGATTGGAGAGCCTCTGCCCATCTTTACTTCTGAGAGACCCTGCCTTTCTAAGACATCCCTTTTATAGCTAATCATGTTACAGACCGGATGCTAGATGTTCTCCCAGCTCAATCTTTTCAAAATGTATTGTTTCTTTAGCTCTTTGTTGCTCTCATGGCAACTATTTGAGACCCGTAGCAGGCATCAAATTGAAAATGAGGTCATTTTGTGCGTACAATTTCTCAGTTTAAACATGTATGTTCTGTTGTGACCAAAATATTGGTTCATGTGATTTGAAAGTCTTTTAGTTTACATTTTATTCAAATTAAAAACTTTTCCTGAATACAGGTTCTATATGACACACTCATTTCTTTCATGTGTATTTTTTTCTCAACTGCATTTTAAAAACAGAGTGTGTTCTAAAATCTGAACTGCATTTTAGTATATAGCCTACAAAACATTGCATGTGAAGATACTTTTTTTTCACCTCACCAAAACAATGCATTCCATTCAGAAATGCAGGAAGGCCAGCTTAAGGACAGGTAATCACTTTTGAATTCTTTTGAACTTTTCTGGATACAATTAAGATGCTGTCTCCAAGTGAAAGCCTTTCACATTAAGGTAACTGGAGGTTAAATAAAGAATGCAAGATTGCAATAGCTTCCAGCACACCTCTCAGACTACCTGTTGCTACATATTTATTTATTTTCACCAGAAACCATAAAACGATGTTTATTCATTTTGCTTCTTTTTGAAAAATATGTAGCTTTGCTTAAGCATGACAGTTTATAATGGTTGTTATTAAGTATTCACTGTAATACAGCATTTATTTGTCCAAGTAAATAAATATATATTCTATACTGAATCTGTTTTTGTTTATTTTATATTGCAGCGGTTATGTCCTGAGTTTTACTGTATGTTGAGCCACCTTTCTATGGACATGATCACAAAGCGGATGTAAGCATGGCTGAAAGCTGTCTGTCAAAACACAATCTTGATACTCATGTTTGTTTTGATCTAGCATCACCTTTGTTATAATTCTGCATAGACAATCCCACATTTTTTAATATTATGCAGTATCGAATGTACCATGCAGCATGACCCAGGCACTAGTGAAAGATCCATATATGACACACCTATTACGCATCCTCATTTGTATTCCTGTCTTTAGTCACAACAAATGAATGGATCCTGTGTTAACAGGTTAGCCGTGCATGCATACTCAGCTGGGAATGGGTGCAGTGCAGCCTGCACCACCCTGCCCTCACCCATACCCATATAAAAAAAAAAACATCTGTTAGTGTGGTGAGGCTCTTGCTAACTGTGCTTGTGGGCGGTGTGCTATTTTGGAGTGGGTGCTGTATCTGAAGGCTGGTCTGGCCAAGAGGACTGTGGGCGGTGTGGGGGAGAGTCATGGTGGCGTCTGTATTATGAAGCTCTCAGCAGAGATACCCATGGAGATGCCATAACATTAAACTGGTTCTGTAGGAAAAATGATACAGAGTTTGGAGATTAATTAACCGTTTACTTTGTGTATTCTGCAATAAAGAAATTTTGTTGTTGTTGTCAGATTTTTACAAGAACCTCAAAGCAAAGACTTGTACCCATTTATCAAGCTTGATAAAAATAGATTTGTTCGAGGGCTTAAGAAATTTGATATCCATGGAAGTCTCATAAATTCAGAATAAATATTTATAGACCTCTTGTGTTCTTCTTGTGCTCAAGAGTTTAGGACTGAAATTCCCACAAACAATTTTGTATCCGAGTCTCCAAAAATGGAAGCATGAAACGGAACTTTCAGCCTCATATCACACAGTATGACACCATGTTAATCCCTGCTATATCTATCTGATAACACCCAAATGAGAATGGGTTCCCTGCTAAGTCTGGCTTCTCTCAAGTTTGCTTCTTATTGTCATCTCAGGGAGTTTTATTGGTGTTTACAAATTGCCCGTAGTGTGTGAATGAGCGTTTTAGTGTATGTCCAGGTCTGCCTTGTAGTCTCCTGGGATAGACTCCGCCACCCCCCTTGTAACATCAAGTTCAGAACTTAAAAGCTGCAAATTGCTATTTATTAGCTATATTATACAGTTTGAACCCATAAGATTCACTTCCAGCTCTGAGCTTTGTGCAGGATTTGGTGTCAGCCATTCAGCTGTAATGTTTAATGTCATTTTTGTAGTTGGCATTTGTAGTTCCATGGTTGCACCTTATGCGATCTCATTCTCACAACTTTGAACTCTATTAATAAGTTGTGTGAGAGTTGATGTGATAAACATGATTGCTTGATGAACAGCAAATATACTGTAATGCCATGCAAACTCATTGTGCATGCAGTTCTGCCATCAGAAACTACAGAAATTGAGAAAATACCCAAAGGAAGGTATTAAAGTTATTGTAACTGCTAAAAGCTGAAAATGCAGACCAGTCAGCGAACATAATGACCTAGACAGAAATGTGTTGTACAATAATAGAATTATACAATTTTGAGTTGGTTTTAGATGCTGAGGTTAAGCCTGAAAGAGATAATTCCACCTTATTCCCTTATGTGTTGTCTGGCAACCCATATGGGAGGAAAACCTAATGGAACCAGCCATTGCCTGTGTTATGGCCTCTAAATTGTCTTTGGTGTGTCTTTATGAGTCAAGGCATATTTATAAAAGTCACATGGAGGATTTTACAGTCTTGAGGATGTTGTAAAGCTACTGTGTGTTTATGAACAAAATATAAACCAGTTTTTGATTCTTTTTTAATTTTATATGCATTGCTTTAATTTAAATATTAAATCTGAAGATACAAATAAAAATAGTAATAACATCATTTTTTCTTTCTTTGAAAAGGACATAGTTTTTCTAAATTAATTGGCTGTTTTAGTATGAATATCAGAGCAATATGCTTATTAGAGCTTGGAATGTAGTAATGGTTTTTCTGCTACATATTTCTAATACTGTTAGGGCGTACCTATCGGTGTATTGGAAAATGCAGAATTTGTGAAAGTCTAAACATTATTGTCAAAAAACATACATTGAATTATGTTAGACTAGTTTTTAGTTTTAGACTAGTTTAATCTGACTTAAACATACAATAATTCCTCTGGGAGGTCTGGCAAATCCATGCAGGCCACTTAGCTGCTTGTTTGCTTCGTTGTCGGTAAGATTAAAATAATACTGCACTTTAGATTAGTCCTCTTTCGCATGCAATCCAACTCCTGCAATTGATAAAGAATGCAGTTGCACAAATGCACCAGAACCTTCCATATCACTTCCATTGTAAATCAATTAAAAGTGGTTTAAGAATGTAATAAACAAGTCATAAAAATCCTAAAATAAACAAGTAATAAAAGTCCTTTCCCTCTTTAGAATTTAAAAACCATTTAGAGCTGAAAGAGAGCACAAACTCACATTTGCACTGCTATGCAGTGTTACGAAGCTCCTTATAGAAATGGGAAGGGGTTTGGATAGCAACACGTGTGGTCTTATACCACATTTCACACATGTTTAGTTTTACATTTTTTCCTAGTTTAACTTGGACTTGAACAGATATTTGGGACATTTTGAAAGAGGTGAATAAGGACTTGGGCCCAGGACAGAAATAACCTTCAAACATAGAGCTGGCATTTTTCTGAAATCATTTATCAAAAGGCAAAGGTTTTTTTATCTACTGTATGGCAGCCACATGCCAATGCAAAAAGTGCTGTTTTCTATTTTTCTAACAGTTTTCATGGAGATTAGGTTGGCCCTAGCCCCCAAACTTGGGCTCTTTGCCTGCTGGTCCCTGTACATGGTGGGCTGTAGTGCACTGGATCATCTGGTGCCTTTCTGTTGTGGTCAGCAAGAGGCTTTCCTGTGGGATTGGACTGGATGGACTGGCCTTTGTCCCCCGCTGGCATAAGTCAGTTTTGTGTGCACATGATCTTGCCACCAGTTCACGGATATATTATTGAGTATCTGTGTTAATATGTTAATGTAATCTGGTGTTATGGATATTCAGTGTATACTGCTTGTAGTATTCATAATTGTACATATATAAATTTGTCCTCATTCATTCAAATTCTTCAAATTGGGCTAAACCCCTGCAGACTAGTCTTGGGGTTTAGCCCAAATGTGTGAGAGGCAAACCAGAATATCTGACTTATTCATGAGATGTAATGGACAAGGGAGGAGTGTCAGTGTAAAGTCATCTTAGAGAATTCAGTTCTTTCTGTCAGGTGTATGACAATTCACATTGCAAAAAGTGAGATGAATTGTGACCTTAGTATTCTAGAGATTTATTTCTTATTCTTTATACTGGGTTTGGGAATTATTTTAGTAAAAGCTCAAAAGAATATTTCAGATGGTTTATTCACTGGGGATTGTTATTACTGAAGCTGTGGAGTCACATGGCCCCATTTAGAGTATCTAATGCATACTAGTGGGGGAAAGTACCACAGTTACTAACATCTGTAGGACAATTGTAGGATTAGCTTTTATTCTCTAAATGTGCATATACAGTACAGTATAACTTCAATTCAATACAAGAACATAATTTCTTGCATCACATGTTCTTCTTTATCTGAGGAAATTAGTAAGTTTTGTCCAGTAATGCTTAAAATATACAGTATGCCATGAAGGTGTGATGAGTGCATCGCTTTATGCGCCTCCTCCTTGAGGTCCAGTCTAGTCCAATAAAGTCAGATGTTTATGCTCCATAGCAAACTGAAGGCTTTTTCTGACCAGCGTCACTAACAAGTGGTCTTGTTATAGCAACACAGCGGTTTAGTTCCAATCCTTTCCGTTCTTGTTGCATTGCTCTTACTTACACTTTTAAACATAACTGATTTCTATTATTTTTTCTTCTGATTTTCCTTAAAGGTGACACTTCAGAACTATTCCTCCACAGTTTAAAAATGTGTTGGACAGTTCCAACCCAATTGCAGTAATTTCAATAATCTCATTAGTTGTTACTTTGCTTAATATGGGATCACCATGGGATTCATCTTTTGACATGGCATACATTCAAAGGTTTTTATAATTTGCTTATTTAAATCAAAATGGTGACTTTTTCTTGGACATGAAGCAAACAATCTGGGCAGATATGTTCACTTATCTCTAGACTGCTACCGTATTTGTCTGATTTTGGGCCTGACTGTAACAACTTTAGCAACTGTACAGCATCTTGGTTGAGAATGTTTCAATAATTAAGCAACATCACGTGAGTGGGAGTGCTGTGGTGCCTTCAGCCATGATGATATTTGCATGCAACTGCCCTTTTCTCAGTATTGCGGACCATACTGTAGATTGTCCATTCTAAACTGTCTCCAGGTGTAAATTTGTTTGTTGTTCAGAGATGGACTGAACTGGAAATGTTCGCATTTTCTCCACTTCATAATTTGAATTATGTCGAATCTGCATGTCGAATTCAAGCCAGTGTGAACTTTTCATATCATTTACTTTCTCGTCCTAAACAATATACTGTATATATATTTTTTCTCTACCATTTATGGTATAATAACTAAAAACATAATGCTACCTGGTTAAAGAGCATATGGGTGGAATATATATTATTTTTTAAAATAAATAATCAGGAAAAGTATGTTTAAATTAGTAATATGATTCTTGTTGAAGGTATGAAGGAAGTATAAATCACCAAGACCATGACAGTGGAATCCAGGAAGAAGTGGTAGTCCATTCAAAAAGAAAGTGTAAAGTTGTTTTTTCCTTAGTTTTTTTCCTCAGACTTTTAAAGCATTGATTTTTTCAGTCTTTCAATTTCCAGTGATGCACAAAAACGCACTGTTTCAATTTTAGTTTTTGCTGAACACTTCCGCTCTTGAAAACCTACTGGTATTAGTGACCAGAATAACACATTCTAAACACTTGCAAGATTGCTGGTGGCTGCAATCACATAAGTAAAAGGATGTGCTAAATAAAGTAGAGAATTTCTAACCCCTTTTCACTTCAACCAGATGTTTACATAAAAAAAGCTATGGCCTACTGTATAATCGTGGTCAGCTAAATATGACCCTCACATTAAAAAGTGGAACTATTTATCATTACTCCATGAATGGGTGAGTAAGAATAGAAACCAAACAAGATGAAATCATGTTTCACCCAGACTTGACTTGACTATTTTGGTAGAATGTCAAGAAACCAAACCACTCGATCACGAGATATACAATTATTTCCAAAATACACTTGTGACCAAAATGATATATTTTAATGTATACATCTGTTTTCTGACCCATCAAATGGTTTAGAACATACAGTTCAAACAGGTCTTGAAAAATATGCTTATTCAGCCAAAAGTATCCTGTTTTGAAAGACTAAAAGTGTGCAAAAGTGATACCTCTCCCCACAGGTTTACTTCAGTGTTTCTCATGTCAAAAATGACCATTGAAAGGCTTTGATCTTTTCTGTTACACTGTAGTCATTGATATACAGTACTGAATTTGTTCAAGAATGCTTACTTTTCAAGCTGTTAATTGTGTTTAGTCTTTGAGCTTTCAGAATGTTGTCAATTGGATGGAAC
Organism: Clarias magur; assembly: GCA_013621035.1. Taxonomy (NCBI): domain Eukaryota; kingdom Metazoa; phylum Chordata; class Actinopteri; order Siluriformes; family Clariidae; genus Clarias; species Clarias magur. The sequence goes on along the minus strand of QNUK01000013.1, from coordinate 2,820,369 downwards.
ACAGATTCATTAGCCACATTCATCAGCTGTCAAATCATTTGCCTTAGTTTTCCACGCTAAATTTGGGCTGCCGCATGTCCCCTGGGTAGATCTGCAGACTGCACTCCATGACACTGAGATTGTGCACAACTGATGTGTGTCCCAGAAGCCTTGGTTGCCAAGATTCGAACTGAGGAATGTTTTGGGGACAATGGACATGTGGAGTCTGTTTTTTTCATTTGTTGATGTTGAAGCTCTGGTCGTTGGATGTGTAGGTGGAAGATATTGGAACATCTGTTCTGAAAAGTTTTGTTTTTGTGTTCGTGCCCTAAAAACTTTTGATTTAACATCAAAGCATACTGTACATTGATTTAAAAATATATGTAAGAGGAGTACATACCTGTAAAGAGCTATTTTTCTGCCATTTTCCCAAACTAGTTTAGAGATTGTACAAGAGCTAGGGTAGAATCAGACTTAAATATTGACTATATTGCACTAATGTTTGGTTAACATTTATGTGCACTTTATGCCCTTTGTTTGTCGTTTGCGCCTTCTTATTTCTTAAATTCTTAAATATGTCTAGAAAATAATCCTTTTCTAAATGCATAATATGGAGATTTGACTGTGAACCTTATTCAGGTCTGTAAATCTTGTGGATTGTCCTGTTGTAAGCCACTTCATTTTGGCAATCTGACATGAGAAACTAGGTCGTTTCTTAAAAAGGGATCAAGAGCTGTCCAGTAAGCATAAGTAGAAATATGTACTTTTGTCTCTATAAGTATACATTGCATAATTTTATTTGCTGTTAAAAATGCCTGTAACCAGGTTTTTGCACGTTTTGCAGAACGGAAAACAATAACACCATCAGTGTACAAAAATAAAGTAGACATTGTAAGTAAAGGCTAGGGCTGATTTCCTCTCTGCTACAGTAGATTTATACAGTCTATAATTCCCACAGGGGAACACTCCCTTACTTTAGTTTGCTTTGAGGCTAATTTATCCATACCATGTCATCTCCATAAAAGATAAATGTTTCTTTTTTTTTTTAAAAAGCAGTTTTTTATGTTGTTGTTTTCTATGGAGGAGATAGTACAAGCAAATAATGTAACATAAGTACACATTGTCCATTCAAATGCCAAATTGCAAATTATGATACCTCTGTGCCTTTTCCCTTAAGTCTTTCTGCATTTGTTTATGGTGGAACAGTGGCTAAGAGGATAGCACTGTCGCCTTGAACCTCTAGGTTCTGGGTTTGATTCCCGCATTGGGTCTGTGTGCATGGGCTTTGCATGTTCTCCCTGTGCTTAGTGGGATTCCCTTGGGGTCTCTGGTTTCCTACCACAGCCCAAAAAGATGCAGATTAGGCTAACTGCCGTTCCCAAATTTCCCATCGAATGTGATTGTTGACTGGAGGTCCTACCACGATTGTATTTATTCCCTTTGTACAACCATCACCATTGGACTATAGAGGTTCCTAGATGGATGGGTGGTATTTGTTTATACACACACAATGGTGTCTTTCCATAATGGCCAGCATTGACTTTTTGCCTATTTGTGCTGCATTGGCTTTTCTGTATGTGAATCTTGGGTGTCTATGCTCCTGTCCCTTGCTTTCTGGTGTATAACGGGTGATGTTTTGACTTCAACTATTAGTGGTTATAATGTTATAGCTGATCTCTCTCTCTCTTTCTCTCTCTCTCTCTCTCTGTGTGTGTGTGTGTGTGTGTGTGTGTGTGTGTGTGTGTGTGTGTGTGTGTGTGTGTGTGTGTGTGTGTGTGTGTGTGTGTGTGCGTGCGCCTGGCTACTATGTTAATACTCTTTTGTCTGGCAATTGTAACCTTTTTTTTTTTTTTTTTTTTTTTTAAATGTCATCACTTTTCTCACCCCTCTGTTGGACATCCTGATTTGGCATACTGGTCTAGTTCTATGCCCAGACTGTAATTATAGCAGACATCAGGGCCATCAAGGGCTTTCCCAAGCTTACACAACAGCTCTTGACTCTAAATGTGTCTTAAGAATAGGGCATGAAAACATAAACACAGTCTCAAACATGTTTGGATGGACTCTGCATCCTGCCGGCTGTTTGTCTGTCTCTCATCCACAACATCCCCGCCACTACCCTTTTATGTGAAGGCATATGTGTGCGTTTATATCTTACAAATAGGTTTTAGGGTTCGTTTCGGGAGATATGGCTTCGCTTACAAAATTAATTCATCACAGATAACCTCCATGTATCATCATTCAGCTGCAACACAGCCACTGACCTTATAACTGGATTGGTGAAAATATTATACAGCTGTATCCAAATCCAAGTTCAAAAAAAGGCTGTCCTCTGGAGACTTGACAGCAGCTCATTCATATAAACACTGAAACAACACATTTAGAAGAGGAGTGAAGCAGAGGGAGGTTAAAATATGTTATCTGAGGGGTATTTCAACTGGAGCATTAACAGGCAAATCTTGGGGGATCTTTAAAACCAACATTAACCTATTAAAGAAATAGTCTAATATGAGATGTTTAAGGAAAATTTATTTTTGAACATTGCTCACATTTCACATTAAGCATTCACAGTATGGATATTTATGAACTACATGTGCAAATTGTGCTAGATGGATTCAACCACACTTTACAGTCATCTGTGCATACCTATTATTATAGAACAATCTTTACTTTGTTTTGTGCGTGTTTGCAAAAACAACAAATGCTTTGTCTGTGCTATTATATTTATCAGCTGATGAGAACACAGCATTATGTGGCCAGGTTCAGACAAATCCAGAAAGACAAATCTCGTAGATGTGGTCTGGATTTATTGCTCAAATGTAACTGATTATGCCAATGTGGGATTTTTACATATAAAAAACTATTTTACTCTTTACAGAAACAAAGGTTATGTGTTTCTAGTCGTCCAAGGTCTCTTGATATCACGATAGCCTTTTGAAGTAGGATATTTCAGAACAGAACATAGTTGCCTCTGCCAGATGTTAAAAAACATATACTGTATACTGTATTCATTTAACATGTACAGTACAAGTACAATGTAAATTCAAAAAAATTCCAAAATGCAAACATAAAAAAAAAACTGTGTTGCATTGCAAAATGTGACTACAATTAGAGCTGCACTCTGTCACTATGTGTGTACAGTATTTAATATTCTGTTTGTAATTCCTGTCAGTATATGTTACTTACTTTTACAGTTAGCATTGTCAGTCACTGTGTGACTGAGCTGCATTGGTAATATATAATACGCTATATAATGATTGGTAATAAGTTTTCCACTATAGCCAGAGGTGGAAGGTTATTAGGTACATTTTATTATATTATTGTATTTAAGTACATATTTCATGCATAATTTCTTACTTTTACTCCACTACATCGTACAACAAATGTTTGTACTTTCTACGCCACTAGATTTCTGCATCGGATTGCTTTATAAAACATGAATGGTGCATTGTATGCTGCTATTACTGTATGTACTGTATAATTGCATGATTTGCCTTCTGTAATCATGTAGCAGGTATTTAAAATCAGAAGTGGGGGCAGTTGCAGATATCAATGAAACTGCATGTTCAGATTGGGAGGGAGAGAGAAAGACTTAAAGGCTACTATAGGCTAATACAAGCTCAGTACCATTGATACTTCTGTACAATTGAAGGTACGTACATTTGCACTTTTACTACTTTTACTTGAGTAATATTTTACTTAGGGTAACTCAACTTTTATTCAAGTATCGAATTTGTGTACTTTGTCCTCCTCTGATGATAGCCTAAGTCTTAATGCATTTCCTGGTAGTATTCAGCCCAGAGATACAACATTATGGTATATTCAGGTGCATTTTCACTGCTACCTTAGACTGATGGTAATTTACATGCAGTGATTTTTCTTTTTTTGCACCCAGTATTGAACCGTTTACAGTATATTAAGCTTGGAATAAGTAAAACAGCAAAGCAGATTCTTTGATGTGGTTGTAAATGTATAGAAAATGATGTTTACTCAGATAAAATATATTACTAATTAAGCAATTGGAACATGTTTTTACAGGGCCTGTGTACTTTAGTAAATATATGCGGCATTTGTGGCTTACCATGAAAATGCCCTTGAGTAAACTGAAGGGGTTTAATTAAATAATGCCCTTTTACTGAAAGGGATTCTTTAATTAAAAACCGTAGTTGCAGTAGTAGTTCAGATCAGGGGTAGCTCAGTGGTTAAGGCATTGGACTACAGTTTGGAAGGTCCCAGGTTCAAGTCCCACTACCACCAGGTTGTCCCTGTTGGGCCCTTGAGCAAGGCCCTTAACCCCAACTGCTCAGATGAATTATGAGATAAAAAAAAAAAAATTGAAGTCGCTCTGGATAAGGGCATCTGCTAAATGCCTAGATGTAGTAGTTATGAACTGGGGAAGTCCATTTTTCATGACAGAGCTGCCATGCTTTGAGTGAAAACTAGGTTTTCTATTTAAAGTTAAAATTTATACATTCAAACTATGTGATTCTTTAATATTTTTTTTTGTAAAGAAGCATAATACATCAAGTCTATGTAACGATTCCAGTTTTGTTTAGTTTTTTGCCCCAGGCTATAACTGTGCTAGTGAGAGTAAGCTGAGGTTCAGTGTAGTGCAGTAGTGACACTACTGAAGTGAAGATGAAAGCCATAACTACAGCACCCCCAGGATCTGTCAAATTTTTCACAGGATCAAAGCTTTGTAATTTTGGACAAGCGCTAGATGTTCTGCACAATTGTGGCTCATAAAGTACTGATGAGTGACAAGAAAAAGCCATTACGCTCCCTTCACAAAACAATTTTGGCAAAGTTTTTGAGTATAGTGGTTTTAAGCTTATTCACAAAGTCACTTTCCTGTTTTTCTTCTAAGAAACATTTCCTTGTGTTGGGTATCATATTTACCAACTTGCCCGTGTTAAGTGTCATAGATTTGCCATGATTTTCAATATATTCTTCAGATCAAACAAGAAACTTGTCTTCTTGTGTCTATGCAATGAACTTTAATGTCTTTTCATGTCTAAGGCATGCAAAAGACAAGTCAACTACCCACATAGTTTTCAGACATTATCAAGTTTGCTATGGTATGTGCACAACATTTAAAGCATTTATCTGTGTTGCTGTCTCTTTTCTTTTCTTTTCTTTTCTTTTAAAATACATACTCCAGAGCCTTTGCAAAACCTCTTGTGGCTATATGATATACCTGGTTAGCATTGTTTGTGTCAGTCCACATGTGTGGAGAAATTTTGCAACATGAAGAATCTATATTATAGTTTTTGTCACAAGGATGTTAGACTGTTCATCATGGGCAAATATAATGTAAATATGTTTTATCCTTTTTTTCTGTGGTAGTACAGTATCATGTGTTTAGTTTGTGTTGTGATAGCCTTTTGTTTGTGCACCCAACACATCACCCAATGAGGTGTCAGTTTTTCTGGCAATGACCATAAGTACTGCCTTCACAGTCTGGCATCCGGCACTATATACTATAGCACTTCACACAGAAAGCACCATTTCTCTGTGTATCAGTGCAACAACTAAATAAGGATTTCACTGTTTTCAAAAGTATTATCCTGCATGATCCCTGTAGAATGTTAGTCATTTGATGGATAATCACTAGCTCTGGGGGGACCTGCGGGGGGAGAAAAAAACACAGCTTTTGACACAATCACTGAGATGTGACTGTTACTTGTTACGTGTGTGCGTGTAAACCATTCGACGATGTTTTTAATAAAATAGTTAACTCTGCAAAAATAGATCATACATTATACAATTTATGCTTCCCTTTTATGTTGTGAAATGCCTCATGAAATAAATCTGTTTCTGTTATGACTTACATGTTGTAACAGCTATAAGCAGTCTCTAAACATCCCTGTTTTCGTTCTCTTGAAGCTTAGAAGACGTTAAAAAATGCATCATGTTATGTGAGAAATTGCAGAGCCCTAAAGATGTTCCTGTGTTGAGAAACTTAAAGTTACAGCTTTATCTTTGACTTTTACAAAGTACTATAGACTTCTTTACAAAGTCCTTGTGTGAGTCATGCTGCTGCAGAAAATCAATAAATATCTACTCATTAATCATAATTAAAGAGTGATGTGGTATAATATATGCTAACACAATAATTCCTTTATGAGGAAGTAGATACCAGGGGGCATAAAAACTTTTCGAGATTCACGGGCCGCTTTTGTCGTACTTCCTCCCTCCGATGCCTTAAAATCTGCCACTAGATTAATTCGTTACTGTCTGACTTCTGGAGACGAATTCTCGTTGCACAATGCTGCAAATGTCTAAAAAGACAATGATCATGCAATTGGTTGAGCTGGAAATGATGGGCTCTTTACTGTGAAAACCGTTGCTTTGTCTCAGCGTTGTACCCAAAAACCTACGTTTCGTCACCGGTAATGGTCAAATCAACATGGTTTCAACACCGAAGATCTTCCTGATCTCTTGTTGTCTTCCATTTAAAACACCATGAATGACTCATTGCAGCATCGCCATAAACTTGCCGAATCATGTCAAACATCTCCTCAACATCTGTGACAGATTTGCCCAGTTTCATGCCGAATTCCATGTTTGCTATCTTGTTCTAACTTGCTGTCCGTGATGAAATAGCAGATGTGGTAACACACATGGGTCAGAATAGCGCCAGTTGCAAAGTTCCTGATGTACACAGGACAATGTCTTTTGGCACACTGACTTACTGTATGAAGGTCATGCTCCATGTTTGTGCAGTCTTGTGCTGCCATCTGTTGCCATCTTGTACTGCCATCTGTTGGTGTGTTACAAAACTAGTTTAGAAGAATTTTGAGCAATTATGACACTCTGGCTTACTGAGTCACGTGAATCAGCCTAAAACAGTGTCTGTCTGAGGAAAACATTCCCATTCATTTCCTTTCCATGGTGAGAATCCTATAAAATAGAGCAGTAGATTGTGCTGAACAGTAGTATGAAACAAGTCTGTTCCTGCCTAGGTAAAGGTTTTATATGAAACTAATATGCACTGTCAGTTTAATTACTTTTTCAGTAAGCAACCAATGACAAATCTCTCATTTTTAGTGGGCCAGTGAGAGCCAGGAGAAGGTCCTGTGTGTGTGTGTGTGTGTGTGTGTGTGTGTGTGTGTGTGTGTGTGTGTGTGTGTGTGTGTGTGTGTGTGTTCCTGCTATCGCTAACACATCTAGCTTAGTACAGTGTTTGAGGTGTACACTCCGATCATTGCTCAGAAGGGAGTAAAGGAGCTTATTCATAGGAGGCCTGGGGCTCTGGTTTCTGTGCGCTTTTTGTCTGTCTTGCTAGGAGTGTTCCTGAAATTGGGCTATGTGCAACCCAATACCAACCCTTACATAAACCCGCTGGCCCCTCTGTATCTCAACATCAGAGCAGAGAAAAGGTGAAATTGTAGTAGCGCAGTAAGTAATGATATGAATATGGTATGAGGCCTTTTAAACAGCTGTTAAAACACATACTGAGTGCTATCAAAAGGTTAGGAGTAACAAAAAGCACAATGTGAATGATGACATATTGAGGCCTCTGTTTTGGTTCTCCTGTTTCTCTCTTTGCCATGACCATGGGATGCCTTTCCCAAAGCCCAAAAACTGAGAGGGCTGTGGATTATCTAACTTGTTTTACAAGTGAATGATTACTAGAACATTGCTCTCTTCATTCCTAACCATCATTTAAAGTCGTACCCTTAGAGTGAAATAATAATAATAAAAAAAAATGTTTCTCTGTCCCCCTGTACTACTGTGTATATACAGTATAAGGCTTTTTGAAATTAGCTGCATTTCTTACTTACCAATTAAGTAACATGAGAGTCGTGATTTGATGCCACAGGTTATGGTTGATGAAAAGCAGCAAGATGAATTCTGACATGCGTATGGCAATAATATTTGCTTGAGCCAAATGCGTTGTATGGTTCTTTGAAAGCATCCTATGATTTTTGTAAGACAAAATAGTGGAATGTTTTGTAATGGACAAGTTTGCCTGTACTGAACCCTGATCAGTCATTTGCTGAAGGCAAAACTCGAGGTCATGTGTCCTAAGGCCAATCAGCAGCTGAGGACAACTGTAGTGAAAGCTTGGTAGAGCATCATTTAGGACCAGCATATGGGAGTGGTTGTGGGTTCCACACTGCAGGAAGTCATTGACGGCCAAGGATTTGCAACCAGTTATTAAAATGACAATTCACTTCATGACTGTTAGTTTGTCTAATGAGTTGTTACAAATAAAAGTGGTGTAATTCCTACACTGTTCACCCAGCTTGAATACTCTAAATTACAGAGAAAAATATATATATGTTGTGCTCATATTCATTATTTCATTTCAACTTCAGTATACTATACAGCAAAACAGCAAAAGTAACAATAAAAAAGTATGCCCAAATATGTATAGGCCTGACTGTATATGTGCTTCTAAAAACATTTAATTAAACTGTCTTTAGATAAGTACAGCATGTCTCATTGACCACGTTACGGGAACTCTGAAATTTCTAAATCAACAATCAAGATTTTTTCCTTGCATAAGATACTATAACTCCATACCACCACAAGATTTGTATACTTGTGTAGTACTACTATAGGAGTAGTTTTATTATTCTTTTATTTCTTTCATTATCATTATCTCAGTACTTCTATCACATTATCTGAGCTTGACCATAAAAGACAAAAACATACTTTTAGATGTAAATATTAATGCATGACATCGAGTGAGTGAAAGAGAGAGAGAGAGAGAGAGAGAGTCTATGTACCAGGGACGTCTGATATTTCACACATGCCTGAGGACAGAGTGGAGTTGTCTGTGGGTGCTATGTGTGTTTACTGTGTCCTCAGACTTCCTTTCACTGGTACATGACAATTGACAAATCCATCATCCATGTGCTCTAATACTCTGCATTTCAAGGACAGTGAGTCATATTTTAAACCTCCATTTTAACATAAAAAAATAGTAGTCGAATTCCATATTTGGAAAAAATGTAAAAAGTGCAAACTAGACTACTGAGTTACTGACTACAGTGGTATGTAGTTGAACTAGGATTTGTGCTATTTTAAATTGCTATTTTGTACATAGAATGGAATTAACGGTTTGTCATGATGAAATAATTTTTTTTTTTAGAAGAGTAGAGTAATTCCATGCAAACTACAACTAAATTGTGACATAAGAATAAACTTAATAAAAAAATAATTAAAAAACATAATACTTTTGGCAAACACCTAATACTTAATCTGACATTACTATCAAATATAATGGTATATGGGTCAAAAAAATTTCACTTACATGTTATTTATGAGGCATCACATTTACTGCATTGTGCATGTAAGATTTCAAGGACATGAAATATAACAATTAATTTTATACTTATATTCATATTAACTCAGTGACTTCATTGTGGTTTGGCACGTTATTCAATTCAATTTAGTAAAATTTATATAGAACTTTTAACAAATGGTCATCGTCGCGAAGTAGTTTTAAAGAATCAACTAAATTAAGGAAATCAGTTTGAAAGGTGTGAGGAAATATGTATGAATCTTAATTATCAGACTGTCCCTGATGGGCAAAGCTAAGGGCAACGGTGGCAGGAAATGCCTCCTTGAGATTACAATAGGAAGAAACCTTGAAAGGAACCAGAATCAAGATGACTTGCTATAATTTCTACACTACCTGGCGAAATATGGCAACAATTCTTTTAACTTTTACTAATTTAATTTCTGTAAAAGTTTATTGAAGCCCTTAATGGAAGGATATAGTGAAAAACTGTAGCAATTCCAATCTGCTAGCATGAAGCACTAACATTTCCAGGTTTTATGTCAACATTTGAGTGATGTACTTGAATTGTCAAATATTGTCAAATATCACTCTGATTCAGCTTCCCTTCAGAATGTTACATTTTATGATCTCAAGATGGAAAAAATGGGTAGATGTGCAGATCGCTCCTGGATTAGGAATTAGTCATAATCATTTACTTTTAGTTTGTATCAATTACCATTATTATTTTGTTATTTTCATAATAATAAAGGTCTAGAATTCCAGCAATAGATCTGGCAGTCAGACTGTTTCCTGTATGTTGAATTTATCATTACTGGAACTTGTACAGTAGAGGGGATTGCATGAATTACAGGCTTCCCTTTAACCATGAGTTGAAAAGGAGGTACCAAGCTTGCTCGCTCTAGCAAATTAAAAGCTAAGAGAGCTTCCTTTTAACTTCAGTGTGCCCTCTCATCTCATGCCAGTGCCAAAACAAATAGTACATGATCACTTGTCTGCTTCCTTCTTTTTCTCGGCTAGTTAACATTAAATGTTCCCTTTGCTGCCATACCGTAAGTGATGAAGTTCACAGTAAACAATCACACCTTTTCTTTTTGAAAAGTGTTCATTATCGAAACGATATTTTGTAATGCTAATTAAATACAAATTAGTTTAAAAGTTCTATTTAGAACGTTCAACAAAATATTTATTTCCAGTATTATTGTCTAATAGAAAGATACAGACTCTTGACTATGGTGCTTGCAAACCATTAAATCTGAAAGCAGCAAAGGAGCAGTGATATACTGTACTGTATGATTGAAGCCAAAGGAACACATGCACCCAGGTCAAAGTCATTCAAATGACATTTTTTACGACTTCACACTTTAACAGTTGTGTTAAATCAGTTAGTATAGTCCCTGAATTTATTTCTGTGTGTTTACCTTTTATGCCCTGTTTTTCTGGGTGTTAACATGTAATACCTATTAGTTTTTTAAAGACGTACTTAGTGTATTTTTCCTTAAGCCTCTCATAATACGTTACCAGAATTTTGCCCATTTATCTTGACAGAACTGGGGTAACTCATTAACTTGCCAAGTGATGTTCTTACTTTATCATGATACTATCTGTCTTCTGAAAATAGCAAAATACTCCCATAACATGAAAGTTTGCTCATCCCTAGAAGTTAATTTGGGTGGCAGTATCTGTGTGGTCCTAAGGAGGAACCAAACTTGCGGAGGTTCAAAGGTCTTTACATTTTTCTTTGGTATTAAGGATTCAGAAATGCATTGTTTTTAAAGATAGGACCTTTTAAAGCCACAAATGTGCTTCATTTCTAATTATGTTATTCTGTCCACCTAACTTCCAAATATCATTTTGTTTAAGGAGACGGTCAACTTGCTACTGTATATGTAATCATTTGACTAGAGTGAATTAAAGCTAAAATAACTCTCTCTAATCAAAGTAGACACTCTAATTAATTGTGCTACTATATATAGCCAAAGGTATGTGGTCAGCCATCCACATGTCAGATTTATCTTAACGTTTACCACAAAGTTGGAGAAACTCTATTTCCTAGAATGTCTTTTATGTTGTAGCACTAAGCTCTTTCCTGTCACTATGTCTCTCCGCTGGGAGAGAACTGCCCCAGCGCCCACCTCTGAGACGTCCACCTCCACAATAAATGGTTGATCGGCATCTGGATGGAGGAGAATCGGAGCGATGGTGAATCGGTGGCAGAGTTTGGAGAAGGCGTTGAGTCTACTGAAGGCGAGTCAGTGCGTTTAGGGGTGCTGTCGGTGGGCGAGCAATCTCTTAAGGACTGCCCTGACGTGTTGGATGTGTTCTTCGGCGGTGTGGGAGTAGATGAGTATATGGTCTAGGTAGACGAATACCCACTTTCCCAAAATGTCCCGGAGAACATCATTGATGAACTGCTGGAAAGCTGCGGGAGCGTTACAGAGTCCAAATGGGATGACCAAACTCTCATAGTGTCCAGTAGGGGTGATGAAGGCCGTCTTCCACTCATCGCCCTCTCTGATACGCACCAATGGTGATGTAATGGGTTGAAAATTATAATTATCTAAAGTGGGCAGATAAGATTTTTCTCACTTTCTGCAGACGCTTAACAGTGTATTCTACTTACCCTTTCGGGTCTCTCCAGCCTGAGACGGGTAACAACTTGGGGGCTCGTCCCGGATTAGCGCCACCTAGTGGCGGGGTGCTAATCAGTAAAGAACCACTGTGGTAAAGTGTCATTCGTCCCAGACCAGCGAGTTGAATAACAGACACTGGCAGTCCAGTCATGGCTATGCTCCGAGAACTACGGTGGGAGATTGAGAAGCAACTCCACCTGCTGGTCAGCTCTTCAAATGGCAAAGCACTCTACAAAGTAGCTTTGTGTTGCATGGAGGGGGATGGAGAGGCATGTCCAAGCGTGGATGCAGCAGAGGTGGAACTCTACGACTTCATCATTGATTTCATGCGAGGAGAACAACTGCAGAGTCTAGAGGACCAAGGAATGGCCCGCTTGCTCACCCTTCATTACCTTGTTGGTGAGTTGGTTGCTACAGGACAGGGTTTTGCTTCCGACATCAAAGAAACTGGAGGGACTGTGGGACTGGTCTCGCCATCTGCATCAACATCAGCAGCTGTCAGGGTGCAGGTATCACAACCTACTGGTCTGACATCACATGTAAGAACTGAAAAAACTGTCCCACTGTCTAGACTGCCAGAGCAAATGACTGGACTGATTAAATTATCTGATGTTGCATCTTATTTGCCATGTAGAGAGTTTAAAATTTATGGTGGACAAATTTCTGATTCAAACACAGATTTGAGTTTTAACAACATTTGCAAGCAAATTGATGAAGGTATTGCAGAAAATTTCAGAGTCCGAAATAATTCGAACAGTGTTAAAGGTAATTAAACCTGGTACTTTTAAAGAGATGCTTATCACAAAGGACAGTCTTACGGTGGCCGAGTTAAAACGGTTCCTGAGAGCACACCTTAGAGACAAAAGTAGCACTGAATTATTTCAGGAGCTGAGTAATGCAAAACAACAGGACAAAGAATCCCCTCAACAGTTTGTGTATAGGTTAATGGGACTTAAACAGAGAGTGTTGTTTGCATCAGAACAAACAGAATCTGAATTTCAGTATGATCGTAAACTAGTCCAAGGTGTTTTCCTACACTCATTGTATCAGGGTCTTAATGAAAAATACACATTTGTCCGGAGAGACATCAAAGCAGCAATAGCGACACAGGCAACTACAGATGATCAAATCCTAGAACTCATTACACAGTCTGTTAGTGAGGAAACTGAAAGGCAAAAACGAATCGGTCACACATATAAACCCAGAGCCACAGTTGCATGTGCCACCCAACAGGATCATGTGGACAGACATTGTGCTCCTTTGAGTCATGCAGAAGTTAAAGCCAACCGTGATGCCATTCATGAACTTTCTGCACAAGTATCTGCATTGACAAAGAACCTAGAGAAAGTTGTCATGTCCATGGACTCTGGCACGCAACAACAAACTAAAGTAGCAGCAGCAAGTACAAAACAACCAATAAATCCAGAAGCGAAGGGTAAATGCAAACAATGCATCTCCTAAAATGCGGCAGTGTGTACTCACTGTTTGTTATGTGGTCAAGCAGGGCACCGAGCTGTGGGCTGTCTCATGGGAAGTCGATCGTTAAACGAGAGAAAGTCACTGGGAGGGGGCCACCAGTGACCGCAAAAGATATAGGATCCCAACTCCCTTCTGGTGCATCTAGAGGTGAGAAATCTGTAAAACAGAACACCAACAGAGCTAATGGAACTGTAGAGAAACGTGTTGCCCAGCTGATTGAGAGCATGATAACTTGCCATTTAAATGGTGTCCAGACCCAGATGCTGTTGGACACGGGTGCCCAGGTCAGTATTGTTGGACGGGTCTGGCTAAAGGAAATGATACCAACAATCAAAATGCAACCTCTCCAATCTTTATTAGCAGATAGCCAGCTTTCTGTCACCGCAGCGAATGGGACCGCTGTACCCTTTGATGAATGGGTTGAAGCCTTATTAGAGCTCTCAAGTGGTAAACAAAACAACATTGCCATTCAAGTTCCCCTGATGGTGAGTCAAAAATGCAGGTACTGTCCACTACTCGGATTCAATGTAATTGAAGATATCATAAGACAGAATAATGATGGTGCAAACAGCATCAACCTAATTGATCTGCTGTCTGAAACCTTGCAGATGCCAAAAAAGATGCCACTGAAACATTAGTGTCCACAGTAAGTTTTAACCTTACCGAAGAAGATACTGCACAATCTGAAGTAAAGACTGGGAAACTTGGAGTCACTATTCCTGGTGGTCAAGTTTTAGAGGTTAGGTGTCGAGTAAAAGCATGGCACGAGGGAGGGACCATGATTTTTGAACCAACGTCAGAATGTGTTGTCCCAGATGGGTTGGAGTTGTTTCCTGCTGTTGTAAATGTGTCCACTGGTGCCTCCAAAACAGTAAAAATTCCAGTTCAGAATTCCACAAATCATAATGTTTATCTACCTCAGAGACTTATCTTGGGTGACATAGAAGCTATCAGTGAAATGAGACCAATATATGCATCCTCCAACATGGAACAGTCAGATACACAGATCAGCAGTGCAGTTCTGTGCTCATCCCAGGCAAGATCAACAGGTAATGTCTGTAATAGAGAAGAACATCATGGGTGGAGAGTGGGAAAAAAATGGCACCCACCTGTTGATCTTGGACATCTCAGTGACCAGGAACAAGATATGGTGAAAAAAATGTTGTTTGAGGAATCAGATGTGTTTGCTCAGAAGGAGGGAGATATTGTATGCATTCCTGATCTCCAGCTGAAAATCAGTCTATCAGATAACACACCAGTTCAGAGATGCTATAATGCCATTCCAAAACCCCTTTATAAGGAGGTTAAAGACTATGTGCAAAACCTGTTGAACAGAGGATGGATCAGAAAGTCGTCATCATCATACTCATCAATTGTCGTATGTGTCCGGAAAAAGGACAACAGTTTACGGTTGTGTGTTGATTTCCGAGATCTTAATCGAAAGACAATCCCTGATCGACATCCCCTCCCCAGGATTCAAGATATGTTAGACAGCTTGGAGGGAAATTCGTGGTTTTCCATTCTGGATCAGGGACGCGCATACCATCAGGGATTTGTGAGTGAGGATTCTCGACGTGTCACTGCCTTCAACACTCCATGGGGACTATACGAATGGGTACATATTCCCTTTGGATTAATGAATGCTCCAGCTGCATTTCAGCGATGCATGGAAGGAGTGTTGGAGGGCATCCGAGATGAATGCTGTGTTCCCTATTTAGATGATGTACTTTGTTACTCCAAGTCCTTCAGTGATCATGTTGATCATCTTCGAAAAGTGTTTCAGAAAATGAGGGAGCATGGAATTAAACTTCGTCCATAAAAATGTGAGCTGTTTAAGAGACAGGTTTGATACATTGGTCGTTTGGTGTCGGGAGAGGGGATTCAGATAGACCCCGCAGATTTGGAAGCTGTGCGGACCTTGAAAAACAAAGAACCCCACACAGTGGGAGAAGTGCGAGCGCTGCTTGGGTTTCTAACCTATTACAGGTCCTACATCCAAGACTTCTCCAGACTCGCCAAACCACTCTTTGAGCTTCTCCAAAGGCTCCTGAAACAAATTATGGTATACACAACTCTCAAGTTCCCAGTCGTCCACATGCATTGAGACCAAAGGAAAATGGCCAACTTAACTCCAAAACCCCAGTCATTTGGACTGCAGAACATCAGAGTGTTGTTTCCAGATTTGTAGACATGTTAACCAGTCCACCAGTGCTGGCCTACCCAAATTTTGACCTGCCTTTTGTATTACACACGGATGCTTCCAATGAAGGGCTAGGGGCCGTGCTGTATCAACATCAGGACAATAAACTCCGTGCTATTGGATATGGGTCCCGCACGTTAACACCAGCAGAAAAGAACTACCATCTACACTCGGGTAAACTGGAATTTTTGGCACTTAAAAATTGTCTCACACAGTCTCTCCCAAAGAAGTCAAAGCAGCACAACGAGATGACCCAGCAAATGGTGAGGTAATCCAGTTGAAAGAACAAGGCTGGACACCAAATGGGAAAGACAAGAATCTCATGACAAAAGAAACGAGGAGACTTCTCTTTGAATGGACAAAATTGGAGATGGAGGATGGGATTTTGTATAGAAAAGCAGGACAGCACTGCCAATGGTGATTAAAAAGTTGCACAATGAAATGGGACATGTAGGAGTTGAGAAAGTGCTCCATCTGGCTCGTGAACGCTTTTACTGGCCCTCAATGGGAAAGGAGATAGAGGAGTACATAACCACAAAGTGTCCCTGTATACAACAAAAACATCCCAATGTCTATCAAAGAGCACCCATGGGTTCTATTACATCCAGTTCCCCATTTGAGCTGGTCAGTGTGTGGATTACATGCATCTTGAGCCGAGCAAAGGTGGTTATGAGTTTATTCTTCTGCTTGTCGACCATTTCACACGATTTGCCCAGGCATATCCAATGAGAAATAAGTCAGGCAAAACCGCGGCGGAGAAGATCTTTCAGGACTTCATTCCTCGATTTGGGTATCCTAAGAAACTACACCACGACCAAGGCAAATAATTTGAAAACCACCTGTTTCAGAGGTTACAACAGCTGTCAGGAATAGCCAACTCCAGTTCACCCTCAGTGTAACCCTGTGGAGAGGCTAAATCGAACAATTCTGCAAATGCTCAGGACTCTAGGGGAAGAGAAAAAAATGAATGGAAAGACTACCTGCCTCACGTTGTGCATGCATACAATTGTACCAGACACGAATCGACTGGCTACTGACCGGCAGACCACCTCGATTGCCTGTCGACTTGCTGTTTAATCTGAAAACCAAAAGAGATGGCCTAAATCAACACACTTTTGCACAGCAATGGGAAGACAGAATGAGACAAGCGTATCAGATTGCAAAAGAGAACAGCCAAAGGTCGTCAGCAAAGGGCAAGAAATACTATGGCCGAGAAATAAGAGGGGCCCTCCTTCAACCAGGAGACCGGGTGTTGGTCAGAAACCTTTCAGAAAGAGGCGGCCCCGGGAAGTTGCGTGCATACTGGGAGAAGGATGTACACTGGATAGTTGAGCGCATTGGTGATGGCCCGGTGTACAGAATACAATCTGAGACAGGTTCCAAAACTCTTTGTGTGTTGCACCACAATCTCCTGTTGGCTGTTAACGACTTACCCTTGGAAGTACCAAATGCTAAAAGAAAAGAGGCAAAGAAAGGAAAACAAAACAAGCAAGCGAGACCTCTACCAGAGAATGAGTCTGAATCAGGTGCCTCAGATGAGGAAGTACATACTTATCGATATGAACTTTGTAAGAACATACCTTGCTACAAATTTGTGACCATTCCACAAATGGAGAGGGAACCTGTGACTCAAACAACCCAAACCAATTTTCAACTTCGCCCAACTGCAATGGAATTCCGTCCTGATGAAACATGTGATTCTTTGGAAAACCAGATTCAGGATTTGGACCAGGAACCCGTGGAGACACCATGATTTGTTCCAAGTCCAAGGTCTCCAATGGCAAATAAAAATCAGGAGAGGCTAAGGGATGAACCAGAAGGAGTCAGAGACAAGGAAAATGAAACTGAGGTCATGGAGGAAAGAAATGTGAGAAGGACACAAAGAGTGGGGAAACCCCGAGGGATGTTCACTTATGATGCTTTGGGTGAACCAGTATATCGACCTTGGAGAGCAGAAGCAAATGCACTCTGGTCAACCCAGCAATTCATCCCACCTGATTATACTCTCTACTACCAACGTATATATATACAAATATAAAAGATTTGACCACTCATACAAACGTTAAAAATTTTCAAGAGAAACAATGTTACACAATATCTTTAAATTCATTACTGACTCTGATGTATTTTTAGGCTAACGCTGCAAGTGTTCTTATTTGTTCCTCCTGTAGAGGGCGTTTAGCGCTTTTGAGATGTTGAATTGCGCTGCTCAGGTCAGAGTTCATTAAACATCACCAGAGCTTGCAGCATTTTCATGTGTTTGTCTCCCTTTTCTGCAGATATGGAAAAATACAGTTTGTTATCCCTTTAAAATGACATTAACTGACTCATGATGATTTCATTATACATGTGGATGCATATAAATGCAGTTTCTTTAATTGTCTCTTTAATTTAATTGTTTCTTTAATTAATTGTCTGTTTGATACAATTCCAGTATGAGTCAGTAACCAATTAGTGCAATTTGTGAATAGAGACACAGAGACAGCGAAATACTAACAAGCATGTACATAAACTGAGTTTATAAATGTTTTGACTAGTTGTACGTATGGATTGTAATTGCATAAATAAATAGATAATTTAAATGCACGTTCTCTATAGGAGTTAAAGTTAGTGAGTTTAGGCAAAATGGCGGCAAGTGTATTTAAGCTAGAGCCAAGATGGCGTCGGCCGTGTGAAAAATAACGTGAAACAAAACGGTTTAAGGAGAAAGTAACAGTGGATTTCATGCTTTGTTTACAATTGTGAACTAAATAGGTGAGTATAAAAAAAGGGGTAACCTTTTGTAAATGTAATGTATTAATTTACATTTATACGAGAGACAGAGACTTTATTTGTACACATGGACAGTCAAAGACGTTTAGTTTATTTGAAATTTAGTTACAATATTGTTGTACTAGAAAACTGTGTTCTTTTTCTTGAAAGTGAATGTACAATTCATGTTATTATGTTATAATCAAGGAATTGAGAAAGAATGCAGAGTTCATTAAACATCACCAGAGCTTGCAGCATTTTCATGTGTTTGTCTCACTTTTCTGCAGACGCTTAACAGTGTATTCTACTTAACCTTTCGGGTCTCTCCAGCCTGAGACGGGTAACAGTGGCACCAGAGAAGGTTGTCCAGGGCTGAGTTGTTAAGCGGCAGCGGGTGTCGGTTTTATAGGGTGATGTTGTTTAACCCCCAGTAGTCGACACATGGACGTAATTCGCCCGAACGCTTCTTTACGAAGAAAAACCCCGCGGCAGCAGGCGGGGAAGAGGGTCGGATGGTACCCTGGAGGAGAGCGGACGACACATACTCCTCCATCGCCCGCATCTCGGTGGAAGAGAGAGAGTATAGATGGCCGCGGGGTGGAGTGGAGCCTGGCTGGATCTCAATCGCCAGGTAGTAGGGGCGATGCGGAGGAAGGTGGTTAGCACGTATTTTACAAAAGACCTCAGCCAGGTCCCGATATGCTGAAGGGATGGTGTTGGTGTCGACATCGGGGGCCTCGGACTCCCTAGAGCACGTCCCAGCCGGCGCCTGTAGGCAGAGTTCGAGGCAGGTCGGGCCCCATTGTAGGATCCGGTTTTGAGACCAGAAGATGAGAGGGTCATGCTGGAGTAACCAGGGGTATCCTAGGATGATGGGTGACGAGGAAATGTAGGTGAGGTGGAAGCGGATCTCCTCGTGGTGTTGGTCAATGGTGAGGGTGATGGGCCGAGTCTGGGTGGTGATAGGACTGGAGGAAAGGGGGCGACCGTCGACGGGTGTGGTGGCGGCAAGATGGAGGTGACCCGGTGAGCTCCCTTGACTCACCGGGCGTGATTGTTTCCCGGGCATGAAGGGTATATAGCTCTATGGTGTGCCGCTGACCCACAATAGGTCAGTCCCTCCCTGAAATGTCGTTCTCGCTCTGCAGGGTTCAAGGAGGCGCGTCCTAGTTGCATGGGTTTCCCGGCTCCCGTGTCAACCATGGCGGGAGGTGGAGACCCGGCAGACGCCCTAGTGGTGGTGGTGAAAGCTGGTGATCGGGGCGTGGAATGTGAAAAAAGGGGCGTGATGGACGGCAGGGTTCGGGGGGCTGGCTTCGGAGGAGCAAGCAGGCGCTGGTCAATCCGGAGGGTGAGCTGGACCAAACCCTCCAGTGTAGCCGGAAGCTCTCGTCCGACGAGCTCGTCCTTGATGCGAGAAGCCAGTCCTTCGTAGTAAGCTGTCCAGAGGGCGACGTCCCCCCAGGTGGTCTGCACGGTGAGGGTCAGTTTGAGTTGGCGGGTAAATTCTCCGTATGAATAGGCTGTGTCCGAATCTGACCTGAGAACCGCCGTGGCCCACTCAGCTGCCTGCGCGGATAGCAACGAGACGAGAAGTGCAACGCGCAGTTGGTCTGTGGAGTACCTGGTGGAATTGAACTCAATGACTGAGCGATGTGAAGCGCCATCTTGTTTCCTTTTATGCTTTCTGAAAGCGCGACCGTCTTACTTCCGAGTCCTCGTGCCGGTCGCGGAGCGAGTGTGCATGACCGTAAGCAATGAAAATGTCAGAAGGGGGGGAGGGGCGGCACCGCTGCTGCGGCGGGGGGCGTGGCAACAGCCGACTGAACAGCCGCCTCACGGAGGGTCACGTTCTCCTGCCGCAGACGTCTTGGAGCTCCTTTCGGAGAGACACGACTTCACCACGGAGCTCATTGATCAGCTCGGCATGCTGGTCAACCATAGCGCAGAGGCGAGCAAACTCCGCTGGGTTTACTGCTTTGAGCTCAGTCTTTCTGGGCTCAGTCATTCTGTCACGAGCAACCGAGGGACGCACAGCAGCCTTAGCAGTTAGCCCGTGTTGCGTGGACGGTAAACCCAAACGCGGAAGCAGCGCAAGCAGGCAGGATAACCACGCGTTTACTCTTAGAACTCTTTTACAAAAAGAGCAAGGATCTACACAAATAAACCCGCGTTCTAGCACACACACTCAATCAAGGAAGCAACCTGAATAGGTGAGTACTCACGAAATAGTTGGTGAAGCGATAGCGAAAGCATGAATGAACTCAATGACTGAGCGATGTGAAGCGCGGCCGTCTTACTTCCGGGTCCTCGTGCCGGTCACGGAGCGAGTGTGCATGACACACTAGAACGAAGTGCACTGGCATAAAAAGTGTTCAATCATAACAATACCCCTGTGCACAATGGAAATTTGGTAGCAAGTGTGAAGGAATTTGAGGGTCCTGTATAGAACAATGGAGGAAGCCTTCCACCGAAAGTCAGGGCATGGCGTGAAGAGGGATACAGGGCACTATATACAGTACATCAAAACCAGAACTAGGTGGAATATACCATCTGTTCACCATGCAGGACATGGACACGTGATGGGAAAAATAAAGCTCACTATGTGCATTATCTAATAATAGCATTAAATGGTAAATAGTTTCCTTTAACATATGCAGTATTTAGTCTGTTTGAATCAAACCCTGGTGTGTTTATCCTCTTGGTATGTATTTTTGGGCTGATGTAAACACAGTCAGGTATGGACAAAGACCATTTGTGGGAGGTATTCTGCACTTCCAAGTGAACCTTAGTGCGGTCTGCTTGTGTTGAAAACATAATTTAAACCTGATTCAACCCTTTCTCTGGAATTAAATGAAACATGCTGTGTTATGTTATGGATAGCAGATATGTTTTAACTGGCTAAAGCTGGCAAAAGATCACAAATGACAAACATGGTCAGTACACCTGGACTGCTTCAGCAATACTCTTCTGACTAGACTTCACTAATGGCAACAGCATAAAACTACAGTATTATAGTATTTACATATACTGTAGGCATTATTCAAACTGGAATTTTCAGAATTGGTTTAATGTTCTAGTTACACATTTTGCTTTTACAGAGACTGCCTTCCAAGTACATCAGAGCAAAAAGAACTGAACTATTAACTTTTGTAATTATATTTTGAACTTTATCCTTAGTCCATATTATGACTTCGCTCCCAAACCAGTTGGGAGCATCCAGTGTGTGTCTGCTGCAACGTTGAAAAATATAATTTATTAATTTACTTAACTACCTGTGTGGATTTGTACTAGTTAAAGTCCTACATTTCTTGGACCAAGGTTTTTCAAACACAGAATGCCACTAAGGGATTCATACACTCTTAGTATCAGGCTGTTATCAGGTCAAAAGGGGGTATTTGGCCACACATTCCTCGCATTCCTCAAAAGAACGTGCTATGTAACTTCAAGAATGATGTGTTAGAAAGTTTTTTTTTTTAATGCATATGTGTCATACTTGTATTTCTGTGTATAACTGTATGTTATGCCAAAAGTATATGAACACCTGACCAGCATACCTATACCCATATGTGGTTCATTCACATGTGTCTGTTGTCACAACAATTGGACTTTTTAAATGTATATGTATAACATAAACATTTCTCTTCACTAGATGTAAGGAGCACAAACATGACCTTAAACCCACTGAACACCATTGAACTGGAACACCAAATTTAACACCACACCTTCTTTCCAGACACAAAGGTCCAACTGAATGCTGGCTTATTATCCAGTTGTGTATCTTAAAAGCATATTATCCAGCAACTGTAATAAAATAGTAACTGATTTAGACTAGTATGTACAGGATGCTTAACAGGCTGTATGCTTCTTGAGGAATGTAATACTATTTCAGCAAGTGCTACAGTAGCAATAGGTGACCAATTGAATTTTTATAAAATGTATGTAAATTTTTGACAAAATTGTGGAATCTGTTCTTACAGTAACTGTTTATCTGCTGCATAAAAATTTAAGCAACTTAATAGACTTTGAGAGTTTTCAAATATATTTATTTTTCTGTAGTACATAGCAAAATATTTGTAATAGATAAAAATAGCATTTTATTGTACACCTAAGTAAAAATGTTTACAGACAAGCATTGCTAATTTTACACAAAAACTGTAAAAACAATAAGGAACAGAACATCCTCACGTCAGTGTGCAAACCATTTATACAGATGGAAATGCCCCCTGAGGCTGCATTCCGTGATAAATTATTTAAATAGCATTTATCTACACACACACACGCACATGCACGCGCACACACACACACACACACACGCTGACACACACACACACACATGCACACATGCATTCTCATTGGAAACACCGTCTTATAGACAACAAACAGTACAATAATTTATCTGTTTAAAAAGTACTGGACACTGGAAACATTAAAATAAAAAAGAAATGACACAAAACATGTATGTTTTATTAAGCGAATCAGAGGCTGTATGCTTCTTGAGGAATGTAATACTATTTACAGCTAGTGCTACAGTAGCGTTAGGTGACCAATTTAAACTTTTAAGCGTAATAAAAATAGTAATAAAATTTTATTTGATCAAATGTTATGACTGTGTTGAGGTAATATTTGTACATCAAAGATTTCCTTTATCTTTCCAAGGCGAAAGGCACACAGGTCAAATGATGTTTGAAATAACTCTGCTTTTGTGATAAATATGATCAAATAAGGCATAATGGAGTATGTTGGGCAGATAGCCATTACCAGTGACACTGCAATATTTCGGGAAGCCTTCTGTCTTCAGAATCGTTTTTTTTTTTTTTCTTTACTTGTTAAAATTTTTTTGTATATATTATTCTTTTATAATTGATAAATAACTTTACTAAAAAAAATTTTACATGTATCCTCAACAAACACTTATTACTCATTGCCTATTAATAAACCAATGAATGATGTAGAATCTCTGGTCCATAATTTCAGCTCCAACTCCTATTTTGCAAGTGCTTTAAAAAAAATCTGCTTTCGTAAAGAAGTGTTCAAGTTTAAGTGTCATTAACAGTTTAATTTTTTCTATTTTACTTTTTTTTTTATTACTGGTGACTTTTGAACATGGTTCTGTCCAAGTCGCCTTCAAAATGTTATCTGAAATGTTAGGACGAGTTCTGGTGTCACCCTGAGAAAACTATGGCAATAAATTAACGGACTTAATAATAATTAACTTTTTTTTTGAGGCATTACAATTGAAATTAATTTGGCACAACTAAATTTTGAGATCCTTAATATGATGTTAGATAAATTTTTGTTGCTGTTGTTTTAAGCACACTTTTGTCAACCTTGAATTTGATATTTTCCGGACAATAACATTATAAACACAATTATTTCAGTTTAATAAAGACTAATTAATAATTTGCCCTAGCATGGTAAACTCTCTATACCCTGTTTAATGTCTGTTCAAGGTTGTCATTCTCAAGTGATCTTGAAATAAACTACTTTACTGGATGCATTTCAGAAAAATAAAATCTAAGAAATGGTCCATTTTCAGGGAAAAATGCAGCAAGAGAAGGTACTCAAGTGCATAGATGTCTGCAGGAAGGGATTCCTGCACAGATCTGAATTACGTTCATTTAAAGAGATTGGTCTTTCTGATTAAGCAGAGCCATTGGGGGCTTTTTTTTTCCTGCTCTACCTGATCTTGGTGGAGGTGTCTAGAATCTCCAGTCAGCTCTGTTGGCTTTGTCCAAACCAGCACTGGTTACCATAAATCGATTTGTTGCCCCACCAGAGTACATGCCACAGAAAAATGTAGTGGAAAATCTTTCCCTGGACTTTGCATGAAATACATATTCTTAATTTTACAGAAAGGTGCCATCTTCCAAAATCCTCCTGCCTGTGCAATTATGCATCTGGAAAAAATCAGAATGAACCAAAAAATAAGCATCAAACATAAGTAAAACAAACATATTGAACGAAAGTTGTCTTGACAATGCATTTGGCATACCTCTGCATTCATATTTAAGGTCTGAGAAGTATACCATCTCTTGTGAGAAGACAAAAAGACCTAGTCGTCCACCTGCATATGTTTTGTCATAGATTCTTCCAGAATCTGCCATGATCTTTTTTCCTTCATACATAACCACCCTAAGATTGTAAAAGAAAAGAAAAACTTATGGTGGCACAAACAAATACAATGGAACATTTTAATGACAATTCGCGAGACACAATCCCCTTTAAACAATGTATGAAGTGGACTGTCTGAATCCTTGTAAACAATACCTTATGTGTCCTGTTCTTGGTCTGTGAGTCAGGTGCCATCTGTAGGCAGTAAAGTCCTTCCAACCAACATTCTTAGGGTCATGCCACAGAGTGCGGACCTACAAATAAAATATGAAATAAAATAATACAATGGTGCTTCTGTGATGCCTTAAATGAATAATTGAATCCGCCACATTGGTCAGTTAGCTTACCTGTCCAGGAGTATCACCAGTGTGCCAAAGGGCATTCCTTAGGTGTTCACCTGGTCCAGTGGTTGAGTTAACCACTTTGATTGACAATCCTGAGTAACCTTGAGCCTTGGTAGGTGTACTGGACCAGTATGTCTGAGTTATCTGCTTCCACATCACCACATAGAAGCGGGAGCTGGATTGGTAACCAAACACAAATCCTGCATAGTCATCATCTCTCTCTGTATTTATGAAGAAGGTCCCACTGAAGTCCACTGCATTAAACTCATCAAAACCTGAAGCAAAAAAAAAATTAATCAGAGTAATTTCTTAATTAGTAGATAATGTGTCAAGGCTCTGAGTTTGCAACATACCAACAGCAATTCCTGGATCACAGTTAACGGTCTGGACCAACTCTTTTCCCTGATGACGGACTACCCAGTTAGGATCAATTTGGGAAGTGCCCTTGGGGTCCAGGGGCACCATCTGGAACTTGCGGAAGTCAGTCTCACTGATGTCAAAGTTCTCTGGGCACACATCATAGATGTCCAGAACGTTGTCTTGGTCAAAATCATCCTTACAAGCATCACCACGTCCATCACCTAGTAAAAGAAGATATGAACTTTCAGAAAAACATCAAGTGCACAAATGATAGACCTTTTTTTTTTTTTTTTTTAAGAAAGTGAACTGTAATTCAGTTTTACATTTCACAAAACTAACCATCACTGTCCAGCTGATCTGGGTTGGCAACCAGTCTACAATTATCTTTATCATCAGGGATGCCATCATTGTCATCATCAAAATCACAAGCATCTCCTTTGCCATCTTTGTCATGGTCAGCCTGGTTGGCGTTGGGAATATACGGGCAGTTGTCCAGGTTGTTTTGATGACCA
This sequence comes from Clarias magur, assembly GCA_013621035.1. NCBI lineage: Eukaryota > Metazoa > Chordata > Actinopteri > Siluriformes > Clariidae > Clarias > Clarias magur. Next base: position 2,794,744 of record QNUK01000013.1, on the reverse strand, counting down.
TCCTCGTCAATGTCTTGATTGCTGTCACACGTATCTCCTACAAGGTCCGAGTCTGAATCAAGCTATGGATCAAGTATAATAACAAAGTGTTAAAATTACCAATGCTAATGTATCCAATTTGTAATTGATAATCTCTTATCAGGCCACAGCATTCCAGGTATTCATACGGCCTTTAAATTGCTTAGATTAGCCTGTGTTTATTTAGTTGAAACCCGCAATATGTATCCTACTAGGCATAAAGCAGTCCCTGGACCTTGGCATACCACACTCACACTCTTCCACAGACATGCATTCCTCCTCCTCATTTAGCCATGGCACAGGTGTGATTCTCAGGAATTACATGCTCAGGTTCATTTGCCACTCCCTTTGGCAGCCTCATTTTTGTGTTATTGTATTATATGCCCCAGAGGTAAAAAGGATTTATTCAGCCCTTACATAGTGTGATTTAAAAAAAAAGCATGGCATTTTCACATGATAAATGCAGTGAGATTGAGACAAACAGATTGATCACTGTGTATTAGTGAGAATATATTACTTTCTCTGATGCATACCTGGTCAGGATTGTGCTCCAGAGGGCAGTTATCACACTGGTCACCAACCCCATCGTGATCAGTATCTTTTTGATCCACATTGTACAGATAAGGACAGTTATCCTTTTCATTCAGAATACCTGAGAAAACAGGCCAACATTACAAAACTTGGATTTGGTCATGTTAAAAGAAGTGCTCCATTTAATTTAGCCAGCTCATCCCTGCTCTTACCATCTCCATCAATGTCCACGGCACATGCATCACCTTCACCGTTGTCATCTGTGTCAGTCTGGTCAGGGTTACTATTGTATGGGCAGTTGTCACACCGGTCACCAACATCATCCCGGTCATAGTCATACTGTCTGGGATTGAACACGAATGGGCAGTTGTCCTGTTTGAAAAGAATGATCATAAAGGCAAAATGGTTACTTGGCCATTGTCTCAAAGCCATTACAAAGCCATTAAAGTTGAGTTTTAACAACTGGGCCCGTATATTAACGTGAATTCAAAATTAGTTTATGCCTCTGGAACATTAAAATAAAGGCATGTTACCCTGTCATCAGGAATGCCATCATCATCATCATCATCATCACAAGCATCTCCAATTCCATCCTTGTCATAGTCCTCCTGACCAGAATTTGGAAGGTTTGGACAGTTGTCCTATAGTTATAAAAAAATATGAAAAATAGTCAAGAAATATCCACAGTTATTACATGTACTTCTTTTAAGTAATCCAGAAGTGTTCCTCAACCTTCTTGCAGTGATAGGTAGCATTCTCCACACACTCAAGGTCAGTATTGGGCCAACCATCCAGATCTGTGTCCTCCCCACAGATGTGTCCATTTCCAGCATAGCCAGGCTTGCACTCACAGCGGAACATGGGCTCTGTGAAATGGCCCAGGTAGTTGCATCGAGCATTCTTATTGCAGTCATGGCTTCCATCAAGGCAGGGATTACGAGGTGCGCACACCTACAAATAGGATAGGTCAAAGGACCATTCTATTCCAAGATGTTTTCTTTCACTATATAATAATATAATAATTTTTACTACTTGCCTGTTTCTTTGCAGCAGCTTGTTCTAATCCACGGCCAAATGGCTGCGAGCCACTGTAGCGTGGAGGACATGGAAGGCAATTGTAGCCAGGTACCGTATTTTCACATCTATGGACTCCATTAAATTCAAAGCAAGCATCAGGAACCTCCTTGCACTTTAAAGAGAAGAATAGTTTTGTTTTTGTTTTTAATTTTCTATTTAAAAAAAAAGCCAGATTTGTTGATGTTACAGGATGATGCTTCAGTAAAAGTTCTTTACCTCATCAATGTCTTTGCAATCAATGCCATTGCCAGTGTAACCTGTAGGGCATTTTCCACATTTCCAAGATCCATCTGCAAAGCTTGTACATTTGGCGCCAGCAAAACAGGGATTGGACAGACATCCATCTAAAAATTATCAGGACATGTTTAGATACATTTAGAAAGGTACTTACGATGTACTATGTAAATGAACACATAAATACTGTGGTGCCTCACCAATCGGACAAGCTTGCTTGTTGCATAGCTGTGTTGCCTTTGCATCACCAACACAGTCTTTGCCACCGTACTTGGGTGGTGGACTATTACAAAGACGTTTGCGATTTTGGGCACCGCCCCCACATGTAGCTGAACAGGCATCCCAAGGTGACCATGGCCCCCAACCACCATTAACTAAAAGAAAAGATGGGTTAATTAAATAAGAGCCCGCTAAATACTCAAACTGCTAAATACTAACTAAATGCTTGTTTGTTTAACAGACTTACTTGGACATGGTGACTTCTCACATTTCTCAGTCTGTCTGCCTTTACCCTGACACTCTTGTCCTCCCAGCTGGGGAGTAGGAGAGTTGCAGAGACGGATGCGTGTGATAACCCCAGAACCACAAGTAACTGAGCAAGATGACCATGGTGACCAGTGGCTCCAGTTGCCATCTTGCTTAACTAAGACAGATAAATGAAAGTCAAAATGTAGAAAATAGTTCGTTTTGTCAGCAAATTTATGTTTTTGTGAGGCTGGAACACAACTCACAACGCTTGTCGCATTCCCGGAGGTAGCAGTCTCTCGTCTGCACAGATGTGCCCTCACAATTGTTATTGATGCGGTCGCAGGAGCGGCCACGCTGCTGAATTCCCCTTCCACAAGACACAGAACAATGAGTCCATTCAGACCAGGGGGACCAGCCATCCTCAGCATAGTCACTGGCTGTAGAAGGAGAGGAAAGGGAGACAATAGAGCTATTCCGTCTTTCTAAGCAGCACAGAGGAAAAAAACTTTTAATCTAGGTCCCTAATGGACTCAAGACAGGCTTCTCAAGACAAACGTGTCTTGGGAATCCTGGAATGAACCATACTCTTGGACTGTCAGGAAAAAGGCAGTATGTTATATACAGTGTATTTAAATTGTTTTCCCAAAGAATTGGCATCATTTTAAACTGCTAAAACAGTTTTCTACATACTGTATATTTTCTGGGTATGTTAACCCATCCACTTATTTGCTTTTTACACTGGTCTGATTAATAATAATAATAATAATAATAATAATAATATATAACTCAAATTTTTTGAAAATTTTATTGGTTTAAACCAAATTCTTTCCAAAACTTTCAGGTAAATTTTTTTTTTTTAATCCTGATTTACAAGATTTTTTTTATACTGATTTACCAGAACTGTAAACTTATTTAATGACTCTTTTAAATTGTGCTTACGAGTTCCACATCGGGGGCAGCATTCACCATCAGGAACAGTTGCATTGGCACAGGGAAGCAAAGGGCAGGAAATCTTACGGCATACCGTTGCAGAGTTCTGCAATTACAACATAAAACTTGTTAACAACTTAGGCCATTTGAGAAATAGAGTCAGAAAAAAGTTAAGGCTTTGACAAGGTTGTGAACTACAAAATCTGTTAAATAATTATTTAAATAGGAAAGAGAACATATCCCAAATGAAGGCAAAAATCTAAAGACACACGCTTACAGAGATGGCACAGTTTAACTTCCTATAGTCTGTATAGACTGTGCAATAACGTACTGTATGATTGATTTTATTGGTATAGTTGTGCTCATTGTTTATAGTTGTTGTTGTTGTTGTTGTTTTTTTCACTCAGTGAAGCCTACTGCAATTCTTAATGGAATACTGTCAATCTGAAAGGGTCTACTTACTTGGCAAGTGCACTCAGTGCAGTCATCCACTGTCCACTCTTCCTTGTTCTTATGCACAATGCCATTGTGGAGACAGACACCAATATGAGTCCCAAAGTTTCCACCAAGGAGAGGGTTCTCATTTGTCTAGGAAACAAAGGGGACTAATTATATATAATATATATATATTTTTTACGATGAGTAAATATCTCTTTGAAATTTCGTGTATTCAATGGAAGATGAATTTAAATGAAAATTATCCAAGCTTTTTGTTTATAGGCATTAAATGCCTAAACAAAAAAGCAAACAAAAATTTCTCACCACTTTGCGGAGCTTGTCACTCAGATCTTTCACCATTACACCAAGTGTCTTTAGTTCCTTAAACATGCTGGTCAGCTGATCACAGGTATAGCCACAAACCATCTGCAAATCTGTTATCAGGAAAAGTTTAATTTACCCACAACATTTATAGTAGATTTACTTTGAATTATCTTTTTACTGATCTGTGCAGATGCATTAAAAATGTTCTATACCTTTCGTTTTGTGGCCAGTAAAATGGGTCCTGATAGCTGATAGTTTGGATCCATTAACCGGATTATGTGGAGTTATATCATTAATGTCGGTAGCAGCTATAACACAGTAATATTTGATTTAGTTACAAAACATTCATCTGTAGCACAGAGTGTTTACTCAATGTAGCATACTCCACTTTAAATAGTCTCTTCATCTTATATTCAAAATATTACGTACAATATACAGTACATACACAAAAAACACACTACTGCTCATGGGTGCATTCACTAGTGGATGGCAGCTTATGTTTTTATTAAGAGTTTAATAAGTGGGTGTGAACATACACATTTACTAAGCATTGATGAAAACTTACTAAAAGTAATACAAGTATTTACTTGAGCAAGTATGGATTTCTGCCTTATGTGTAGTCTGCATTCTGTTCATTCAATAGCTTCATAGTCACACATGGACTGTTTTGGAGTGTGACATGCCCTTGCCCTTGAGACAGTTTGGCAGACTAAGGCGCACCGTTCCAGTACAGAATCATGAGTAAGTTGTAAATAAAATAGAATAAAAATAGGAGAAACTATAGACTTACAGTTTTGACATCCTTTATTCCTCAGTATTGCATCCAGTGTGGTCCCAAAAACGAATCGAACGTTTTGGAGCACACCCTTTAAAAAAGCAAATAAACAAGAGCAGAGGCAGCAAGGAATGCAAGTTAATGAATAAACGGACCAAGACACTAAACCTGAATGATGTACAGTATAGTGTAGAATAAGTCGAGGCGCATGCATTACCGTGAATCTGTCGTTAACGGCTCCCTTGCCGATCCTCAGGTTGGCCACGCTTGGCGTCTCGGGAGTGAGGACGCTCTGGATGGACGCGTCCAGCTCGGCGCTGTTCACCTCCTCACATCCGACATAGACGTGCACCCTGTCCTCCTGCACGAACAGCGTAATGTTGTTCCACTGACCAGTGGCCAGATCGGCCTCCTCGATGGACACCACTTGCTGCTTGTTTTCCGTGGCGAACACGATGTCCAGCGTTTTGGCTTTGCCATTGGAGACCACCTCGAACAGGGGACCAGAGCCGTCGCGCTTCTCTACGGTGAACAAGGAGCCCCTGGTGCGCCGCGCCTGCTTGAAGTTGACCAGAAACAAAAAGCCGCGCTCAGCCTGCACGGAGTCCACCAGGTCTCGGAAATCGCTCTCGGGCAACGGCGGGATCAAGTCTGGGTTCAGGATCTTGTAGGCGGGACTGTAGGGGTCGTCGCCTTTCACGAGCATGACCCCGTGGTTCTTCTTGGGCACTTGAACGAGCTCGAACAGGTCGTAAACACTGTTATCGTCTCTGCTTTCTAAAAGGAACAGACAGAGCGCAAAAGATTGCCCTTTGCGTCTTCTTTCTCATTTCTGTTTATTACATGCGTATGCAAAAAGTGAAATGTTTTCATAATAAGAAGAAACTGTTTAGTTCGTTACTGTATGTTCCGCAGCTGCTTGGATGTTGTTGATCTCTCACTCACTCACTCACTCACTCACCTGCCACTCTTGCGCTCTCGCAGCTCCAAAGCATCACTAATAAAAATAGTCCTGTTAGCTTCATTGCAGCGCGTCTTCTCTGTAAAACAGCATCGCATCTCATGTAAACCGCATTCAAAATCTTAAAGTAAATCATACATTACATTTGTGATCCGTTGTAAGTCAAGGTATCTAAACAATGGTAAATCATACCTGTTCCCTTGTTACAAATAATAAACAGGTATAGTCCAACAACCTTGGTAATTCCGATTCTACGAGTTTCGAATGCACCGTCCAACTTGGTAACTTTTCCCTGTTAAGAGCAGCTCAGTCTCTATTGCCTGAGAGGACAAAGTGCTATTTAAATAGTTTCGTGACATTCCTGCGAGCGCGTCTCTTCCAATCAGAGGCTCGGAGCGCCGCTTACCTCACAGAGCGCAGCGCCGTCTGGAACGCGCTCAGGGGAGCAGGAGAGACGCGTCGCATTCCTGCAAACCCACAACGGAAACGGACGTCTACGTCCAAACGCATCGAACGTACCGAGGGCTACTAAATGGAAGGACGCTGTCCGTTACCCCGGGTCATCATATAGGTGGCGTAATATAGATAACCAATTAAAGGTGCGCATGAGAACAGAAAGCACATCTCTCCGCTAGAGGCCGTTCTGAACACGTCTTCATATACAGTACTCGCAGATTTCCTTCCGACCATAGCGTGTACATATCTGTATGCATTTCTAACAGGCGTTTAGGATGCCGGATAGACGCTTTGTATAATAGCATAGAAACAAACAAAATCTCATCATAATGAAAAGATCATTATGTTTACTGAGGCAGGGGTAGTAAATTGTATTCAACTATTTTTAACAATTTTATATATATATATATATTGGTGGATACATAAAAAGCTTTCATTCTATGTTCAGGAGTTTTATTACCAGCCTATAGGTGCCCAACTTCATTAGTGACAACTAATGATCATCCTAGTGGTAGATGTCATGTTTTTCATTTCACCCAGTTAAAAATGAGAGTGCACCCCATGAAGCCTTCATCTAAATTAAAGGTCTAGTAATTCATAGTCATCTTTCATTCAGTGTGCAATAGTGAATCCTTTCGCAGATTTTACTTGTGTTTTTATTGCTTTGTGTATATCTCAGGTGTAATATGAAAGGGGACCAAATCAACTTTCCACGTTGTTTTAGTTTACATGTTTATGTGAGGGTAAGTTAAACAGCTGGTGCGCAGGCGTCAAAATGTTTGTGCCAATGATATAACTCGGCTAGTGCAGTTCAACTTAATGATGGCCATCACTGGCTGAATTAGGTCTTGTAGAAGAGGGGTATCTACTGTATGTTGGTCTATATAGACCTTCAGGACTTGATTCTGGCTCTCCTGTCTTTGCTTATTGTATAGTACTTTCCGATCAGACATGAGATATTAAACTGATTACCAGGAGTGGAGATGGGTTGCTCAGTGGTTGATGTTGCATCAAACCCTTAAAGTTATGGTCGCATGACACAATTTAAGTTTGACTAAAACATTTTGTTTAATTCCAGTGTTTTAAATGACTGGATTTTTTTCTCAGTATATTCAGTAAAAAATATATATATATATATATTTATTTCATGTCCTTGTAATTCATTCTTCTGCTTCATGCAGTGACTAACACTTGAGAATGTGTTGAGGACCAAATATGAGATATAGTTGTGGACAAGGTCTATGGATTGACACTCACCTTAGAGACCTCCAGGGAAAGATATTTGCTGTAACTTAAGATTTGGAGGTTGCTGGGTCATTTACAAGCCATTCTTGCTGTTTACACATGCGCAGCTCATCAAGAGCCGATGTCAGACTGAAAGGCCACTGCTTTCCTTTTATGGTTTTGCCATGGAGACATTACTTCGGGATAATGACATACAGAGGGTTTTTATAGTGGATTTCTAAAACTGGATAAACTAATAGAAGCAGTTATGAAACAAACCTTCTTAATATAAAGCATTTGCTTAAAATTATGTACAGTAAATCAAAAGGATCGATAGTTATTTTATTTTACTATTTTATTTTTATTTGATTTTATTTTGGTGTCTGGATGGTGCAGCAGGTAACACTGCTGACTTACTGCTCCCTGGTCCAGGATTTTATTTTTATTTTACAGGATTTGACTTGTAAGCTCTGCTTGATGAAATGTAAAACATGTTAATCTTAGAAGTATGGCTAACTGAAGACAAGAGGACACTAAGCATAGAAAACTGTTTATTAACACAGTTTTAGGACAGCCTGATTTTTACAACTGCAGTATAAAATGTAAAATCCCTCTCACTCACAAACAATAAACTAGCTCTCTGGCAACAGTTAACTGCTCACTGAGCCACTTCTTTTCTCCAAAACCACCAATAGTTACCTGATTTTATTCAATTTTAGTAATGAAATTTCCAAACCTGGTTCATTCAAATGTAACTAACTCTGCAGTAACACAAATGTTACTTTTGTCTTTTGTCCCTTATGCCATTCATTTTCTATAAACATTATAAAAACAACCAAAAATGATGCACAGGAGACTGTGTGAGCAAGAACAGTGCAAAGCAGGTGGGTATCAGATTACTTTATGTGCCATAGATCTCATCATGAGTCACACCCATGGTGACAGTCATGTCAATCAAGTCAGTGGAGTGCAAAATGGAAGAGGCAGCAGTGTAGTAAAATATGATTACAACACCCTAATGACTGAAAGTATTATTAATCGTCCAGTATACTCCACAAAAATACACTCACTCACTCATCATCTATACCGCTTTATCCTGCATTCAGGGTCGTGGCACAAAAATACAGTTGTTTAAATATGTATAATATCCAAACATTAATTGAGACATAAGACATAAGCAAATTTGGTATGCAATTACATTTAAGTAACACAAAGACAGAGCTCTGAAAATTAGGCATAGCCAGCCAGTTTTAACCTTTGTTTCATTGGTTCAAAGATAACACTACACAGACTTTAATCCTTACAGCTGAACCCAAATGTTGTTTGGCATAATACCCTGTTAAACTGCTAACTGCCCACAATGGAAGCAGTATTAATGTCTGGTGTATTTCTTGTATTGTCCTGCAACAGTTTCCCATTTAATCCAGTATTCATCTACACCTTTCGAACAGAGTTTCTGAGATGGGTTTCGGATCCACTACAACACTGAACAGGGATGAAGGGATTAGTGAAGATAAATAAAAAGTCTTTAGGTGGACTTTTTTTTATTTCAATATGCTTAATTTCTGAAGCCCATTTTTGCCTGAAATTTAAGGAACATATATCTTATATTTTAATTCCTAATTGCGTTTTAAGATTTTATTATAAAAACCAGACTGTATTCATTCTCATCAATCTCCATATACATGTAGTAATTTACCTTTCTAGCTTGACACCTTGGATACCTGACCACCACTTACTGGCTCATTCCATATTATGTCTATGAACAAAGGTGGAAAATCCCAACCAAATACACTCTGCTTTGATCTGAAGTCAGCAGCTCTGTAATTTGTATCAAGGTTGCATGATTTATAAGCTAAAGACATGGATTGCAATCTATACATTGATTGAGGTACTCCTTGTTATTCTATTTCACCAGCAAACAAATCATTAAAAAAAAAAAAGGAAAACGTGGACATTTTGTTCTTCTCCTACAGGTCTGATGCATGCTGGTGGAATTTCCCAGGTGTATAAAAACACCAAGTATTCATCCAATAAAGCATGCCTGTGGTCGTTCTAAGCAATAATAATCTCCAGCATGCCTTTGATTGTCCCAGGTGCATCTGCTTTAGTAATAGGCTGGAATAGCTTTCGCCACTAGAACCTTGATTCTGCCAGGCAGACCTTAGGAATGGTTGAGTCTTGCAAGCTTCTGCATATTGTTTACTTCATGTGACTGTTTGTGCTGAGGAATGCATTGAGAGGCAAGCACTAATTTCTCACGAACAGCATGGAAGATGACTGCAAAGCAACTCCGATCTTCACAGGCCACACAAGTTGACGTAGAGTCCTCCACAGGTAGTAAATTTCAAAGGGAACAAAAGAAGGCACCCTACTCTTAGCCTTGAAGCTTGAAGATCAAACATGCACTGAAATTGCTTTGAAAAATTCAGTGGAATGCATTATCCCATTAATGCAGATTATGTGAATGCACTGTAACATAATGCATTATGCAATGGCGTAAATGTTATCTTACTGATTTGGTAGATAATTCACAAACAACAAATCCACATATACTCATCTTTAATTATTTTTTTTTTTAAATCTATCTTCCTCCTCTGAGTGTATTTCCAGCAGGTTTAGAGCAGTGACCACCTGTACAGGTGTTGTTGTAATACACTACTCCAGCCTTTAATACCAAAGGTGTACCCAGAAATTGACTGATATCCGAGGACAGCTAGCAACGAAAACCATTTGCCTACTGAAATATTTGTTGGTATTTCTAGTTTTAGAAATTTATTTTGTTATTTTGATTCTGTTCTTTTGCATGAATAGAAGCTTACCCCACATATTCTTGCTATTAAACGATATAGCGCGAACAACAGTCCTGGCTTCAGCAGGCAACCACAGTCATGCTGATATTCAATACAGCCATGTGATGTACAGCCATTATAAACAAGAAATTAATACAGAGTAACTGACATTGCAGACACAACTTAGACAAAAATAATGTTTATTTCTGCTCCATCTGTGAAAATAGTTCCCAAAAAGCCATACCTGGATAAAGCATTGCAAAGCAATCTGACCTGTGCTGACAAACAGCTTAGGGTAACCTTAGTAATGGTTTCAGTGTAACTAAATTCTAACAGTGTATTGTTAAAATTGAATTGAATTTTATATAGTAAACATTTATAAGTGCTGTTATACAAACTGTAAAAATCTATTACTGCTGTTATAACAAATAATATCAGGACTATCTAAAAACTACAATGTTGTACTTTGAACTGTTGTGTAATATGTCAATTTGGTTTAATCAGTCAAGTTATGACATGTTTTAATAAACAGGTGTCACATTTTTCTATACCACTTGCACTGCCACCTTCCCATATAGTCTGTGCTTCAGGGTCTGACAGTATATCCCTGATGTGCACCTCAGGTAGACACAGGCGTTGAGAACAGATGGAAATGTGCATAACTGCAGTAAATACTCCCACTTCATGGTTGCAATACAACTTTTCTATTATACATAGTATACTTCTATATTCAACTGATACAGTACATTTCCTGTGTGTGTGTGTGTGTGTGTGTGTGTGTGTGTGTGTGTGTGTGTGTGTGTGCTATTTATTTACTTATTTACAGTATTTATTTGTTTACTATTTAAAAGGTTGTCCAAGCTTTTCCTAATTCTTTACAGATCTTATTATAACATATAGCACTATGACTATGACCAGTAGAACAGTTCTAATTTCATTGGGTGTTCTGCACGGCCCTAATGGTCACTTCAATTACGCTTTGATTTTTAGAAAGGAATAACTTAAATAGAGCAGCATTTCAAAAAAATAATAAAAAAATAAAATGATTAGAAACTCTCTGTAGAGTGGAAAAGTTTTATGGACTGGCTTTAATCTTCACTGGGTTTGTCAGAACCTGGGGTTTGGAATTAAAGCATATCACTGCCAAGAGGCACTCAAATGCATGAGTAAAACTACTGGCTTTGTTGTTATTTGGTCATGGGTGCAGTGCCAATATTAGCTGTGATTTGTTTATTTGGTGATGCTTTAATTCAGCATGACAATTAAGAGAGCATGTAATTGAGCAGATGAGGATCCCAACCATGGTGTGCAGAGTGAAAGGCCTTAATCACTTTTTCTTAAATAAATATTTTAGAATTAGACAGCAATAACAAAATAAGCAGTGAGTTTTAAAAAAAATCATAAAATGTGTGAATTACTTGTTGCTTTGTAATCATGCTTATTTTATGCTTTGGTATGCTAGTGTTGAATGTTAAGCAGCTGTAAACAGTATGTAATAGAGCTCCTAGCTGTTTATGAAATAGTAATGCTGGAATATGCAAATACAAGCTTAGAAAGGCAATGTAGGTCAAAAAGACCATTTTAACCAAGTTCTACTACAGATGTGCCTAAACATGGATGGAATATGAAAAAAGTATTTAATGTAATGTATGTAAAATATTGCTTTGTTCTTTCATTTATTTACTGTGCTTGTACCTCTTCATATTACCTACTGTAATATCGTCATAACAAAATGAATGTAGTGTAGATATACTCTTCAAACTGAATGTGCCATACCAATTTTCCATGGGATAAATAATACACGTTTATTTTATGTTGGTTCATCTCTTATAGGATTGGCCCATGGTGCAATGGACTGAACTTGGTTTTCTGGACAGAGCAAATTCGTCCCTAATGGCTAGTTTGACATAAAAGTAGACTTGACATCATCATGCCTTGGCAAACTGATTAACTTTGAGCTTCTGGTCACTTATCACATTGTTGGCCAGATAAGTGGAAACATACGTAGTTTTTTTTTTTTTTTTTTTTTTTTTTTACCGGCGTACACAAGGCCCCAAGTCATCGTTTCTGTGTTTTCTGTTTTAAACATCTTGCTCCTGTTGTAACTGATCTTATCACTTTTGACTCAGTGGAAGTTTTGAGACTCAGGGTCAGCTGAAACAGCTCTCAATTCTGTCTGTCTTTTTGTCTCCTATCAGTAAAGTATTTAAATAATTTCACTCTGTATGTTTCAGCATCTATTTTTAATCATCATAAACTCTGCAGAAAGATAGTGTTTCCTATGAGCTTTGCAGTATTTACATATCTGGCTCATCACATTTTCCTGCCACACACACACACACACACACACACACACACACACACACACACACACACACACACGCACACACACATTACATAAACATAAACACAATTTTTTAAAATTAAAAGAAATATATATATATATATATATATTATTTGTTGCTCAGCAAGGTATGCATTGGAATTTTGGGCAGTTCTGGTTTTTTGAATGTTAGACATTCCTTTCACATATATAAACAATGTCTAAAAGCTGTGACCCTGGGAAACATGACTAGGCTGTCCATATTTGGAAAATACAAAGGTCACCTGTCATGGGCACATTCTCTGCATTGCTTAGGTCTGAAGGAAAATAACCTAGGAAATAGAGGTAATGAGTAATAAAATGTTCTGTACCTGTTCACAGCTGTTGACAGAATGTGGGCTTTGAAATTGATGCTGTCCTTGTGTATGTGATGGGTTTTATTTTGAGAGTGTTTACGCTAACCGGTTGTTTATTAAAGGGGAAAGTGCTTACAGAAATCCCTATTGTGTCCAATCAATCCAATAAAGTATTGACCTTTTTCAGTGGTGAGGCTTGAGGCATATGTTTAAGTCTACATTTAGTAAAATATAGTTCTAACTTGTAAATAAAAAAAAGTTACAAATTTATTCCATATTTCAGATTCATCTGCAGTGTCATTACGATGTCATAACAGTGTTTACATATATTTTTTTGGATCTAAATGCTGCTATGGAAATTTCACCATGGTATAATTACCATTATAGTCCTGTTGTTTATACATGTTTAATTTGTATATAGTAGCATTTTTTCTTCTACAATACCAGAGTACTTATTTGCTGATATAATACATGGACCACACTACAGTACACGGTCCTACTATTGTACATACATTGGTACAATGGTAAATTGTACTATAGTAAGATACATGGTTCCATCATGTATTGTAATATGGTACTATGGAACACATACCAGGATACTGTCAAAAATATGTCATACATGTTTATGTACCATAGTGGTTTTTGTTACGTACAGAACTATGGTACACACCATAGTAGTACCATGGTATCCACTGAAGTCCATAGTAACTACCCGAGTACTCTATAAAGTTCTATGGTTAAATCAGAAGTACCATGGATATATTATGGTATGAATAAGCATTTATACATACCAAAATAAAATTTCTTAAGGGACATATTGTTTTTGTGGAGGTCCGTCATTAGTTAACCTTGCCATTTTTGGGGAAAAAATGTGTGCTGCGTCATTTTAATTTGTTTTTGTGTGCTCATAAAAGTTACAGACCCGTTTAAATATTATAGACGGGAAGCAGTGGAGTGTTGTAACATTCCTTGGTAAATTCCATGGAAATACTCTGACACAGTGGTGGAGTGCAAAGCGCCATATGTTATGTAAAATATGTGAGTAAGATTTTGGAGTTCTACAATTTTGAGACATTTGTCTTAATATTATATAAAGGTGGTTGTAATAAAGCAGTCTGACACAGGCCTAGAAAGCAGACTACACCTTGTGGTGATGAGATAACCCTAAAAATCTGTTCGGCTCGGCAGAATAAAGAATGTTTAGGGATATTCTGTGGCAATATGGCAGCATAAAACCACAAGACAGAACTTTTGGACTATAAATGAAAGGCTAAATTCAGGTGTGTTTTAATGCGTCCTAATTGGAAAATGGCTTTAGCATTGTGAATGTTTTCAATCATACTATTTTCACTGCTGTTTTTATCATTTGCCCTTGAAGATGATTAGGGATGATTAGGATTTCATACCCACTTTTCTCTAGTTAATCTGTTTAATGTTTGCATTCATAAACTATGAGTAATGGAATCTTGCTTGTCTGTCTCTGATATCAGAAGCCTCTGTTGATGCCATTGCTAAGGGTAACCATTCCTTAGGACATATCAGCTTAAAATGAGGAGACATCTTGGAGGCAACAGAAAGGTCACACAGCAACTCTAGATAAAAGACATCATAGTTGGAACTTTTTAGAGGATGCAAATAATAAAAAAGAATTCAAGGATAATAATACAATGTTTGTTAGGTCATTTCAAAATATAGAATAAAATAATACACATGGTTACTATATCCTAGCGGCACGGTGGTGTAGTGGTTAGCACTGTCGCCTTGCACTGCCAGGGTACGGGTTCGATCCCCGGCCAGGCTCGATTCCCGTCTCTGTGCGCATGGAGTTTGCATGTTCTCCACATGCTTGGTGGGTTTCCTCCGGGTACTCCGGTTTCCTCCCACAGTCCAAAGACATGTAGGTTAGGCTAATTGGCGTTCCCAAATTGTCCGTAGTGTGTGAATGAGTGAGTGTATGTGTGTGTGTCTGTGCCCTGCGATGGATTGGCACCCTGTCCAGGGTGTACCATGACATGTGCCCTAAGTCTCCTGGGATAGGCTCCAGGCCCCCCGTGACCCTGAATACAGGATTAAGCGGTATAGATGATGACTGAGTGAGTGAGTTACTATATCCATGAGTTCATAAATATATGAGGAAATGTCACTTCTTTTTTTACTTCCTTCTGTCTTTGTCAGTGAAACAGTGGATCTCCACTTTGGAAGAGCCACTACTACAAACAGAAATAGACTTGTACAGAAAATGTCCATTTATTGTCCTGTTACTAAGCTTTAAACCCTGCTACATAAAGAGTGAACCTACTTAAGCAGCATTTTCTCCTTTTGTTTTTCATTGTTATGTAACTGTCAACTCTTCCTTATCAAATATTAGATCCACCAAGAAGTCTATTATTGGTCATAACCACTTTATTCCTCAAGGCACTCATGACCCCCATATTGGTGTTTTGAAACGTTTTCAACTTCTCTATAATGTTCTTTTATTTCTGATTTATTGTTTGCTCATGTGCGAAAAGAAGCTTGCCACAGGATTACAATAAAATGAAATCTCTAGATTCTTGGCAGAGAATGCTGCCTCTTGAACATAGAGAATAATGAACTGTGAATCTTTTAGAAGGCTTCACTTCTGCTCTTTAGGTATACACCTTTCAGCATGTGCTTTGTTAGAGCCGCCACTCTTTCACCAGGTTCATTACAAAAATTTGGAAGAAAAGCTGCCGTTCAGCCCACTGCAATCCAAAGCACAGCTGGAGCATTGTGTAAGGCCATAAGGGGTCTTCCTGAGGATTAAACTTCACATAGGTGCACATTTAAACGATTAAGCCTGGCATACTATTGTCTCCTTTCTTAGAATTTTCATCGGCTATCTGCATCTGCAAAAACGCTGCATATTTGCACAGTCCCATTTTAACATAAAGGGTAATGATAGAGATACGCCGCATACTATGTAGAGCAAAAGTGAATTAGTAAGGTGGTTGGGCCAGCACATTCCGTCGAACAGTTTGAACACAATCTATGAGCCTCTGGAACTGTCCTGGGGGGATAAAACCAATTCTTCCATAATATATTCGCTTGCATTTTGATGTTATGATTATAAAGTGCAGGTCTTAAAACATGATTGACAAAATTTCATTTCGCATAACAGGCTTTGAACCCTGTAAGGACACCCTGGAAGAGACCCGTCAGTCACAGTTTTATTTACACTCACTGGCCACTTTAAAAGGAACACCGGTACGCATGCTTATTCATGCACTATCCAATCAGGCAATCACGTTAAGGTAGTGTAATAAATAACATCATGCAGATATAGTTCCAGAGCTTCAGTTAATATTCACATTTCAGAATGGTGAGATGCAAGCTTCTCTTTGCCTGATGTTTTTCCAGTCTTCAACTGCTTGTACCTAAATTTGTCTAGTAGTCCTTTAATACTGGGGCTTCTGTAGGTTTTCATAAGTCAACTGAAATACACTGGCTTAGATTTCAGAATTCAGATTAATATAAAGGGTAAATATTTTTTGTTGTTGTTTTGCTGATTACTACCTACAATTAGCCTGAATGTTCAGCTCCTGAAGCCTGAATGGCTCTTAAGCCCACTGCAGATTTTAACTGAACCTCCTACCTCCTACAAGCTTAATGACCTGTAAGAGCATTTCCATATGAGACAGTGTAGCAGGAGGCCAGAGTATAGCCATATGTTGTTATATGTGTGTTCCAGCAGATTTCCAGGAAGTGCATCAATTAGATCCATAAACCAGTCTTTATGAATAATAGGTCACACGTTGAGGTCACAACCTCCCTACCAGCAGGCCAACACCATTGTAGTCACTGTATGTTCATTAGCATAGACCTTGGGCTATGTATTTAACTCAATTAAATGTCGACAGACAACCCCCAATAAATATACTCAAAAAAAATTTTTTCTACTGATCTCAGGTGAAAATTATCTATTTCCATTACCTTAGACCATTATACCCGAAAATGTCAATATTGCAATATTAGATAGAATTTGCATTGTTGTCTTGGCAATTATGTTAGCTATTGGAATTGATGTTGCATATCCTGGCATTAGCAAAGAAAGTAAAGTTTCCCAGTTCACATATTGAAACATTTTACTTGGGTAGGGTACGGGGCGATCAGTTCAACATTGCAGTCCGGTGGCTTATCCATCTTCAAGCACACAAATAGCTATAGACTTTTTGCAGACACGTGACTACAGTACATTGACATCAATCACAACAGTGGATGGTGGAACTACGTCTAACTGACATTAGGCTAATATGTATTTTTATTGCTAATTGCATTCATGTTAACTACTGGATAAACCTGATGCTTTGTCACAGATAAAAGAGTAATCTAGAAATTGGTAACTTCTGTTCTGCTGATTATTTTAATAATATTTTATTATTATTTATTTGTATTTCTACATGTAATTTACAGCACAGTGAAATATTTTTTTTCACATATACCATTATATAATATTAGGAATCTGGGGTCAGCACCTCTGAACCAGATCGGGCCAATGGCCTTGCTCAAGGGCTCAACAGTGGTAACTTGGCGGTGCTTGGGCACAAACCCCAAACCTTCCGATCAGAGCTACCACTGTCCTACAGGCGTAATCAGCAGGATAGTGATATCATAGGTAATAGTGGACACATTTACACATTTGTTATCATAATTAAGTCAGATTGTATACAAATATGATTCCTCCTGGATTTGGTGGCGTTTGATAGAAGTAGCATTAGCTCATTTAGTGCTTCTGTTGCAAATGAGATGGTGTTATGAGTTATGTTGTACTTCATGCTTCGTAAAATGATATGTCAATTATTGTAACTAATACTGGCATTTCAAGCTTTCTTATCATAATCTTTCTTAATAGCTAACTATTCTAGGGTTGAACCCCAAATAGCATAAAATAGAAGACTGATTTGTAGAAAGGAACAAACCAGAATGGAAGGCTGTAGATTCAGTTGTTCCACACATCACGAAGTGCGTTGTATGGGTTAGAAAGGGATTTGGGAGTCAGCCTTGTGTTAGAAACAAGTTAACTTTATAGCCTGTGTTCATAAAACACAATTCAGAGGCAGTACAGAGGCAAATTAAATAATAATAAATAAATAAAAAACTAAGGAAACTAAGTGTTGTTTAAGATGACATAATGTTAGCAGAGGTTTTTATAACATTGTAATCTTTTATATGTGGGTTTTAATATAGCTCAAGTATAGTAATGAAGTATAATTATGTAATCTCTAATCCCTGCTAATGGACAAAGAAATGGAACTTTATAGAAAGTTAACTGCAAACAAGTATAGTCTTTCTGCTAGATCTCAATTTCACTGATGGATTAGATGTAAATCCATGCAAATACACAAGTCTCTGTGCCTATTTCAGTGTATGCCCACAAGAATGCATGACAAAAAGGTTTTTACATGGTTATGAGCAGCCTGCCCCAATAAAGCAAATGAAAGCCCATTTCCAGAAGTTTTTGTTAGCAGGCACCACTATGTGGAAGGACACCTGGGGAAATGGCGTGGCACTCTGTCCAGTCTAGTCATTCTGTTTAATTAATTCAGTGGGATGGACAAACCGTGTTTGCTACTGCCAAAAAGTCTTAGCTCATGCTTCAGTGAGAACTGAAGTTTTTTTTGTATTATTCTTTTTCTAATTTTAATAATCCTACATTCAATCCATTCAGAAATTAATACAGTGTTTATTATTTTCATAAACCTTTTTTGCTTAGACTCTACAGGCTTTAGTTTTGTCTTCTTGCACTCTTAGCAGAGGGCATCATTAACATTCGCATGGGTTTTTCTAGGATACGCTTTAGCGGAATGTGTCTTCTTTGGCACACTGGTCCCTAATTAATGAAAGGCTTTTTTTTTATAACTGTAGTAATTTGTTTCCAAGAACATACCCTTCTCTTTGTGTTGCATTTGACCTTGTCAAGAAGGTACACTACATGGCTCTTTTCCATGTGCCCATGCTTAAGTAACAATGGTTGCCCAAGGCTTCACTATTAGACACATTACAGACAGTACAGTCTATTTTTCAAGGCTTTTTTACAAATTAAATCCAGGACCACTGTGATTCAGAGTTTGGGTGCCTGATTTGGCCGGAGAAGAACATTCCACTTTTTGGTGCTGAGTAACTTTGTGTCTGGGTCACAGCTTTTTTTTAGTGATATGTTTTACTAAGAGATAATGTGATCGGCACTGAGTTTTGAATTAAAACTCTCATCATCGTAAAAAACAGACTCTTCTGATTTTCACAATCATATGTTTTTAATCAAAGATGTTTTTTTTTATTATTATTATTCCTCACACTTTCCACTTATTTGTCACAAAACTGTGGAAACTATTACAAGTTGACTTTATTGTTCTATGTATGTTTGTATAGTGTGAACTCAAAACCATACCAGAAACTGAAACAAGTTACAGTCAATTATACATGAAAATGATTACACTGACATTTAAGTCACTTGTATCGGATGACACTCTGCAACCAACTTCTCCTTATATGTGATACTCTATACTGTAGAATGTATAATAAAACTGTTACCATCTATAACCTCTGTAGCACAGATTGCAACAAATACATAACATATATTTCATTTGATTTCTTTTTATACAGGGTGTTTCAAATTCACTAAGATCTGTTATATCGCTGGTCCACGAACTACTGACGCAAATTAACAGAGTATTATGGTTTGTAACTATCGCTTGAGGATGATACTGCATTCTATCTTTCACCAGGCAATACACACAGTGTCAAAAATGTGACTTATCTCCCATGTCAATGCCACTTGCAGAAGTTGATAGCTGGAAATAATTCTCATGACTCACTTCCCAAGGAAAACAAGGAAGGATATATGGAGAAACCCCAATACACAATGAAGATATGATGAGAACATGTAGTATAGTTACAGAGTACAGTAAATACCAGGTCACAAATGTTGACTTTGAACACACTTTTTGTATCTCTTTGGATTTCTTATTATGTAGAATTAAGTAATGAATATAACACACATTCTGGCCATTGGTCTGCTTTCCTTTAGCTGATTTAGTGCTTCTGGCTTCAGGATCACTATTTTATTGGTTTTATAAGTTTTTTTTTTTTAGTTGGTGAGTCGATGTAGACAGAGACATTTAGCTAAATTAAGTAGTCCGTGAAATATGTTCTTCCTAGAATTCACAAAATATTTTCATTCTTTAGTGTATTATCCAATGTCTCATTTCCTCAAATAAACCATGTCTTACCTGTTTTGATCATATTCAGTGTGCATATTTTGCCAAGTGGTCTGGCTTTGTAGCCAAGATCATAATTTAACAGTACGGGAAGTGATGTATTTCTATTGTACTATAAATCAAATACCTTATTGGTTTAGATAGTGACTGTTTTTACAGAGCTGTTGTTGTTGTTGTTGTCTGTTTTGGGGTTTTTTGTTTTGTTTTGTTTTTGGTAATTTATTGTCCTGCACATGGCTCATGTTTGTATGGGTATCAGTAGAATTTATGGCACAAATGCTGTCTAGGCCGTTCCTGCCTTTGATCCCAAACCATGACACATAAATGCCAGTAAAACTGTTTACATCACACCAACTTGGCATCCATCTATAAATAATAATAATAATAATAATAATAATCATCATCATCATCATCACCATTATCATCATCTGTGTGTGTGTGTGTGTGCGTGCGTGCGTGCGTGCATGTGTGTTCTCATGTGCAATGTGCAAATGACTCAACTGGCAAATATTTTTTTTTTACGCTGTGCACTTCTCTGTGCATTTTTCTGTGTTTTCTATTTCCAGCTGTTATCACACTATTTTTACAGTATATATATATATATATATATATATATATATATATATATATATATATATATATATATATATTTATTTATTTATTTTTTTTTTTTTATTTCTACAGTATTTTTTATTATAATTTATTTACATTTTTGCTAGAAGTACAGGTTTTGTTTAGGTTTTGGGTTTCTTTGCTTGTTTTCTTTTCTGTGGAATTTTAGTAGAGCATAACCTTCATTCATGCCTTTATTTTCTGAACTCTTATCATATGTGGATCACCCATGTGATCTCATATCTACTAAGACATGGGTTTTGGGATTTCTTTCCATGTCGTTGGAAATCCAAGCCTGGCAGTATGTTAAAACATTAAAATCTGAAAATTGCAGAATCACTAGAAGTATGAAACTTGCAAACTGCAGTGGTCAGTCATAAATGATGGCCGTGAGGGCTTTAAATCTCAGATGAGTAAAGATATGATGCTCAGATTACCAACAGTGTTTTGCTACAGTAGAGACAAAATGAGGTATTACCAGCACGTTTAGGATATAATACCTGTAAAAGGTTTGCAATTTTTTATACAAACTGTCAAAAGATGTCAGAGGTACTTAGTAACAGTGGAAATAAATACTGCTGGTGAGCCTTTTCTTAGGAGGAGTTGTATAAATGCCTAATAATGCCTTCTAAAATAAGAATTTATTTTTCCTGTTTAATAATTTCCTTTTGTGCCTGTGCAACATATTGAATTAATATTCAGAATTTGTCACTTATACTTTGCTTGGACACCTTGTATGATACATAACCCATGCATGTGTACGCCATCTGGAATAATATTTATTGGTGGAATGCCTGTCCTGTTCCTAGTATTTCTGGTTTTGTACATTTGATATTTCTGCACAGGTTTTTCATTGGCTGCCTGGCTACTGAGGTCAGAGATTAAATGTAACTTCTTACAGAAAATAGAAAAGAAATAAACAAAAAAAACAAATAAACAACTATATATAATGTATCAATCACACATCAGGACTTGTACAGTACAGTATGTGCCATATGACAGAAGGTAAAAGATCAAGTAGTGACATTTCTTTACTGATTAGTGCTGTGTTTACACACGCACACGCACACGCACACACACACACACGCACACACACGCACACACACACACACACACACACACAATATTGTTGCCAATGCTTAGCTTAAAACATAAATAAAAAACTAGAGTGTTTAGTCCACAGATTCTTAGACTCACATCAGTTACACAGTGAGCTTGTGTCAGTCTGAAATATATATATATATATATATATATATATATATATATATATATATATATATATATATATATATATGAAATGTCATGTAGTATTACCCCAAAAATGCATTCCATGTTTTTTTTTTTGTTTGTTTGTTTTGTTTTTTCCACATTTTCTGTCCAAACCTTTAATTTCAGCATGGCATTTTGTGGTTGCATCAATCTTTCAGAGACACAGTTGAGATCAAGACACACTTTTGCTTTACTGAAATTTTTGTTTTACTTCACCTTGCAATCTGCATTGTATAAAACTGAGAACGATATTTAAGTATCTATATGCCATACTTCTGTCTGAGCTGTATGTAGGCCTAATGTGTGCAACTTTAGTATTAACTTTAGCATTAATTATGTCTAAATTTAATTAAATGATGTTGATTAACCTAAAGAAATGGGAACAAATGTTTTTTACGAAAACATGCTGCAAAGTGTCCAAAGATGCAATGTAAAAATTTATTGTTTATTTAACAACCTCAGCAGCAACCTCATTTCCCCTCTTGTCTGTTTTAGCCACTCATCATTCAGCATCACCAGTATACAATTGCAATCACCGGTCTGATCATCTGTCATCATCTGAACCTGTTTCTCACTAGTTGATGCCCTAGCCTCCTGGGTCCCTGCATGCTCATATGGAGACCCCAATCACTTTTTGGGTTTGCTGCACCTTATACTTCATTCTGTCAAACTTAGACCTGTTGTCCTCATTAGTAGACACTTTATAGCATTATTTAATGGTACTGTAGCAAAAGCACAATACACTAATTAAGATAAACACAAGAGGTTGTCAAACTTATTTTTCTGTTCAAAGACAATGCTTAGATTTTTATCCTACTAATCCCAAAAACTATATAGGAGAAAATAAATGTGAAAGTAAAGCTTGACTCCTAAGAGGTAAGGTTGGATGTTTGTGTGTGTGTGTGTGTGTGTGTGTGTGTGTGTGTGTGTGTGTGTGTGTGTGTGTGTGTGTGTGTGTGTGTGTGTGTGTGTGTGTGTGTGTGTTTTTTGCTTGAATGATTCGTATCTCACTGTCTGACTTAACAAACAAAAAAATTTTCTGAAACTGCTCAGATACAGGGACTGGACGAGAACTGGAAATGAGAACAAAACACTTGCCAAAAATGAAAACCAAAAAAGTTCTTCAGGAAGCCTGGAGAACTATTTCTAAAGTCTGCATTTAAAGTACAAGAAAGCAAAATATGAAGAAATGAGGGGTGGCTCAAGACTTTTGCACAGTACTGTATATAAAAATAGGGGAGCATATTACATATCAATCACTTTTAAATAGTGTATTGCAGATGTGGATGTGGTTATGTTGATGCAGAACACGACCTACAGAGGGGTCATTCATGAAGAAATCTTTGGAGCTAAATGTGGCTGTGAGCAAGCTATCCTAACTGCTGTGCAATATCTAGAAAGGGAAGTCAATGAAACCTGTGTTTATGAATAAGCTGCCCCTAGACTCTAGTAAAAGGTTTATGCATTGTGTGCTTGTTACATTGATATTCATTATGTATAAGGTGCAGCTAATGCACTTCAAATTAATTTTTCCAACCACTCGGATTTATGTTTATGCCGGAGTTTGCTTTTCTCTTTATGGACTTTATTGTTTATTGAAAGTTGCAGAAATGTTCATTCAGTTGTCTTCTACCAGGTTGGTGACCTAGCTTTATTGGAGACTGCCCTCTAGTTAGTGTAGTACTAACATTTGCATAAGGGTAATTGGCAGAATCTGTGTTGGAGCTCAGTTAGGAAAATAATGAAGATAAAGGCTGAAGATAAGTCACATAGAGAAAGGCAAAAAAAGACCCAAAAAAAGAAAAGAAAAGAAAAAAAATAGTGCCAAGCATGTGGTGTGCATGTGTTTCAGCAGCTCTGTGAATAGTCCTTTAGTGTTGTGTGGATTTTGGGGTACTGAGCAGCAGATGAAAAGCAGAAGTAGATACAAACCTTAGATGGCCATCTCAGGAAAGGGCAAGGACACAGAGGGGGGAAAAATGCTCCTAAACACTGACTGAGCATCTACTGGCATGGGTGGATCTTCCAGGAATGTCTGCTGTCTGTTCCCCCTTTACTGAAAGTGAATTCTGTGCATGCGCCAGAGACTTTGAAATGGGTGTTTGTTACCACTGTATACACACGTGAACAAAATTGTTGGTACCCTTCGGTCAATGAAAGAAAAACTCACAATGGACACATAAATAACTTTAATCTGACAAAAGTTATAATTTTAAAAAATTCTATGAATGTTAACCAATGAAAGTCAGACATTGCTTTTCAACCATGCTTCAACAGAATTATTTAAAAAAAAAAATTAACTCATGGAACAGGCCTGGACAAAAATGATGGTACCCCTAGAAAATACTGAAAATAATGTGACCAAAGGGACATGTTAATTCAAGGTGTGTCCACTAATTAGCATCACAGGTGTCTACAATCTTGTAATCAGTCAGTGGGCCTATATATAGGGCTCCAGGTAGTCACTGTGTTGTTTGGTGACATGGTATGTACCACACTCAACATGGACCAGAGGAAGCGAAGGAAAGAGTTGTCTCAGGAGATTCGAAAGAAAATTATAGACAAGCATGTTAAAGGTAAAGGCCATAAGACCATTTCCAAGCAGCTAGATGTTCCTGTGACTACAGTTGCACATATTATTCAGAAATTTAAGATCCATGGGACTGTAGCCAACCTCCCTGGACGTGGCCGCACGAGGAAAATTCATGACAAATCAAAGAAGCATGGTTGAAAAGCAATGTCTGACTTTCATTGGTTAACATTCATAGAATTCTTATTTATTATTACTTTTGTCAGATTAAAGTTATTTCTGTGAACATTGTGAGTTTTTCTTTCATTGACCGAAGGGTACCAACAATTTTGTTCACTTGTGTAGTTGCTGGGAAGTTTCCCATTCTTTCCCCACCCTTCTTCAGGTAACTGTCTCACGAGGCTGCCCATGAACCAAGACAAGGACATTCTGTAGCAGGGGGGAAATGGGTAAATTGAAGAGAATTTAGAGCTTATTAAATATGTTCTGGATGTAACATGATGCATGGTAAAGATATACGATGGTGTATAATTATATGGAAATTAGCTCTGTCATTAAAATCTATTTACAGTATAACCAGTTGTCTTCAGCAATTTGTACGAAGTCCACCTCTAAAATCTGCAGGCCAATTCAGTAAATAAGTACATTCGCATTTCTGCTAAAGGCAATAAAGATGAGTAAGGGATAAGTAATGTTTAGACAAGCCACACCAAACACATCTCAGTTTAAAAAAGAAAGAAAGAAAGACAATACACATCATTTTTTACCATAATGTACAAGTAACCTTTGAGTGTTGTGTTATTTTTATGAGCCTGTCAGTCCACACCTGTTCTGTCCACCTGTATGTCCAATATAAAAAGATATTAAGGACAAACCGTCATTAACATTTCCAGTGCTTGCCACTCAATAATGAATTTAGTGAATGCCGGTCCTAAATAACTCATACAGTATGTTACATTGTTTCAGATCCCAATTTGTTGAATTACAGTATACTTGCCTATTTAGACCTCATGACATTCTTAACATAATTTGTTAGTTGGACAGCAGTGTGACTCTTGTCATATTTGTCATTACACAGACAAAATTGTGTGAGACTGAGGCTGAGATCAGAGCTATGAAACCAGGTGAGAAGTTTACTCATGCACATTACTGTAAAGAAACCATTGACTCGGGTATGAACAGATCTGATGTGCTGTCAGGTATTTTCATGGCCATTTTGACTGCCTCTACTCCTGTGTACTATGCACACAGTACCCTGAGGGTCCATACTGGGACCTGTGATGACAACACTCCTAGCAATCACTGATATACCATTCTGTTGTCAAATTCACAGGCCTGCTTGACAGAACATGCGTAAAAAGTCACTGATGATTTATCTTTTACTGAAGGAGATCGGTGGGGAGGACAGGGTTAGTGCCAAAAGGCAGAAATTCCATGGAGTGATTGGCACGCTTTGCTACTGATCAGTGTGTTTGTTAGAAGCATGTGGGAACTACAGTACTTCAGCATGCTGAATTACCAGTCTGTATCACTCAGTTTGTTTCATAAGCATTTGAACATAATTTTTTTATGAATGTGCCATTTCATACATCATCTTCAAAACGCTCTCAGTGAAATTGGCTTCCATTCACATTAAAATCATACGCCTTTCCACTTTCCCACAAATGGAACATGTACAGTATGTGCGATTCCACCAAGTCCCAGCAGGTGCTAAGAGATAAACTGAAGAACATGCTGTGCATGGATTAACCACACAGCCCTAAGGAACACAGAAGCTAAAACATCTATAAAGGCACGTGGCAGGACAAAAAAACATTTCCCAACATCCACATTACAGCTGTCTGCACCCAAGTGTTTTCTTAAGCGTCATTTGACATTCAAGTTTATTTCACTAGAATGGCATGTGCTCATTCTCTCCATCCATCCATCCTTCTTTTGTTAACTTACTATTCAGAGTCTTGGACGTGATCACAGAGACCACAATGGAAGGAGACTTGAGGTCGAAAGCAAAACGTTACTGGTCGGAGACCAAAAAAAGCCAAGTGGCTGTCAAATAACTGTTCTCAAGAGCAATATTATGTTGACTACACAAAAAACATGCTGTTGCTTTTCAGACACTTACCACAGAGCGACACGGGTCTCCCAGATGAAGAGTCTGTTTATGTGAAGCTTACGACTGGCGTGTTTCCAGTGCATTGACTCACACGCTTCCACTTACAGAAACTTAGTTGAAATGAAATTGTGTCATTAGAGCTACCAACTATAAATATTTTTTTTTTCTAAAACCATTCTTTTTTATATAACCTATTTTGATTCGGGTAAAGTGCAGAACCCCTTAAATAGACGTAATCAGTAATAGCACCACAAAACCCATGTAGCTCTAATGTTTTTACCATACACTGTTTGCTAAGAATCAAATATTATTTGGGCACAATGATGGAAGTAGGACGAGATAAATGGTTTTCCTTGAGATAATAAACATAAGAAAATAAAAAAATAACCTCATGTTTAATGGAGCCGCAATCCTAGAAGTCAAAAAAAACAATCATCCATCATCATTGAACACATAGTTGGTTGGTATAAGTAACCATGTGTATGTTATGCTCACAGGACCTTGAGCTGGCATCCTACCTCAGGATATTTCTGAATAGAACAAAATGGACATGCAAGTATTAATGCTAAAAAAAAAAAAAAAAAACTCCTTTTGTAATGTGACTATATGCGCTAAATTGTACATTAACAAATGAACAGATTAAAAATACATTCTTAAACTGTCTCAGATTTTATCATCTACTGGTCAGAGGGTCAACATTTGAACAAGTATTTGCACTTACTATGAATGCTCTTGTTTTAAATCTACAAGTCAGACCTGCTTATGGACCAAAACATGCCTATTTGAAAAAGATAGCATTGCCGTACAGGATATGAACTGCAGCGTGAATAGGATCTCATGCAGGAGAATGGCTCCTGCACACCTCATGCAGCCCAAACAGGAAGTGACATGCTGAGCTGATGGGAAATAGGTTAGCTGGAATGCCGATGCACTTTCTTGCTCATTTGTAATGGTTCGTTTTCCACCCTGATGAGTAAAATCATCTTTCCTGTAACTCTTGGTTAAATCTTTGTTTTTCTCTTTTCATGCATTGCCAAAGTTTTTGCTTTATTACTCCAGAAGGAACATAGCCTGCAGCATCAGTTAGCATTATCTGAATCTGTTAACTTTAAATAGATGGCACAATGATATAGCCAAAACGGATATTCATGGAATGTTCCAAATAACAGGAACTGTGGAGAAAATGCATGATAATATTTTTCCCATGATCTGATGTGTGATTTTATTGCAACATTTTCAGTAATGCAGGAAGAATATGAGTACATGGAATATAGTGTGTATATTATTTGTTCTCTCTTACCTTTTAGTCTAACAGGCTGGAACGCTCTTCTCACCCTTGATTTCAAATAAGGGGAAAAAGATTTGGGACGGTGGGTTTGTTGATGCCCAGGGCTATGATTGGCCCAGACAGTAGGAAATAGATCTGGACGTTTTGCAGTTAAATTCATAGGTTCAGAACAATTGTGGACATTCCTTCCATCTGTTTATTTCAAGACAAATGAATGGATTTTCAGACAAAAATGAAGGAAAGTAAATAAAAATAATCCAGGACACAAATTACGCTACTCAATCTTTTTCTTTCACTTACCCAAACACATACACTATCCAACTTTTAATAGTCACCCAAAACAATTCAAATGTAACTCAGAAATGCTGCAATTATGTGTTACCTACTGTAACTGTGCTATTCTTTTTATATAATGTATAAAATACAATGCAAGGAAAGAAATTATATACACTGTACACACACACACACACTCACACACACACACACACACACACACATGCAAAGTCTGTATAGGCTATACTAGCTATAGTGTTGTATATGTACAGTACTTCATTTGTTTAAGCAGTGAAATCATGGCAGTAATTACAGTAAGTCTTGTCAAGCACTCAGATCTGAGCGAACTCAGATTTAGAAACCTTCTGCTATTCATTTTTCAGAATCTCTTCAGCCCTGGTTGTTTAGATAGGGAGGATTGTTATACAAATGTAATCATATTCAGAGAATAATTTATTTTTGTACTTTTTGTATTTTTGAAAAAGAACAATATTGTGCTTTATGCAATTTAAATAACCAGGTAATGAGTGGTACATATACATATATATATATTTTTTTTTCAGATCTGGGCATTTGGGCCAAAAAATTAAATCTTTAAACAATTTTTTTTTATCAGACAAAAGATTGTTTTCTCATGGCCTAGAAATCTAACTGGTCACAACATGACTATGCCTACAGTATGTCTAGGCTCCTCCTCTGAACATTTTGTCATCTCCACACATGACCTCTGGAGTTACATTTGAGTTCTTGCCCTCCCTGAACAAAGTTTGTTCAGTTTGGGTTTATAGCAGAACTCTAAGAAGAGACTTAGTGGTTCTGACCACTCTATGTTATGAATGAGCAAATTTATTTAATGATAGGTTGCGCCGTGTCCTCTTGGAACTTCAGAGCTGCAAGCTGTTTATTTATTTATTTATTTATTTATTTATTTATGCATTTCTTATGACTTATTGACCATAACAATATGGTCAATATGGGCTTTTTCATAAACAAGTATTTTTTTACAAATTGATGACAAAATGGAGAAGAGAAAGATGGGAGAAAACGTAAAGAATTTCAAAACTCTGGAGCAGCAAAGCTTCCATCTGAATGGCAGTGAAACATTGTCCCTCCTAAGGCTGCCCTTTCAAAAGCTCCCCAGAAAGAACTAACATTACTTGACAAGATAAAAGCTCTTTTTTGAACTCTGACCCAGCTGACAGTCAGACAGGAGCCACAAAATTTCCTTTGCCTAGAGTTATGACTGCTTGTTGTATAGAGATGTAGATCCCTTTAGTGTGAGTCTCCTGCAGGTATGACTGGGGAGAAAAACTCTAATCTGAGACAAAGATATGCAGTACAAAACCCTCAGGGAGAAATCTGAACATGTTAGGTGCATAAACATTGAAGCAGCTTCACTGGGAGCACTCATAGGCATTGCAGTTATCTGTCATGAACATATCACCCACTTGGGAGAGATTACGAATACAGCATGAGAAATTTGAGAAATACTGCAGACTTTGAAATATAGTACTTTTGAAAAAGCTATAGGTATAGTTAAATAAATTCTTTGGAGCAAAGATACCTTGAGAATGAAAGAAATAACAGTTTCTATGTATCAATGAAACTGAATAATACTTGGATTAAAACTGCAGATTTAATGTTTCTTTTTTGTTCTGATTGACATTCTTGATACCTGATGCCTTGGATTCTTGTTAAATGTTAATGTTAAACATTTTTATTTACAATTACATACAAACCTGGGAATAATTAGGTATCCGTATGGGAACGTTCAATTCTAGCTGAAAGAAATCGCTATGATTTGTGGTACACGTGTGAGGCACTTTATTAGGGACACTTTAATACAGATCAAGAGCTTCAGTCAATGTGTAGACAAAATAATGATCCAAGTGATATTGAATGTAGGTGCGAGTATTTCAGAATCTACTGATCTCCTGTGATTTTAACACAAAATGGTGATCTTCAGATTTGTGCAAAAAAACAAAACACAAACAAAAAAACAAAACACTTACAGTGTGTGTAAGTGGTAGTTCTTCAGGCAGGAATATTTTTTTTGGTGAGAAAGTTCAAAGGAAAATATCCAGACTGTTTCAATCTTAACAGGAAGGTTCTAGTAAATTAAATTACAACACTTTAAATAACAAGGGGTGAGTAATAAGGGGTGCGCAAAAAAGAATTTCAGAAGAACAAATTAAATCTTTGCGAGGACGGGCTACAGAAGCAAACTACAAGTTCACATCAGCCCCTTCCTCTACTCCTGTCAGGCTACAACAGGACTATGACGATACCATGGGCACAGTCACAACTAAGACTGGACAGGTAAGGATAAAGAGGACAATTTGAGGTGGTGTGTGTGTGTGTGTGTGTGTGTGTGTGTGTGTGTGTGTGTGTGTGTGTGTGTGTGTGTGTGTGTGTGTGTGTGTGTACAGTGTGTGTGTGTGCATGCGCGCGCGCCTGTGTGTACAGTGTGCGTGCATGTGCGTGTGTGTGTGTACTGTGTGTGTGTCTGTGTGTGTACAGTATGTGTGTGTGAGTGTACAGTGTGTGTGTGTGTGTGTGTGTGTGTGTGTGTGTGTGTGTGTAAAATGAAGTGTTTATGTAGGTGCAGCCCTATGAACAATACACTTTGTAGCAAAATATCTACAGGCGCTCCCAGTTTTCTAGGTATTTCTAGATAATAATCCAAGATAATTATGCTTATTTTATTTTCGTAACAGCCAGAACAAATGGACTCAGGAAATTTCACAGGAACAACAACACACTAACAAGACATTAAGGGATTTTCCTGTTCCATTCCAAGAGCTTTGATCTGGGTAATTTGTATGTAATGTTACAATTAAGGATCCTTAACTCCAAGCCAGTGTTAAATTCCCCAAACTGCTTTCCCCCCATATAGAGACCAAACAGAAATTGAAAAAAAGAAACCTGTCTCACATTCTTAGAAAAGAAAGGGTTAAGGTTATATGGAAACTTACTATTCATGATGCAGACTATCGAACTCATTAAGGGGAGACTATCAGTCTGAGACTAACTGCCCCTGACAATGATGGGGAGACTATCAGACCGAACGAAGGCACGGAGCTTTCTGTGTCTATGTGCCAAGTTGTGTAACCCAGGCCAGTGTGAGTAAAATGATGAGCAGGTACTCACAGTCATTTCTGGGAAAGTGGGGGTGCCACATGAACTGCTGCTGACAAGAAAACCCGTGTGGTTATTGTTGCCCCCATTAGGTCTTCTGGGGGTTTTAGACAAAAGCAAGATTTTGAGAAGGAGTGATATTCATGTCAGAATGGGGGAGTTTGATAACTCTGTAAGAATCGCAGTGCTTCAAAAACCTTTTTTTTTTTGTCACAAAGTAGCTTCTGTGTCTCTCCCTCACTTTCAGACAGAGTACCATATAGGGTTTAGGCTTGTGTGTTGCTGCAGTTTGAACTGCCATAAAGAGATTAGGACAGTGTTTCCTGCTCTGCTAATTAAGCTGCTTATGTTTTGACTGTTGAAGGAACAGAATGTGGTTGAGATTAACTGTGGATTTATGTGGTTGGAAAATGACAGGGTGTCGTGGACGCTGAAATTAAGTTGTGTCAACTTATACAAGAATATACAAGTATATAACTGTTAACTTACTGAATTCCGTTCAAATGGGATCCAATTCTTCTGTTATGAGGACGTCTCACCTATTTGAGACAGTGATTGCTTATAGAAGAGACTCAGCTAAATGTGCTATTATATGCATTTGTTGTGGTTTGTGTTGTACAAAAGCTGTTCATGACTATTCATAGACCAAGAGAATATAGTTAACAGTAAGACCAATCATTATTACAGCTATCCTAAATTCTAGCCCCTTTCACATGGCCTGTTCAAGATGGGAATTTTGTGACATCACTGCGTGTTCGGTATGAAAGGAGGTATTAGAAGTCATTGTTGTTGCATCTTTAAGCACAGGTACTGACAGGGCAAGGACACGTAAAAAGGAGAACCTCCATCGTCGAACCAGGGTTTGAAGCTTTAAGGCCCTTATCCAGAGTGACTTACATTTTAATCGCATTATACATCTGAGCAGTTGAGAGTTAAGGGTCTACCTCAAAGGCCCAACAGGGACAACTTGGTGGCAGTGGGATCTGAACCTGGGACCTTCTGAACCATAGTCCAATGCCTTAACCACTGAGCTACACCTGGCTTGTGATATGTGCAACATGCAGTGGTGCAGATATATAATGTAGTACCCACCACACTTAACTGGTGTGAAAAACAGTGGAAACCCAATGGACTTAAAAAATCATCTCAATCATTTATTTCTGGATCATATTAAAAAATGTAATTGTTTCAAAGTGCTGTAGGCACAACTGGGGCTCACTCTACAACATGCAGTAAGATATAAAAATAGCCTTTTTCCTGACACATCTTTTGCATTATGATTAGAAGCCAGTACTACTGTAGAGAATGAAGGCAGGACTTAAAGACAGCAGGTTTTCTTTGTGTGTTTGTTTTTGCTTAAACTTTGATAAGCTCCTCATCAGTGAAAAATGAGAATGAACTAGGGAGACACTAAGCTGAGAGCACTGCGATTGGAGAGTGATATAAATGTCCATGGCTATCACTTTAATATTAAGTTTATCTGCCCTGGTTTTGAAAGCAATTTATGGGATCTGTGTGAATGATCAATGCCAGGGAAAACACAATATTGAAGAGGTATTATTATCACCTTTTAAATGTAACTTCTTTGTGAAAGGGTCTATTGTTCGCATAAATGACTAAGCAGGGCACTAAATAAATGCTGAATGAAAACATTGAATTTGGCCTATACAGTGATTGGAAGGGTTGCTGGGAGAAACCTCTTCTGTCTAAAAAGAACATAGAAGCATGATTGAGGTTGACAAAACTGCATCCAAACAAACCACAAGACTCTCGGAACAATGTCCTATAGGCAAATGAGACCAAAGTGGAATTGTTTGGCCTTAATGCCTAGCGCCATGGTTGGTAAAAACCAAACAGCATTTCAGCAGAAACACCTTATACCCACTCTTAAGCACTGCAGAGATGATCAATTGGACTTGCTTTTGCAGCTACAAGACCTGGGCACTTTGCAGTCATTGAGTCAACTGAAATCCTCTGTATACCAGAGTATTCTAAAGGCAAATGTGAGGCCATTTGTCTTGGTCAAAATTCAGTCATGCAACAAGACAATGATCCGAAGCACACCAGTAAATCTACATCTATCGGAATGGCCCAAAAAAAATTAAGAATAAAGGTTTTTGGAATGATCCTGTCAAAGTCCAGACCTCAACCCAATTGAAATGCTGTGGCAGGATCTTACCAACGCTGTGCATAAGCGAATACCCAAAAACCTCAATGAACTGAAGCAATGTGGTGAAGAAGAATGGACTAAAATTATGTGACAGACTGATAAAGTCATGTAGGAAATTATAAAGGTGGATCTGCAAGCCATTGAATTAGGGGGCGTACACTACTTAGTCTTGCTTACTAGTCTTTTGTGTATTTTGGCTTCACTTTTGTTAAATAAAAAATGTCATGGTGAAAAAAGTTATATGTTGTTGATCGTCTTCGGTTGTATTTGGCTAAAACCCAGAATATGATTAATATTTTCGATTCTTTAAAGTAGCCATCATTGCTTTGATGACAGCTTTACATACTCTTTGCATTCTCTCCGTCAGCCTTATGCGGTAGTCTCCTGTAATGGTTTTCCAACAATCTTGAATATATTCCAAGAGGTGTTGAGTACCCGTTAGTTGCTTTTCCTTCACTCTCTGTTCAAACTCATCCCAAACCATCTCAGTTGGATTTAGGTCAGGTGATTATGGAGGCCAGGTCATCTGTTGTAGCACTCCATCAATCTCCTTCTTTGACAAATAGCTCTTACATAGCCTGGAGGTGTGTTTGGGGTCATTGCCCTGTTGAAAAACAAATGATGGTCTAAGTGCAAACCAGATGGGATGGAATGTTGCTGCAAAATGCAGTGGCAGCCATGCTGTTTGTGTTCCCTCAAAGTCATTGCCACCATCAAAGCACCCAAACATCATCATACCTTCTCCTACATACATGCTCTACAAAAGGGAACCACACATTCAGGAACCAAAAATAAATAAATATAATAAAAAATAAAAAATAATTGGACTTACAGTATAAGACCAAAGGACAGTTTTCCACTGAACTAATCTCAATTCCTTTTGTCTCTTGGCCCAAGCATGACTCTGCTAATTGTTGCTCTTTCAAAGTAAGGTTTCTTTGCTGCAATTCACCCATGAAGGCCTGACTCAATGAAGTCTCCTGTGAATGGAGGTGTGAAATAAGCCGCTTTAACTCTAACAAACATTTATATGGGCTCTAATTTGAGGTGCTGTAAATCAATGGTTTTTGAGACTGGTCATACTGATAAAATGATCCTCTGCAGCAGAGGTAGCTCTCGGTCTTCCTTTCCGGTTTCATTGTAGCGTTTGATGGTTTTGGAGTTCTTCCGATTTTTTTAATCAACTGACTTTTAAAGTAACGGTGGACTGTCTTTTCTGTTAACTGTGAGTGCTTCTTGCCATAATATGGATTTGTATAGTAAGTGTAGTTGTAATAGCACTGATAGGGCCATTGACTTTGTACCCATCCTGCCTCTGCACAAGGCAACTGATGGTTTAAAGCACATTACTGTAAGATGGCAAGAAATAACACAAATTAACCGTTGACAAGGCACACCTTGTGAATCTGATAAGAGATGTCATGAAAACTAAATGTAGCTACTTTGGACCCTTTAAAATATATACTAAATTTGGACTTGTTTAACAATTTTTGTTTAGTACATAATTGGGTACATAAATGTTTTTTTCATAGTTTAGATATCCCCAGTATTGATATATAATGTTGAAGAGACTCTTTTGATCGGCAATGACTAGCAATTGATTGGTAATGTATATACAGTAGGTAATAAACACTAAATACTGTAAACACGCCACAAGACCTGGTGTTTGAGACAATTTTGCCTTTGTCAAAGTCACTCTGATGGTTTGAAATTTAAGCAAAGAGATAATGTTGCAACACTTTAAAGACACAAAGACTTTGTGTACAATAGACATGGGATACATGTGCTATGTGTGGGAAGCTGTTGCATTTGAGGTGACTGCTTACATCGACTACTCCTCTTTTCTGTTGCGATCTATGTGTCATCCAGCATAAAACCTGTTTCAGATCTTGCAGATCAAATGATCCCATGTGGTGATCCCTATAGGATAAATGCGACAAGGCCCGAAAGAAAATGCTTATATTGTTTCTTTTAACCTTTAACAATCTTTGTAATTAAAAAGGTTTTGTGTCATTTTATACTTCTATAAAATGATTTTCTGACATTGGCACACTACAAAAACACGAGTTTGCTATCTTGATAATTAAAACTCATATTATTCATCGTAAACTGCACACTTAAATTTACCACAAACATAACTTCAGGCTGATTCATTCATTGTGACAAAACTGTAGCAGGTGGAGTTATAATGTTATAATGCAAAATCACTCAAAAGTCATTAAAAAAAAGACCAAAATTATTTTGACATAATATTTTCCCATTTGTGCTTTTTAACACGCTTTGTAACTCACACGTAATAATACATAATAAATATGTAGACCATAAATTTATTTCAACAACTTAATTTAATGTGCCTTTGTGTGAGAAGATGTATGGAAACTATGTAGGGAAGCAGGAAGCTGCTGCAGTTAATGGCTTTGTGTCGAAGTATTCTTGAATATTTAAGCCCAGGTGCTTTACTTATATAAGAGTGCAAGCACGACTTTGCTGAAACCACTTCTATTGAAATTTATCTCATCCATAAAGGCCAGTTATGTGAGGAATGAGACTTTAATTAACATCCTCCCATTCACCCTAGATTACCATTCATTACATTTATTCAACACTTGGTTTCACTGTGGGCTTATGAGGAATGGGACCACCCCACCCCACCCCACCCCACCCCCCCCCCCTCCTCCACTATGGATTATAGAAATCCATGAGGAGACACTTTTTTTGCATTACTTTAAATTTAAAATGCAATGGCTAGTACAGAATTTTGAAATGATTGTAATACATAATTATTGTAATATCTGCAAAATAACAGCATGTTCTTTTAGCTTTGTAGCAGTTAGACTCCATGCAACAGCAATGTGAATGATCAGGGATTTCAATGCATTATTAAAAATCACAGCATCCAGTCTTTGAGAATGTTTAATGGTTTTATCTGTCTCTTTAATTATTGTTTTTTGCTTTCATTTCAGTGAGCAAAACCACTAAGTATAAGCTTTTTCTGCATATAGGCAGTGTGTGTGTGATAGATTCATGATATGACCAGATAATCATTATGAAATGTGCATAGTTTGCATATTCATAAGTTAAAAGACTCTTTCTTCTTGTAAAATACATACATACATAAATACATACATGAATGCTTTATGAACTCGGTATACGTTTAGCACATCTTTCTCCACCTTTAATGTGATATAGCAGCCAACTGATGTTGGTTATGTTAAACAGCATTTTCTCCTGGAAGCCTACAGAAGCCAGGCTTTTCCATTTTTTTTTCAGACTGTATTTGTCATTTAAACAAATATATATAAAAACGGAAAATAATAATTATTAACAGTTTTATTTTGGTAATAAATTATTCTGTACTGTTGCTAACGGTCATCTCTTCTTGGTTTATATATACAGTGCTCTCTGTTATTTTGTTCTAAATAACAATGGAAAAAAGAGGAAATTCCAACCTTTAATTCAAGTGCATTTATTCAGTGGGAAAAAATCCCACATTAAGAAATAATTATTTTACATCAAATCATGGGTGTCACAATTATTAGCACCCCTGATGTTTAATACTTTGTACAACCCACTTTTGCCAACAAAACAGCACCTAATCTTCTCCTATAATGTGTCACAAGATTAGAGAACACAGAAAGAGGGATCTTCGACCATTCCTCTTTGCACAATGTCTCTAAATCATCCAGTGACCTGACTCTTCTCCTCTGCACTCTCCTCTTCAGCTCACTCCACAGGTTTTCAATGGAGTTGAGGTCTGGGGACTGAGATGGCCATGGGAGGAGCTTGATTCTGTGTGTGGTGAACCATTTCTGTGTAGACATGTTTTGGTCATTATCTTGCTGAAAGACCCAGTGACGACCCATCTTCAGGTTTCGGGCAGAGGCCACCAGATTTTGCTTTAAAATGTCCTGGTATTTCAAAGCATTCATGATGCCATGCACCCTAACAACACTCATCTTTTGTGTTTTGCCATACCCACTTAGAGTGTTTGTTGCCAAAAAGCTCTATCTTGGTCTCATCTGACCAAAGAACATGGTCCCAGTTGAAGTCCCAGTACCGCTTAGCAAACTCCAAACGTTTGCGTTTATGATTGTGACTGAGAAAAGGCTTTTTCCTTGCATGCCTCCCAAAGAGCTTGTTGGCATGTAGATAGCGTCTGATGGTTGCTTTGGAGACTTTGTGACCCCAAGATGCTACAGTATCATTTGTTGCAGTTCTTTAACAGTGAGCTTTGGAGAATTTTTTTTTTCTCTTACCATCCACCTCACTGTGCGTGGAGGCAAAATAAATTTGCGTCCTCGTCCAGGCTTGTTCTCTACTGTTCCAGTTTTTTTTTAACTTCTTAATGATTCCTCTCACAGTAGATATGGGCAGGTGCAGGCGGGTGGCTATTTTCTTGTACCCATTGCCTGACTTGTGAAGGTCGACACACATCTGCCTTACTTGAATGGTGTGTTCCTTTGTCTTTCCCATGTTGAGGAGTGGATAAGAGAAATGGCCTCTGTTTCACGTCATATTTATACCTCGGGGAAGCAGGAAGTGATGAATTACTAATTAAATGTTCCTAGATACTCTGATCAACTTTGTGAACTACTGTAGAAATTACAGAAATAATTCAATTACATTTATTTTCTAGGAATTGTTAGGGGTGCCAATGATTGTGCAACAGGTTATTTTATGAAAAATTATTATTTGTTAGTCAGGGATTTTTATTTCCCATTAAAATTCACTTTATACTGTATTCACGTTATATTTTTCTACAATTTTCAGTGTGACAATATGCTTCTGCAATAAAAACTGAATTTATTTTAAGGCTTTAAACACATCTTAGCCAGGGGTGCCAATAATTATGGAGGGGGCTATAAAATGGTTTCCATACTTCTTACTTCCACTACAGCAAATTATCATATGCAGTTAATCTAGGCAAGTAAAGAACAATAAGCAATATAAGAGCATAGTTTAACACTATGGGCATTGGGATGAGTGTTACAGTATATAACAAGAAAACGGTGTAATAAAGTATTAATGTGCAAACACATGTAACCAATCTCCTGTAAGCATTTTCCTTTCATTATTCTTTCATACCTAAAATGTGTGTGTGTGTGCGTGCGTGCGTGCGTGCGTGCGTGCGTGCGTGCGTGCGTGCGTCTGTCTGTCTGTCTGTCTGTGTGTGTGTCTGTGTGTGTGTCTGTGTGTGTCTGCCTGTTACTTCATAAGAGATGTTATTCCACAGATGAATAAATAGCATTTTTATATCTGTAAATTCCCTATTCCAATTGCTGTTTTGCATGTATAGTACACCAATCAGCCACAACACTATCACCACCAGCAGGTCAACTAAATGACATTGAATATAAATGGCAGGATCAAGGATAATCTCCGGAGACCAAAGGCCAGCTCTCTAGGCTTGATCCTACAGAA
Source organism: Clarias magur (assembly GCA_013621035.1). NCBI lineage: Eukaryota > Metazoa > Chordata > Actinopteri > Siluriformes > Clariidae > Clarias > Clarias magur. The sequence continues at coordinate 2,755,788 of QNUK01000013.1, read as the reverse complement.
AAGCCAATTTAGCACAAATTTCTGAAAAAAAAAAGTTTATGTTGGCTATGATAGAAAGGTATAAGAACACTCAATGTGTCACAGCCTGCCATGTATGGGGCCTAGAAAGCAAATAGTTAAAGGTTGTTGAATCTGTCTCCAAATTCCCCAGAAGTCAATCCAATCGAGCATCCATGGAATGTCCACGACAAACAATCCCGAGCTCCACCTCGCAACCCACAGCACCCAAGGGATCTGCCGCTAAAGTCCCGGTGCCAGACACAATAGCACACCTCCAGTGGTCCTCTTTAGTCATACCACTGAGGCCAGACCTATGGTATGACAATGCTCTAAGCTGTATGACTAGCAACACAAGTGGAACTTATACAATATGGGGTCTAATGTTTTGCCATTTGATATTATAATAATAATAACAATAATAACAATAATAATAATAATAATAATAATAATAATAATAATAATATGTTTTCTAATCTGTGACTCTACTCTAGAGAAATGTATAGTACTGGAACAAAATGCTGACAGGAATGCTTTCTATCAGAAGCAGACAACATTGCTCCTTCTTCATTTTCGTCATTAAACTCTTGACTTTTTTTTATTTATTTTTTTTATAAAAGACGGTTGTTTTGATCTGTTGGAATTTCCTGTGCACCCATTGTTCTGGCACAGCATGTAAAAGAGGGCATTTAGATAACATCAAATACACATTTCACTTTCGCCACCACAATTAAGGCATCCTGTTGTGTTAACATGCATGTGTTCTCAGTTCTAGCTTCTCTGATGAACCAACTCTTACACTTTGTAATTTGTACCTTTTCTATTTGTCTTTGAATTTAGTTAATTAGAACTTGTTCTACAATGGCTGAACAGTTGTCCAAATATGTTAAATCCAGGAAATTACACATTTAATTCGTATGCATTTGGAATGGTAATGCTAGGAGGAAAGTGTGGGGGAGATCATTTCAATTGTTCTGTGAAAGGTAGTAAAGAACTGCTGCCAAACATCACAAAGTAGAGGATATTAAGCATCAGGGAAAATGGTAGGAGAAATTTATGATTTTCCTAACAGCTAATGTTATCTTCCTTTCTCACCCATCCTTTATCCATTTTCATGTGGATTTACTGCCAGATAGATCTAACTGGATTTTTATTAAACATCTGCACTGTGGGAATTTCCAATTAGAAGGATTATTTTTTGGTATTCTTCTGTAAGGATTGCGACCCTCTTTTTATATAAACTACATGTCTAATTTGGATTTTTTTTTTTTTAAGTAACAGAACACAGTTATGAGTGTAACAACCACCTCCACTTCTCTAATCCCCTGCTACACGTATGCATTTATCCTAGGGTTTCACTGTTGCCTGATTATCATGAAGGTAGAAAGTTTTCTCAGTACACCAGACTACTGATTGAACTGCCTGATTCATGTGTGAAACACTGGCCTCCCAGGAACTCCTTTAATGGCACAGTCATGTTAAAATCTTTTGGATCAGAGTTCAGGACTATATACAGTATGCAGGGTGTGGCAATAACTCCCAGCTGAGCTTCAGTAATGTGCAAGTTTTCTGGATGTTAATAAGACGTTATCTATCAGTTTTTAAGGATCAGGCTTTCAGCTCCACTGAAACAACTGCAGTGAGCTTGGAGCCACCTCGGCCGGGATCGTTATTCATAGACATAGAGCCTTCTTTAAAATGTTTGCACCATATATAACCAAAGGCCAATCCATCTGGTTAGATCCCACAAAAAGTCAACGCAGCACAAATTGCAGAAAAAAAGGAAATGCTGGCCACTATAGAAAGGCACCTGGTCACCCAATACACCTCAGCCTGCTGTGCACAGAACCAGTATATTGCTTTGATTATGACTGTCACATCATTTTAAAAACCTATACAAGGTAACAACAATCATTTCCATCCGGAGTCACAATATGTTCTCTTCATGATCTTGTATTGATGGAAGAATTGGACTGCTACAGTACATAAAGCTTTTTCTGGCACAGCCAAAAGATTGTCAATGGGGTTAACGTCTGGACAGAATCGAGCCATGTGTGAAAATTTCTCATGCTCCCTGATGAACCACTCTTTCACAATCTGAGCCTGATGAATCCTAGCCATATCTCCTTGAAATATACTTATGCTTTCAAAAAATAAAAAATCCACCAATGGAAAAATCTGGTCATTCAGAATATTCAGGTAGTCAGCTGACCTCAACTGATGGGGAAATAGTAGTAGTAGTAGTAGTAGTAGTAGTAGTAGTTTCAGCCTTAGTTATTTTTTTCTTGCTGCAGGCCAATAATTTGACCCTTCTGAAACAGAGAAACATATTTGCTACAATCAATGAATATGTCTTCTAAGAGATGGGAAGCTACTATCTGAATCATTTAGGGTTAACTACCACAATTATCCAATGGAAGACTCTAAGCTATTTGTTTAGTTAAATCCAGGTGAGGTTTTTGTTGGCCAGGCTGTGTCGTGTGTGTGTGTGTGTGTGTGTGTGTGTGTGTGTGTGTGTGTGTGTGTGTGTGTGTGTGTGTGTGTGTGTGTGTGTGTGTGTGTGTGTGTGTGTGTGTGTGTCTGTGTGTGTGTCTGTGTGTGTGTCTGTGTGTGTGTCTGTGTGTGTGTCTGTGTGTGTGTGTGTGTGTGTGTGAATACCTATTATGTATACTTAAGTTTTTAGTGCCTCCCACAAGCAACTGATGCACATGCAATAAGGCCATTAATTCAAAATGAAATGTGATTCATCAGTCCAGACCTGACTATCATAGTATGCATTAACTTTTCCAGCAATTTGTGTTACAGTATGTTTTTTTTTTTTCTCTGGGATCGGAACAGATGGGCAAGTCTTCTCTCCCAATATGCATCAGTAACCCTTGGGTGGTCATGATCCTGCCACCAGTGTACTGGTTGTCCTTCCTTGGATTACTTTTGGTAGGTAATAAGCATCATAACCAAACCATAACCAAACATCATCACAGGAACACCTAGCACAATTTGCTTCTTTTCAAACTTGATTCTTGTGTTTGTAACTTTGTAACAGGATAGTTATTGTTATTTATTTCGCCTATCAGTGTTAGATATATTGAATGTTTAAAATGACCCAAACTGCTGAATCAAGAAAAAGATACCTGTCTACAGTGCATGACTACTTCCAAAACAGTAACTGCTTCTGTCTCCTCAGTCATAAGTAAAACTTTCAATTACCTCAAATACCTATAATTGAGTTATTCGCCTTATTTGGGACACAACCTAACACAAAAAATTATGTAGCACAGAACTGTGATAGTGTAGCTAGCTTACAAAATAGAGCTGGCACATGTGTAAGTGAAATTAATACCATTCATCTGTTAACTTGAAAAGTCTTTTCTGTCACACACTAATGCTACTAGGCTAAGTGTAGGGTTAAGTAAGTCCAGATGTTATGTTGGAATTGAACCTCTAGGGCACTGGTAGGCAAAATACTTCAGTGGCAGATAAACACAGCATAAATGGAGAAACTGGAACAGGGTGCAGCTCCTTAGCCTACTGATGAGGAAACGGGATGGTGTGGTGGAATGTGTGCTTTTCAACACTGTTGGTGTTTTCGGATCAAAACTACACCAGCAGTGGGTGTGGAGACCAAAATGTGCCACTTTTTTTTTCTTCATTCACCTCCTCTTTAATTTATGTAGATAATTACTGAGAATAATTTAGTGAATGGCAAACAGTTTGGATTGGAAGCAAGCAGAAAGCTTGAAGAAGGATGAGTGTGTTTTTATTTCCTATGTAAATATTAATGTTCTTTTCTTCCAACCTAGAGAAATAGACAAAGTGGTACTGAAGAGAGAAGATGAAAAAGAAAGCATTATTTGTCAAACCTACTGTATAAATCATTACATGCAATTAGCAGAATTAATCAATTTAAAAAAAAAATTACAAAGTGCTTTATGCTTGCTTTATGCTCAGAGCTCATTTGGATTTACCAACTAAAATCTTAGTTACATAAAAGCATTTTCCACTGTTGGCTCCAGAACTTGCAACAGGCAGCATCTGAGTGCGAACGTCTCTTAACAAAGAACAGTTATTTTCAAGGAATAGTCAAGGCATGTATGATCTTTAAAAATCATTCATGCCACATAGTAATTTAGTCTTATGAATTCATTCATCTAAACTTAGATTTATTTTAAACAAGTAGCAAATACAAAAAGAAAGAATGCAAGCTTGGATAGACTGATTGGACTTTGTAAGTTTAAGGGTTTACAGTCATACCCTCTTGAGCAGCAAGCTATAATCTTATTATGAATATCTGGCTACTGTATTCATGATGATCACATGGCAAAAATCTGTTAAACCTGCTGTGGAGAGTATTGAGACGTAAGCCTCAAGTAATTTAATGATTTCCCTCAGACGTTTTGACCGAGGTACTATTGGCACCTATAGTTCATTGTTTTTATCCTTTTCTGTACAGCTCATGTAAACAAAAGCAAATATGAGAGAGTCCAAAATCCCTCTAGTACTCTGAAAAGGCAAAAAAGCAAATTATCGTCTTGAGTGCCTCTATGTGGAACACATCCAGCCTGTCAGTGATAATAGCAACAACAGTATCATAGGAAACTATTCTGATAATACAGCTCTCCTTCAGTGCAAATTATGAACTTAAACAGGAAAACACACAGGACTCTCATCTCAGGGTAGGGAAATTATTTAGATTACAATGTAACTATAACCATGTCTATTAAAAAATAGTCTTAATTTGTTTATTTTTGCAATGTGACTGTTCTCCATAAATCTGCAGTTGCTCTCGTTAACCATTTAGAAGCACCCACTAGGGCATGCTGGAATGAGTCTAAGAGCAGCATCTTAGCAGCATTCCAGCATGTTAATTTATTTCATTGCATATACTGAGGCCTGCACACATCAGTTTTCAGATCTCAGACATGATTACAGACATAATATCTATACCAAGCATTACATGAGAATTTCTTAGAATGGAGGGATGTCTCAGTTACACATGATGAAGGAGCACTTGAACGAAGAAGTCCATCATCAATCAAGGACACCTGGAAAATTGATTTAAGCACATACTTAAAGCCTCATTTTCAATATGTGTAACTCTATCTTTAAAAAAATACTTCAACAGCTCTGAACATGGCTCTCAAAAGCAGCTTTGAGATGCGTCAGTGAATGAGTGGTTGAGCAGGTCTCAAGTACTGTAGTTATAGCCATTAACAGAACTATGTATGATTAATTGATTATTAGTCTTAATGATAGTGTTAAATATACACCAACCAGCCATGACATGAAAACCATTAACATTCCCCTTGTGCCACCAGAGTGGCTCTGGCCCCTCAGGGTGTAGCTGTGCAGGCCCTCTGAGATGTGATGTGGTGTCTGACGCCAGAGCATTAGCGGTAGTTCTTTTGGGTGCTGTTGTTGGGTGGGGCATCCATGGATCAAAATTGGTGCATCTCTTTGGATTGGGATTTGGAGGCCAGGTCAGATCCTTGGGCTTTTTTGATACCTTTCTATCTTGGAAAGTATTGACTTTCTGGCAATTTTATGCTGCATTGTCTTTTCTGTTGAATTTGAAAGGATGGGCTAGCCTTTGGTCCACGCGGTCATGGTAAACCTTGGGTGCCCATTATCCTGTCACAAGTTCACTGATGACCAATTGTATTCAGTTCACCTGGCGGTGGTGGTGGTGTTGATGTTATGGCTGATCGGTGGATTCATGATGTTTTCAAGCTGGTTATTCTTTTTATACTTACTTTTTCTAGTAGACAAACTGTTCATACAGTATGTTTCAACATCTGAACCACTGAACACTGATAGTGTGTATAAATTCCCTGAGGTACACTTAGTTGTATTTCCCTCCTCCAGTATTACAGTGTCTTGGGAATGCTGATGTTCCAAAGGTCAGAAACCCATATGTTGTGCATTTACCATCAGTTCTTGGTATCCATGTGGAACATATTCTACATGGATCATAGAACATCAGCTTGTGTGAGAGCAAGAGCAGTAGTTTTCCTTGTGCTGTGATCAAAAGTCGGGGAGTTTGGAGTTTATTGTTCCCATTGACATGTTTTATTTTTTACCCGTCTTTTTTTCAGTGCTTTGTGAAGTTGAAAGCACATCAGCATGGGTCATCACTTTATCGCCATTCTTCCAGAAACATCAAGCATGAATATCCAATTTTTTCGCCATTTGATCTGAGTATGAATTTATTTTGGTGCTTTATCACACACTGTTCCCTTTTTTAGTCATGCATGCGCCATCCTAAATGCCTTTGTAAACCCTTGCATCTCGGTTTGCCATTAAGTGTTCTCAATTACAATTTCACATGGTGATACTGGCAGTGGTCTCTTCAGTCCTTGATAGAGCCAGAGTAGAGCACTTGATGTAATGGGAGCCATGTGTTTGCATGGTACATTATTAGCATACCTGTCTGTCTCTGTCCCGCCTGCCTTCTCAACCACTGACTTCCTCTCTGCAGGATCATTCAGCGTGATACAGCACAGAAAACTATTCACCAAAACACGAGACAAACCTTTCCCTGTCCTCAATGATGGATATGATTTCCTATAACTTCCTTGAGATTTGGCTGTACTTGGGCATACTAGTCACATGATTGTCTACTTGGGATTTAGCAGGGAGCATAATGTGTTGACAGCATTAAGTCTGGTTTAGACCGGTGTATTTATACTGCTGTCTGGACACTTACAATCTCAAATATGCTAGGATTTTCACGTTTGTAAAAGGTTTGATAGAAACTGCAATGCACCCTTTTGTCATACCACTACTAAATATTTCTCTCTTAAGGATTTTGCTTGATAGTGTTATTACATCCTGTCCATTGGCATGAGGCTGTGTATTTGAGAGAGTATGACCGCAACTGCCCAAATATGTAATTTAGGGAAAACTGATCATTCATTCATCTTCTACACAACTTTATCCTGTGTACATGGTTGCTGGGGCCTGGAGTACACACTGGGCAAATACACCCACTACGGGCAATTTTTCTAGGAAACCCACCAAGCACGGGAAAAACATGCAAACTCCACACACAGCCCTGAGGCAGGAATCAAACCCTCAACACTAGAGGTGCAAGGCCATAGCACTAACCCCTACACCACCATGTAGTGTACTACCATGATTTGAGTGCTTTGTTTATTTCGTTCTTTCTTTTTTTTCTGCCATAAAAAAATAATCATCCAATTTTTATGTAGCCCAAGATTAAGTTTTGAAACATTGATATTAAACAGGGAAAACATTATAAGCTGAAATTAGCGTTTTGATCCCACCACCATTCACTATTACTATTACTAAAGGTCACCATGAGATACATAATCCACGATTTAACACTGAGTTGTGAGCATCTGCAGTTATTGGCATTCTACATACATGCATTCCTCTGATTTTACACATGTTGCCCGGGTGCACAGGGGGAAAAAATGCAACATGGTGTGTTTTAGTAATTGCCATTTTTCATGAACTATACAGTATGTACAGGAAATCCATTGATCAACAACTATAATTGAGGATCTTGCCATCAATAATATTGACTCTTAAATATTTAGTTACTTTGTTTGTTTTAACCAAACTTTGTTTTTTGTGATTACAGTGTAACTTCAACAATCAAATTTGTTGTTATTTACTTCAATTAAGATGTGCATTCATGTGTTCTTACATTTACACATTTTTTAGATTTCTGTAAATGAATATTTAAAAAAAAAAAAATATATATATATATATATATATATATATATATATATATATATATATATATATATATATATATATAATTTTTTTTTTTTTTTTTTTTTTAAACAACAAACAAACCCATATATCAACTATATCCATGGGACATGGAAAAGTAAGTATTTTTATTTTAGCTATTTTCTACATTGAGGAACAGCACTTAATGATATCAAAACTATAAAATAACATAATAATAATAATAATAATAATAATAATAATAATAATAATAATAACTAGGCACATTTTGAGAGGCACATTTTCTGAAGAAACTGTGAGTGGTGCTTTGCCGTGACGTCATAGAGCTTCCCGTGTCATAGTCATAGATGTAGCTGATGTCACAGCTGATGTTGGTTTCAATGTTAAGTCTATGGAACATTTTGGGGCCCCCTTAGAAAAGTCATAGCACCCCATTCCCGACCAGCCGCACGTTTTGACACCTCATTCATGGGTCTACGACAAACAGTTCGGGACTAGTTACGCGCCAAACTTTCACACGGAAGAAAAAAAAGAAAAATAATAAGCCTGTGAGATTATAATAGTAGTCCTTCGCTTCGCAAAGCACCACTATTATTATTATTATTATTATTATTATTATTATTATTATTATTATTTAGGATTCTTTAAAATAGAAGACCTTTTTAGAAAATATCTTTCTAAGACTGTAGACACAGTGATGTCATATGCAATATTTAAAGTGGTTCTAAAAGCAGCCCTGCTTAATCAGTTCTCCCCTGGGGGCAATTCTGCTTCACTGGAAGATGAAATAATAGCTTATCTGGGGCTGGTAATGATAGTTTCAGAAGACTGAGCTGGCAGACAAAGTGGTAAGGTTTCAGTGAAAGATATGACCCAATAAGAGAGGTATACACATAGACCTTAGCACTTCAGCATAAGTGAAAGACAATTCAAGATTATATTTTTACCTACATGACTGGAGAAAAGCTTACAAACGATTAACTTCAGAGGTCCCCCACAGTGAAGTTACCTGGAATAAACTCTGTGGGTTAGAAGCAAGGGAAAAAACATTAACTACAATTCAGGAAGTCATTAGTCTACAGGGAAGAAAAGAAAGACCCAGGTGGTCCAAGTGTTTTGTCAAATATTTTGATGATTTAACAATCTTGAAGAAGTAACTATACAGTACATATTGAGCACTTACTGGCTGCCAGGACTGTAGTGTGCAAAGTTGTCATAAACAGTGGCCATTTTCAAGAATCCTAAATATTATTAATCATTAAAAAAAAATTATACAATTAATACAAGTAGCTGAAAAAGAATTTCAATCCTAAGCTTTGGTTAAGTTACATTAGCAGGGCACCCTATATTCTTATTAGAATTGTGGTGTAGTAGTTAATGCTGTGGCCTCGCACCACTAGGGTCAAAGACAGGTTCGAGTCCTGTCTTGGGTCTGTGTGTGTAGAGTTTATATGTTCTTTCTTGCTTGCTGGATTTTATCAGGGTACTCTGTTTTCATCCTACAGTCCAAAGACATGCAGATTAGGCTAATTGATGTTTCCGAATTGCCTGTTGTATGTGTGTGCTTGTGCCCTGTGATAAATTGGCACTCTGTCCATGGTGTATCCCACCTTGTGCCCCAAGTGCCCTGGTATAGGCTCCAAGCCTCCTGTGACCCTGTATAGGATAATAGATATAGAGCATGAATGAGAGAAGAGATATTATTATTATTATTATAATAATAATAATAATAATAATATAATAATAATAATAATAATAATAATGGCATCACATTGGATGCAGATTAGGCTAATTGATATTGCTAAATTATCCATAGTGTGTGAATTAATGTGTGATATGTGCATGTGTGCCCTGTAAGAGATTGGCACCCTTTCTTTTGCCTGAAGTTTCCAGGGATATGCTTTAGTCTTCCTGCAATTCTGTGTAGAATGAGCAGTATAGAAGATGAATTAATACATTTATTAGTAGTATTTATTTATTTATTTATTTATTTATTTTTATTTTTTTGTTATTGTAATTCTGAATGTGACAATAAAATAAAAATACCAATATAAATTTTACTATCTAAGGTGCACAAGGGAAGCCCACCTGCATTCCCAGACTACTGGTATTTGTTTTCATTCAGACAGGAGCATACAAATCTGAACATGTCCATCAGCAGCTTCACTTCATCCCTGTATATGTCTGACTTATTAGTTGTGTTCGTTTTCCAGGTTTATGCTCTTTTTTTTTTAGGAACACAGCATAATAATGCCAAGAGAAGCTGTTCTATCAAAGAGCTGTTCACTCTTCCTGTCAGACAAAGATGCTCTTTGTCTAGATATACAAAGAAACCTCTCCTTCAATGGAGCTGATACATACTTTCTGGGCCAGTATCACCTGTTACCCGTATCAGATTAAGAGTTCATAACTAAGTGTCAAAAGGCAGCTTAGCAATGTCTAACAGTGTCATTTTTCTTTCTGAGTACATCTCTAAGAAGTCGGAAAAAAGATGTGGCCTGAAATGAATCTGGTTATTTTTATTTTGAGTAGAAATGCTAATCATATGCTAGTGATTGTAGTGAATGCCAATCATAGTAGCCTGTTTGACAAATTACTCGACTTGGATAGGTGTTATCCAGTCTTCCGTTGCTTGAAAACAAGTAGGCAATAATTAAATGAATGACAACTTTAAATAAAGCATCTTAACTGCATTCTGTCAGTGGTCAATTCAAGAATTAAAAGCTCTATGACTTCAATAAAAAGATTCAAATTCATTGTAGTCAATAGTTGGAAAATGTTTAAAAAAATAATCTGGATGTCTCTGGATTTAATGGGTATACATCTTCTGCGATGTTCATCCTTTTTGATCATCCACGTCTACTAGAAAATGTGCGTTTTGTGTTTTTTGCACATTTATCTTGCCTCCAGTATATCAACTCAGGAAGTGGACATAAATATACCACACTTTAAGATAACAGAGGCAAACGTAATGTTATTGGCTAGCTATGTGTTTTCACACAGTCACAATGAAAATGAGACAAGTGCCAGCTTTATACCCTGTCAGAACTACTTACGACAGCATGTCAAAAATGCCATTTGCGATATGTCTCGGAAGATGTGTGCTATCTTTGACTTTTAATAAGTTATTTTTCTTTAGATAAATCATTTGGGAGGGATGTTATACCATTATAATCTGCCTGGGGATTATTACTTACAGTATGTACCAAGCATTAAAAATGAAAAAAAAATGCATATACAGCTTTTAAAGTATGGAAGATTGAGGTATGGAACTTTACTACTGGTGGAAACTCAATCTCCCATTCATGAAGAATGAAGGTCGGACTTTCTGGGCAACTTGTTAGAGAAACTTCCATTTGACCCGTGGGTGAGAGGATTGTCCGCTGGGATTTTATTATTCAATAAAAATAAGTGTTACAAAGAAACCAATGGCAAAGATTGATAATACAGCTGTACTTTCTGGCAAACTTTGTGATCTGCACATCTCTTTCTGCCATGAAAGGCTTTTAGTATTCACCTCATAAAAGCTCCAATGAAGTTTATGGAATTTCTGAGAAGACACAGTGCATATACATCAGTGTTTCCTAATTCTTTACTGCACTTTTTAGCTATTCTGTCTGTTTCCAACACTCCTTCCTTGATTTATCCTAATTAAAAGAAACACTCATTAGATTAAAGGCTGGTTAAAGCACTCCAAGAACAAGTTTGGAAATCATTACTGTATGTTATTGAAGTCAACATTTCATAACTTTTAGTGAGTGGAACACCTGAACCTTGAAAGTCAAAAGGGAACTTGTCACCAGGAGATGCATCAGTATGTGGGAACCATATTGTAATGTTTTGTTGAAAATCAAAGCATTTAGAAAAAAATTGTGCAGAAATGTAAATAATATGTACTGTCCCTTCCAAACAAAGAATAAAAAAAGAACACAATCATTCGTGAACACCACTTGCACGTTACAGGAACTTAGCTGGGAGTTAGTTCCACATTCCCTGACCTCCCTTCAAGCCATTTCCACATTAAAGAAGATCCTGGAAGGCCAGTGGTTCAGACATAAAGCATAAATCTGTTCCTAGCCCCAGGCATTGAAAAAACATACTCCCTTAGGGGTATCCAAGCACTGGTGTAACACCGGGATATGCTGTTATTTACTCAATAACAATGTTCTGTTATTCTGCACAATCAATTGTTCGACTTGAACACCCCTCACAAAATGTTGAAGCCAGGAAAAATAGAACATTTTCCCAGCATTAATAAACTGTAGGTTTCCATGGCTTAACATCCACTACTGTACATGTTCTGTGAAATAAGACATTATGTAATTTGGATGTTGTGTGAATACCATATTATATACAGTAGTAGATACTGTATATAGAAAGTTTTGTAGAATACTGTAGTGTAACCATCTGTTTCTCATTCAAATCAATACTTATCTTTTTGTCTTGTTCTTCTAATACCAGGTCTGGTTTTGCTGCATGTTACATTTAAAGAAAACTAAGAAGCGAGATAAGGCAATAACACTCAAGAGATGTATGAGCACCTTTTAACAAGAGACATGAGATACGTGCATTGTGTGCAGGATGTTTTTGCTGTTGCTGCATCTGGTTTTGTTTGCTTCATTCTGTTCTCCATTAGGATTTATAATTTAATGAACCCACAGACGTTTATGGTGTCAGACGATGCACAATTGGACATTATATGGCGAATATTCAAACTATGATAAGGTGCGGTTGTCACCTGCCAAGGTGAAACTGGACTATCTATCTATCTATAGTTCGCTTAACATGTTATTGATACTAAACTGCATACTTAAATTACCATAAACACAACTGCAGGCTGATTTGGAACAAAACTGACTGTGTGAAAATTCACAGTTATACAATATAATCCCTATTTTTGCTTTTTTATATACTTTCGACCAAAGCAAAACATGCAACATATTCATATTCTCTATCAGTTTGCAATTCTTTCTGCTTTATTTAAAAAAAAAAAAAAAAATTGCAAAAATAGAGATCTCATTTTGGTGTCACTGTCATTCATTCCTCTAATTGCTCAGTGACAGCAAACCATTAAAACTGTCGTCACTAACTAAAGTGTAGTGCCTCACTGAAAAAAAATGGAGGTAAAAGATTTTCGAAAATTTCGAAATATGTTTGCATTTGCTATTTCTCACATTTGTGTGAGAATAGTTGCAGGATTGTATTTATTTATTTATTTATTTATTATATTTATTTGTTACATTTAACATGTCCCCAAAGGTACGTATAGAAGTCTCTAAAAATTAATATGCTTAACCACAGTGATACAATAGCATGATAGTTTAAAGACAAATAAGTAAAGATTTGATTTTACACAAAGAGTTTGCTATTTATTCTAGCATGCCAGATGGAGCTTCTGTCTATATTCCAGGTCTCTTCAAAGAGCAGAGGCCTGAAGCCAGGTACATCAGTGCAATATCCATTATACAAAAGGATTCTGGTGTGGGGGAGATTTGACAGGACAACTAGTACCTAGTACACTGTAAAATATATTAAAATCATACTCTGTTTGTGGTTAACTTGGAACGGAATTATGCAGAAATTGTTAGCGTAACAGGTCATATGTTGTCATACATGGGTGTGAAATCTAATATTGAATTTAATTGCTTAAATAATGTAATACATAAATGTAAAAAGAACAAAAGCACAGTGGTCACTCTTAAAATGTAGTGTTCTAAATCTTTATTGATTCTTACACAGCTCATCTGGATTTTCAATTAACTTTAGGTAAAAGACCTGATATAATTTTTTTCAGAAGCATGATCCTGGTACACAAGAGCTATTTTTGTGTACATCTGGTAAATTGATTTGGATAATTATCCACTTGCTTGATCCAGCTATGACTCATTTTTAACCTCTCGGCAGGGTAGCGTGACTTTTCTTTAAAATGACCTGGAATGTGACATATGAGTCCATTATATTGGTATCCAACAAACCCTGCAACATCATATCTCATATCTCATAATATTCCACAGTGGGGAAGTTTTTTTCTTGCACAACCATTACTCTTTTAAAGGCAATTCCATCTGTTGTGTTTGTAGCCAAAAGTTCTGTTTTGAAATTAGAACCTGTAGAGTAATTCTTTCCCTGTCAGAGCTACATTTATCCAATGACTACAGATTTCTTTTTTGTCCTTTGTTCTCTTTACTCCAAATGATTAACTGCAATTAGGTCAATAAACTAATATAATAATTAGCAGGTGCTTTCAATCATTGTTCTAGGTTTATATTTAAAAAAAATATATGTAAATACATGAAGTGTAAATAAATCAGCTTACATTTTTGCCATGATAAGAACCATGGCACAGTCCCTTGCCCTCTTGTTCTTAATTATAATTGTAAATAAATGGACAAAATTTCACGTTCATTCACCTGTCTGAGGTAACTTATTTAACAAAATATAGTTGACAGGTTTGTTTTTCACAACTGATTTTAGAGATTATTTAATTACATTTAAAATGATTAGACAATTTAAAAAGTTTAAGAAAACTTATAATAGACAAAATAAGGCTAGAACGTATCTCCTCTTTATAGACTTTGCCCAAATCATAAAACATCATTAAGGAAGACATTCTTTTAAACCCTTTCCAGCATTATTTTTAAACCGGCACTGATTTGTACAACCTTTCCTTCTTTTTGAGTTAACAGCAGACACACATTATACACATATCATTGACATCATTTATTTTATTATTACATCATGATCAAATATGAGGAATAAATTATGAATCAAGACATGACTGGCTGTACAATAACAAAAAAAAAAATTTTTTTTTTGCTTGGAAAAACAACCATAAATTAAGGGATTTTAAAAAGAAAGATAAAAAAAAAAAAAAAGATTTTAAAATGAGCAAGCCAAAATGGCAAGGAAATGACATGAGGAAGAAAACAACGTCAAAAGTGATTAATAACAGTTTAATAACTGTTTAACGTTTAAGTCTGTCAAGATAATAGCTGATAAGTACTTTTTCATTTCCTGCTGGACTGTGTCGAAATACGGAATAGCAACGTGAATCATTTCACACCATGCAAAGAAAGGATGCAATTCAAGTCAACTAAGAGGAGTTAAGATTAGTATTTTTCTACTACTGAATTTTTAAGTCAATACTCCGCACACATAAATGACTGAAGAAAAGTCACAAACATAAGATAATGTGTTCTCTAAAGTCAAATAAATTCCCTAAATCTCAACCAAGTAGCATAGCATGGTACATTAAACAGAGAGAATAATGTTTAGTACATTTAGCTGGCTTGTTGACCTTTGAGCTTCAATTAGACTTCTCTCTCAGTTTTAAGTTATGGATAAAACGAGAGCTAGAAATCATGACTGAAGCATACTGATCAAATCTCAAAAGAAAGTATGGTGACCAAAAGACAGAGACAATGCAGATTTGCTCTTTGTTCACAGATGCCTCGTCAATGTTTAATACACAGTCTAGTTTAGGAGTGTTGCTTGACTTGCGATGCTTTTTTCCTTGAGTGTATACACCATCATGTGAGAGAACTTGAAAGCATTCAATAGGCCTTACCTTTTACAGTCAGTAAGTCAAAGTCTTGTAAACTGTATTCATGCAAACATTCACAGACGTAGCAAAAGCACAATCTGGAATTTGGTAGACTTATAGTTTCCCGTGTTTAAAGTGATTCATTGAAAAGATAATGCTTTCTTATGAAGTAGTCAGGGGTCTTAGACTGCAAGTTTGTCATCGATCAAAATTTAAATTTGAGAACTTTAGTCTTGACTGAATATTCGAAACAGTCAAGTGTATTTTTATACTTACTTTGCCTGAAAGTAATAATGAAATTTCCTACCCATGCCTGTTTAATTTTTACCTCCCACTTTTATATCCACAGAAATGACTGTACACTGCTGTTCCTCTAGAAATTCTACTCCACTGCAAACTTATACAAATCTCAGACATGCTGGAGTCTTCAAACTCAAGTTCTATTATTAAACTATCAAAATGCAATTTTAGGAAAATTAGCCACATTCTATTTTTTGGTGATCTATGAGACGTTAAATAGTTCCTAAAGGGTTTCAACTGATTTTGCATCTAAATAAAAACTACGGAAATAATACTTACTACAAGTGAGTGTAATTAACTCACTCAGTAATTAACTTTTTCAGTGTCTTGCATGAACTTCAGCCACATGCATGGCTAATCCGTGTGGCTTGTGGGGGCACACGCACTGGTAAAAATGTTTGTGCTTGATACGTGACAGATTAAATGTATACAGATTTCTTTCTAAATGTTTGTTTCTGATTGTGGTATAAATTCCTGCCAGTTGTTTGGGGTATATCTCATGCAATGTGCCTGAGCATCTGCTTTTGGTGTGTGGGCTCACACAGAGATCGTTCTGCAGTGCATTTTTGAGGCTTTGTTGCAGAATAAGGTATGACAAAATATCCTGTATTTCTAGCATCGAGTGACAAAGCATCTGTCAAGGAATAGGTCTATCAATGCACTGTACTGTTTGGAAGATAACTTTATTGTTTAACCACATGAATGTTGACTTTGGAGGAAATTTGATATTCAACATAATTCTTTCATACAACATTGGTATTTTATTAGGTTTTGAGATAAATATTCACAAAGTCTAGCCAGCTGCACACCTGTTACTCTTAAGATCAGTTTATTCAGACTTGAGCATTCCATTATGTGTACACATTCATGGTGATGTGTGTCATGGCATGAATAGCAGCTGATGAATCTGCCAGCCATACCAAACACAACTTTATTCCATCATCCCCTTATTCAGATCTCATGGCCATTAGCGCAGTCAGAATGGGGGTAGTGCTTCATATTAGTCTTTGTGGTCTATACGTATGCTAATCGTTTGCAAAAAAGAGTGGCTGAGGCCCTCTTTCAAATCATGAAACAGAACACATATGCCACATGAACTAAACATTTTCTTGGAATAAAAGCAATGTGGTCCCAGTCACCCCCAAACCAACTGGTTAGTTGAGAGATTTAATAGGATGCTTAAAAATATACAATTCATAAATTCTTACACAATACTAGTTGGAAAAATGGCTTAGAAATCCTATTGTTTAAAGTCTGGGATGTGCCCCAGGCCTTCTGTGGGTTCTCTTCTGCTGAATTATTATATGGGCAAAAGCCCAGGTGGGTGGTAAATATAGGTCTAATTAAAGCAAATTGGAAGGGTGGTCCAACAAATAGTAAAAATGAAGTTCAGCTCATCCTCATACCTCCCCCACTCTGGGTCATTTATTGAAGAAGAATTTGCTTCAGGCCCATGGAAAGCAACACTATAATAAGAGCTCTGAACTGAGAAAATCTGCGTCCTTGCATTACTCCCTACATTTAGCCACAAAATCATACTGAGTGGCAAGGACCCTCCAAGATTGCACAACAAGATAGAAAAATCAAACATGAACTAAGTTAAATGGACAAAGAGAAGAACACACCTACCACAAGCTCAATCCTAGGAAGACGCGGTTGAAGAGAGATTGCTTGAAATGATCAGATTTCACTCCAATTCCACCTGGAGACTATTTGTTAATAACTCACAGGATGGAACCTGAACGGAAAATTGCCAAGTTGCAGGATGAATTGTTTTCTTCCTGCCTGGGAGCGCGCGCACACACACACACACACACACACACACACACACACACACACACACACACACACACACACACACACACACACACACACACACACACACACATACACACACAAGTCATACATAAGTGGGCAAGTAATTTGTTATTTTGCTCTGAAAATATTTTACATGATTTACTGACTACTATGCCAAGGGCATCAGTCGAGGATATTTTCATACTGTAGACATAAGTCTCCTTTGAAAGTATTGGAACAGCAAGGCCAATTCTTTTGTTTCTAAAAATAAATAATATATATTTAAAACATTTGGGTTTGAGCCCAAAAGATGAACGAGACATTACATTATTGATTACATGACATAAATTCATCATAGAACTTTGATTTTACCAGTTTTAAAATGTAAATTTGTTAAATCAGAGCAACTTATCCAATGTCCATCCTCACAGAGCAGTTCCAATATAGGGGATGGTGGGTGGCCAGCGGAGGTCACTTCCCCGCTGGAGGTATTTAGTCAGTTTAATCAGCTTATGTTACACACCTGCTGTATGCATCACTGAGGGTTAATCTCTCTTGAAGACAAAATCAGAGGGTAAAGCAAGGCTTTATTTGAACCCTAGTAGACATTTATTTTTTACTTTTCTTATGTGTCAGGAGAAGGAAACTGTAAAAATTTAATTATCTTAATGATTGTTGAAGAACATTCCAAGAGGGACTTTGTTTTCTTTGAAAAAAAGTTATTTTTTTTAAAAATGGAACAAAATCTTCTCTGGCACCAAGGATAGTCGTCTCTGCCCGTGTCTCATGCAGGCACTTGTTTTAAGACAAATTTCCCTCACACTGTGCCGATAACTATTTAGGCAGCTCTGTTACTTCCTTGTTTTTTGAGCAGGACTCCTAAGTAGCTGGTTCAAAGTGGATCAAAAGAAGCTTTTAGCCTTCAAGTTCATTAGATAAATACAGTCCTATCTGTGTGGTCCTGATTAGACCACTGGTGTTTTGGCATCTGAATAAGCAGCAGCTCTTCTCATAGATCTGGATTATATCAGCTTCTTCAACTAGCCTCTGAAGACAGCAAGACAGCATTGCCTGAGATAGATTAGGAAAATGATGTCACTGTAGTAGTCCCTTATGGGCATGTTGTAGAAAGATAATAGAAGCCCAGACACTAAACGGAATGTCTGCACAGAAAATAGCATGCTCTTTTTTCCTTTGTTTTGAAAGGAATCATTTCAGAAGTAAAGTATTCTCTAAGTCACTGATTTGTGCTTACTGGATAATTTTCTTGACTTTACTGCATATCTTATACTAATAGAAATTTCGATCAAATCTGTTAGCTCATGTTGTTTGTCCGGCATTGAAACATATCCGAATATCTACAGAAGGGAAAATAATTATTTGATCCACTGCAGATTTTGGTGGAGTTTGTCCATTTACAAAGAAATGAAGGGTCCATAATTTTGATCATAATTATATTTATTTTAAAGGAGAGAGACAGAATATCAATCAATGATCCTAAAAATTACATGATTCAAATGTTATAAATTGATTTGTATTTCAATATGGAAAACATGGAATATGGAAAATGTGATCACCAAGTAAAACATGACTTACTACTTGGTGGAGAATATCTTGTAAACAGACACGGAGGTAAGACGTTTCTTGTAGTTGGTTACCAAGTTTGCAAACATCTCAGTATACAGCTGGGATTTTGGTTCACTCATCTTTACAGATCTTCTCTAAAGCCTTATGATTTTTTGCTGGTCACCTTTTTATAGGATTAAGGTCTGAGACTGCCTAGGCCACTAATTGACATTATTGTGCTTCTTCTTGAGCGGCTCTTTTGTTGCTTTGGCGGTATGTTTTGCATATTTGTTGTGCTGGAAAACCCATCCACAACCCATTGTCAGCAGGTTATTATCCAAAATTTTACAATACATGCCCCATCCGTTGGCCCCTGCAATGCAGCAAAGTCTGCCTATACCTTCAGCAGAGAAACAGCCCCAAAGCAGGATGTTTCCACCTCTATACTTGACATTAGGGATGGCGTTCTTAGGATCATAGTCAGCATTTTTCTTTCTCCAGAGTTCAATTTTGGTCTCATGACCACTGCACTTTCTCCCAATCTTCAAAATTTTAGACAGGCCAATACATTTGCCTCCTTGAGAAGGGGGACCTTACAGCGCTGAAGGATTTCAATCCATTATGGCATATTGTGTTTCTGATGGTTTGTTTGGTGACTGTGGTCCCAACTGCCTTGAGAACACTCACAAACACCTGATCCCTTATTCCATAAGGTGAAATCTTTCATGGAGCTCCATACCAAGTACAATTGATGGTTACTTTGTATTACTTACATTTGCAAATAATCTCTCCAACAAATGTGAACAACCTTCTCACCCAGCTTCTTGCCGATGGTCTTTATAGCCCATTCCAGCTTAGCGCAGGTCTACAATTTGATGTCCCTGATGGTAGTGAGGTTTGAATTGATTGAATTTAATTAATCTGTATACCGCATGAGCACATTAGCAGTCTGTGGGAGCCAGAATTATTGTTGTGGATCAAATACTTTATGGTAGTGGATCAAATACTTATTTTATTCACTAAAATGCGACAAAATGTATAACATTTATATAATTAATCTTTCTTCGATTTTTTCTGTAAATTTTTGCTTGATATTCTGTCTTTAGACCATTAGTTTCTGTGGGCCTACACAGAATCTACAGGAGATCAAATAATTTAATTTTCTCACTGCATGCACACAAAAAAGTTGAGTTAACTTAAAATAATAAGGCAACCTATCACAAGCACTTTTATGAGTTAACTGAACAAACAGGGTGTGAAGACAAAGCAACTCAAAGTATTTTGTTAAAATCCTTAGTTCTCACAAAATAAATATATTTGTTTACCTAACAAATAACAAAAAAAATTGCTGAAGGCAATTATGACAGATTGATCCATTATGTATTCATGATTATTTTCATAATTAAAATGTAATAAACCACAAAACAAATGTCTCTTTTTTTGGTCACACATCCATTACTGCACAGTGAGATTCTTTATTCTTCACATATCCCAGCTTCTTGTTAGTAAGCACAGGTCAGTACGGCACCCCTGGAGCAGACAGGGTTAAGGGCGTTGCTCACTGGCCCAACAGCAGCAACATGCTGGAGCTGGGGCTCGAACCACCGATCTTCTGATCTGTAACTTCAGAGGCAGAAGAGCCTTAACACACTGAGCCACCACTGCCCCAGAACAAATGTCTCTTTTTTTAAATAGTTTGTCCGTACACATTACAATTCAGTCTGTCTCATTTCTTTTTAGAATAAATTAGATTTTTCGATTTTAAAATGAATTTTTTTGTTGTTGCTTAAAATAAATAAAAAATTTAAATAAAACCGCGCCTCTGTTGGAAACGAGCTCTTTGGTTTCATCAGAGTTTGTTGCCATGTTGTATCTCGTATTTCTCACGTGTGAGTCACAGAGGGGGCGTGGCAGAACTACAGAAGCTCGCGGTGCTGCACCAAAGTGAAACTGTAAAATCGATTTTCGTTTTTCAAAATCAACATAAACCATAAATTTGAATTAATCAAAAATAACGATTAAATCGCTCAGGTCTAGTTTCAAATTATCATGATCCATTTGCGCTCCATACGCTTTAACGCAAAACTAACATTTTAATGTAAGTTCTACAAAACATTTTCAGTATACAGTTTTTAACATTGAAGCAGCTTATTTGTTGAATAAACTAAATATTATTTCTGAACATTTCAAATTAAAATATTTTAGTTCAGTTTACTTTTTATACTTTATTTAGATAACTTTTCATAAGTTGGCTTTTTTACTCTGCAGGAACACGCCAGATCTAGAAAAGGAAAGCTAATATCTTCACTAAATCACAGTGACTTTGACGGTGGCATGATTGTTCCTGTCAGCTGTTCCTTTGGAATTTTTTAATAGCTGCTTAACTTTTGGGGGTTTTACACACAGTCTGTAGAGTATCCAGAATGGTGCAAAAAAGATAAATATCATCCAGCAGCAGTTCTGTTTGCAGAAATGTCTTATTGACGAGAGAGGTCAGCGGACAATGGCCTGAAAGGTTCAAGCGGACCGAAAGGCTACAGTAATTCAAGACAAAAACAACAACAGCTATAACTATGGGGAATAGAAAAGAATCTTAGAATACATAGCAATGTATCTTCTCCACAAACCCCGCACTCACACTGCCTTTTGACCCCTTTCAATTAATTATATTTTAGATTTTCTTTCTGCTGTTTGGTAGAAGTTTATAAAGTCCTGACTGAGTGATATGCTTCATGATGTTAAACACTGATTGTCAAGATAATTGATACCACATTTTTACTAATCATAATGATGTATGATTAACTCCAATTAACTCTATATTAAGCATTTCCCTTATACATTTAAGGTGAATTTCATGTGTTACTTTATTTTTATTTTTATTACTTTATGTATGTATGTTAACTGAAAATAGGCTAAATTAAATCACTGAGACTCATATGTATGATTATAGCATTCTTCAGTATACAAAAAAAGACAAAAGAGTCTTTAAGTTAATGCTAATACATGTTTTCTGTTTAATATCGGTTTTGCCCTCAAAAACAGAATCCCGAAAAGAAACATCACAGCTGGATGATCGTTCAAATGGAAATGATAGATTGTAAGTTGATGTCTGCCAGCAACTCTGGGAATAATTTCCCAATGCTGTGGCTCACTCAGATAAACTTCACAATGCTGTGGAAAATTTATACTTGGAACTGATTTTCCAAAAGGTACTCAAAATCTAATATTTGGCAATTTTTTGTCTAGTTTATTTTCAATTTCATAGTTATAATCAGCAGCAGTGGAATACCATGTTAAATAAGGTCATTAATTGCCACAAATTTACTATGATAAAAGTGCCAGTTCACTGTTTTTCTTCATATTACTTGGCGGTGCTGGGTAATTCCAGTTCAGTGTGGGGATCAGATTACAAAAAAAAAGGTATGTTCATATTTGTCCCTTACATAACACTTCACTATTTTTGCATATTTATTTACTTAGAAAAATGACATCATACAACAATTTAACAATAGCAGTTCCAACACTTGGGAAACTCTATGCTGTAGGCTTATACGTGGAATATTTAAGGGTTCTTTAAAGAACAAACACGTTAAAATGCTCAGTAGAACAAACAATAAACTATCCTTATAGGCTACTGAGGTACATCTTTATTCTACTTCTGGGATTACAGGTGAGTTTTTTTCTCCAGTTACACATATTATTTACAAGCCATCTGAGTCTGTGCTGGTCTGCTCTGATCTGCAAATGTTGTGGAGGGGTAACTGAAGTCAACAACTTCAAGTAGTATGTAAAAGGCTAAATTAAATTGAAACAAATTTTTTTTTTCTTCACACTGGAAAACAGTTAATACATATTAGAACCTTGAAACATAACTAGAGGGCGTAAATCATAGCAGTAAAGCTCCTTCATATAGAAAAAATATATATAAGCATAAGCTTTGACAATATCAATTTATGGAAAAGCCCTGACATTAAAACGTTGATGGAAATGCAGGGATTTTAAAATGCTTATGGATGAATTAAGTAGCCATTCCGAACTTTAAAAATATATATATATATTTTTTTTTAGAAATGCTCAAAATTCATGCACACTAATTAACATGTACAGGCTATTTGCTATATATGTGTATAGAAAATTCTACACATCCATGTTATAATTGGGTTTTATGATATTAAAAATGACCAGGATAAATCATGCCAGATATTTTCCACCTTGACTGTAATCTGACAGGTCAATAAAATCAAGATTTTTTTTTAAAGATGTCTTACACAAAAAGATTGAGTGCTGTATTATGTGGCACATATAGTAATACTTATTATGTGCATGTTATAGCATTTTTTTTATTTTTTATTTTTTGCTTTTTTCCTCAACCATTGATGTTAATGTTGTTTTTTTCAACTGGAATTTTGTTGGTTGTTGATGGCATTAAAAGTACAAAATAATGTGTCATATTTTATTGTAGTTTGTCATTTTAATGGGATATGTAGACATTTTCTATCTAGCTATCTATCTACTGTGTATATTTATCTATCTGTCTAACTAACTGTCTATCTGTGTGTCTGTATTTCAATTTAAAAAGAGAACAACTATATGCATACATATTGTACATACATACATACGTATAGTACATACTTTTTTTGCAAGAAGGTAAAGAGGCCTGTGTGGCCAAAAACACAAATCTTCTTGCTTTATATATGAAGTATTTAGAAACCGTGAGTTCATTAAAGGGATCCTTGTATTCTTGCGGTATTGATGACAAACTGGCAAGAAACAAATCTGCAAAATTAAATAGCAAGGCTGCAAAAACCTTATTTAAAACCTAACCTACCACAGATGTCTCAAAGATACAACTGCCAACAGCAGATTTGCAACAAAGTGCTAATTTTGTTCAAATGTGGTGCCCAAATTCTTTTCCCATATTATATCATTATTTATATAATTAATATTTACAGTTTTATTGCAATCATTTTGGCAGTACAACTAGTTTCAGAACCCTGATGTTATTATTCAAAACACTGGACAAAAAACTCAGATGTTCAAAAAAACGATGATCAAAATCAATTTTTCAAAACTCTAGCAGTTGCTTGGAGACAGTATACACAGTATAAACCAAAGATCATTTGTTCATTGAACAAACAATGTAACATCAAAGTATTTCCATGTAAAAATGCTACTCACACATTGTATTTAGGATTACTGTCTGTTCGTGTCATTACAATGATCCAGTTATCAGTTGATGCTGCTCAAAATCATAAGCAACTGTTGCGTCCTCTTAAAGCATAGTCTTAATGAAACTGAAGTACAATATCCAATGACTCATGAAAGTTTCTGAATAACGATATCCACTGACACCATTTCATTGCTGATGATTGATTTCACCTTGTGGTACAAGCATAAATGAGTGTTATCTACAGCAGTATACTGATAATGTCACATGGAGCAGGTACTGTAGGTGATCAAGCAAGACAATGAAGACGCAGTGGACATAGAAATGACCGAAGACTAGCACCACAGCTGTGAGGTAGAGATGCCCAAAGGTTCTTTCCAAGATTTTGGGCAAATGAGAGCATTGATTTTGATGTGAATGAGAATCTGTAGTCAATCTTGTTGTTGTTGTTTTTGTTGCATTTCTGCAAGGCAGGTGAGGACCTGCAGCTGCAGATTATTTATTTATTTATTTATTTATTTATTTATTTATTTATTTATTATACATGGTTGTATTTCATCAATAAATTTCATATTTGTTCAGTGTTTTTTTATTTGTCTTGGTCCTTTTACAGTGACACTAACTGTAGCATTATGATACTACAATGTCCAATAGATGTATGAACATCTAAGCAGTGAAACTACTGGTATCTTGTGTGTGATTGATCTAATAAATGTCATTATTCTGTAAGTGCAAGGTTTTTCTAAAAAGATGATTGCAGATTTCAAGGTTTTGAATGTTGGACTAGTGTTAACCATTTTGTGTTTTGTGTCTGGAGTTTTGAAAAATAGTTTCAAGGTTCTGAAACTAGCTTCAAAGTGGCTGTAAAAATACTGTAAAGTCAAAAACACACGCCAGAATTATTTAAGCCCTTCTTATTAAAAGCATTAGTAGAAATCACAAAGCTGCAGTGAAACTGTGAACAAGCCTAAGGCAAGTTTGGTGAGCAGTCCTAAGTAAATAAGTATTCTGGATCTTATTCAGGTATCATGGAAGCCTTCCATTAAGCTGTATTCTGGCTGGCTTAATAGATGGCCACCCACCAATGGTCTTCATTCCCAAGTATCATGTCAGACTTTGCAGAACAATTCTCGTAGTGTACTAACTATAAAGGCCACCCGTGCCGCACATACAGTGGCAGCCAGCAGACCTGATAAACCACCAGGCCTCTGTTCTAAAGGTTCAAGAAAATGAAGTAATGCTCAATTTGCCATGCTAAAACCCTATAGGTATTGAAAAATATAAGGTCGTTGGTGCCATTATTAATCAGTGTACATACTGTACAGTATAGCAGAACTATGGCTAGAGCCAAATAGTCTGATATTTTCACTTTATAAATAATGACATTAATTTTCTACGTTTTATATGCAATGGAAATAACAGGTAATTATTAATATGTGATATTTTTGAAGAAGCAGAACTTATGTATAGCATATATTATATATTAAGTGGTTGTTCTTGTCTATCTTCCTGGGAAGATATACATTGATTAGAGTCGACTGATTATTACAGTAGATTGATTATTGGCTCTAAGTTCTTACAGGTTGTTCTATGTGAATCATGATTGTTTAAATGTTTAGGTTATTGTATTAAATCTGGAAATAGCTTTGTTGACAACAAATAGTCTGTCAATATATAGCCTTTAGTGGACCTAATTTCATTTCAGTTTCAAAAATCATAAACTAGTTTGTCGTAACTGGTGAAGAAAGTGTTCACTGGGATGCTTGCTTGTCTATTTATTGCTCTTTGTGTTGTCATGGAGCGTTTTGGGAGATTTAGTTATCTAGTGGTTAATTTATGATACATAGTATTTGAGACATACTTCTTCAAATAAATCACATCACTTACGTCATGCATGCGATTCAAAAGTCAGACAAGGAAGAAGAGATGTTTACCTCTTGAGAATGACTACACAAGTTAGGAGCCACAATGTAAATATCAGTGTTGCCATGGTTACCAACTAGGTCAAAGTGAGGAACTGCTGTTACACAAACCATTGCTTCAAGAGAAAACAGTTTGTTTCATAAATTACTGGGTTTTTGATTTTTGGGATGAAGAGAGTTTAAGGGATCACTGGGAAAAGGAACAGTGGCTACTTTGTTTGCCATCAGTCAGACAGACCTCACATTGTTTCAGTGCTGACCCCATGAAAGGGGAGACTCTGAACATTCCAAGCATTCTGTACACTGTAAAAAATCCAACTAGCAAAATGTTGGCATAATGAGTATTTATTTATTAGTAATCTGGACAATAAGACATGAAAAAAACTGACTGAACTAGTGAAAACAAGTTCATTAAAAACTCGCTGGATCAACTAAGGTTTAATTACTGAACAGACTTTCTAATGCAAGTTAACACGCACAGAAGGTGGTTCGGAAGTTGGCGCATGCGCGCTGTTACGTTTCGAAAATTCTGAAGTTGGCGCATGCGCGTTGTGTGCAGCGGGTATTTTGAACATCATCTGAATTAGTATCCCGTTTCTCCACCTCACAACGGACAATTTCTTTTAAACTTTGGTAAGTGCACATATTTATATCGAAGTCCTTTGTAGAAATTGTCTTAACATAAATGAGCGTTATTATATGGCGTTTTTTGTGAAGTACATATAGCTTGTTGCAGTTGTTTATTTAACGTGAGACAGTGAGAAAGCTGCAAGTCATCCTGTAACCTGAATTACTACAATCAATATATTATTATTTTATATTATTATATTATATTATTTTGAGTTTACTACATTTATGTTATTTATTACAGATGTTGCATATTATGAAGTATATTTAATTGTATTAGAAATATAAAATTTAGAATTGAATATTATTTAATTATTATTTACAGCACATGATTTTTTTCTCTATATCCCTGCATGTGTGATATTTGATTTATTGGTTATTTTGCTTATGTTAAGAGGAACTAACAAGTTACCTGCCTGTGGTTTCCTATGGGACAGGTGAGAGTGTGACACGGTGGGAGAGAAGCACATGAGAGCAGTTTGTCTTGCCGTTTGGCTTAATAAAATAACTTGTTGCAAACTTAACTGTAGCCGTTTATTGCCCACAGCGAAAGAAACTGGAGAATAATAAGACAAGTCTAGAAAGTCTGGTTAAATTCATAATAACTCATCGACACTTGGTATTTAAAAATATTCAGTATTTGCACCACAGTATTGTAATCTTTGCATTTAACGTTTCAGCACACATTCTTCTAATATCCTCCTGGATAAACACATTTCCAGACTTCATCACAAGACCGCAAACTTTGCCATTTCATGTAAGTAAACATTTACAATGCAGTATTTTTAATGATTTTAAGAACGAAGTATGAAGTTAGGGCAAAAAATATTTTTTGTTATACCTTACTAGTTTACTTTTTTATGTAAGACTATTCATACCCCATTTCATTAAATATAAGTAAAAAGAAGTAAAAAAGACTATTGAATATTTTGGTTAATATAATTGGTCAGATTAGCTCTGCACTAACGTGCAGAGATCTATTTTAGATCTGTATTATTTTTTGTTTTTAAAAGAGTTTTATGTTAATCAATGCTACATTTATTTGATAAATAAAATACTACATTTATTTGATATAGCAAAACTGGAATAAGGTGAAAATGTTAGACTTCAAAATTACTGTTGTCTACTGGAATGTACTGTACTTAAAACTGTAATTTATTGCTGTGACATTAAGCTGAATGTTCTGCATTATTACTCAAGTCTTTAGTGTCACATGGTCTTCAGAAATCTCTCTAATATGAGGATTTGATAATGGGGAAATTTCTTGATATTTTTGTATAGAGAGTTATAGCTTTTTTGCCAATTTTAATAAGAAGAAGAATGTAACCTTCATGAAAACTTGTGCGAGTTCAGTTAGATCTGCTCTGAAGCACAGTTCTCTTGGAAAACATATAAGAAATAGAGAGATCGTATTTTGCTCGTTACAGAAATGTAGATTCAAGCTTTAGCAGCCATCAAAGATTTCAGATGAATGCATAAGGAATCAGAGAAAATCTTAAAAGAAACAGA
Source organism: Clarias magur (assembly GCA_013621035.1). Lineage (NCBI taxonomy): Eukaryota > Metazoa > Chordata > Actinopteri > Siluriformes > Clariidae > Clarias > Clarias magur. The sequence goes on along the minus strand of QNUK01000013.1, from coordinate 2,727,644 downwards.
ACCTGAGCTGAACAGTGAACCTGAAGCTGGGACTTCACCTTGTTCACATGTACAGTACAGTCGTGGCCAAAAGTTTTGAGAATTACATAAATATTGGAAATTGGAAAAGTTGCTGTTTAAGTTTTTATAATAGCAATTTGCATATACTCCAGAATGTTATGAAGAGTGATGAATTGCATAGTCCTTCTTTGCCATGAAAATTAACTTAATCCCGAAAGAATTTCCACTGCATTTCATTGCTGTCATTAAATGACCTGCTGAGGTCATTTCAGTAATCATCTTGTTAACTCGGGTGAGAATGTTGACAAGCACAAGGCTGGAGATCATTATGTCAGACTGATAGGGTTAGAATGGCAGACTTGACATGTTAAAAGGAGGGTGATGCTTGAAATCATTGTTCTTTCATTGTTAACCATGGTGACCTGCAAAGAAACGGGTGCATGCAGCCATCATTGCGTTGCATAAAAATGGCTTCACAGGCAAGGATATTGTGGCTACTAAGATCACATCAATTTATAGGATCATCAAGAACTTCAAGGAAAGAGGTTCAATTCTTGTTGAGAAGGCTTCAGGGCGTCCAAGAAAGTCCAGCAAGCGCCAGGATCGTCTCCTAAAGAGGATTCAGCTGCGGGATCGGAGTGCCACCAGTGCAGAGCTTGCTCAGGAATGGCAGCAGGCAGGTGTGAGCGCATCTGCACACACAGTGAGGCAAAGACTTTTGGAAGATGGCATGGTGTCAAGAAGGGCAGCAAAGAAGCCACTTCTCTCCAAAAAAAACATCAGGGACAGATTGATCTTCTGCAAAAAGTATGGTGAATGGACTGCTGAGGACTGGGGCAAACTTATATTCTCGGATGAAGCCTCTTTCCGATTGTTTGGGGCATCTGGAAAAAGGCTTGTCCGGAGAAGAAAAGTTGAGCGCTACCATCAGGCCTGTTTCATGCCAACAGTAAAGCATCCTGAGACCATTCATGTGTGGTGTTGCTTCTCATCCAAGGGAGTGGACTCACTCACAATCTTGGCCAAAAACACAGCCATGAATAAAGAATGGTACCAAAACACCCCCCAACAGCAACTTCTTCCAACGATCCAACAACAGTTTGGTGAAGAACAATGCATTTTCCAGCACGATGGAGCACCGTGCCATAAGGCAAAAGTGATAACTGAGTGGCTCGGGGGCCAAAACGTTGAAATTTTGGGTCCATGGCCTGGAAACTCCCCAGATCCCATCTGAGAACTTGTGGTCAATCCTCAAGAGGTGGGTGGACAAACAAAAACCCACTAATTCTGACAAACTACAAGAAGTGATTATGAAAGAATGGGTTGCTATCAGTCAGGATTTGGCCCAGAAGTTGATAGAGAGCAGCCCAGTCTAATTGCAGAGGTCCTGAAAAAGAAGGGCCAACACTGCAAATACTGCCTCTTTGCATAAATGTCATGTAATTGTCGATAAAAGCCTTTGAAACGTATGAAGTGCTTGTAATTATATTTCAGTACATCACAGAAACAACTGAAACAAAGATCTAAAAGCAGTTTAGCAGGAAACTTTGTGAAAACGAATATTTGTGTCATTCTCAAAACTTTTGGCCACGACTGTAGAATTGAGAGAACAGGACACAGAAAAATTTGATGCTGAAACACTTGAGCACAAACCTGAACATCTTTTTTTTCCATGCAAACAGTATTGCATATTTCTAAATCTTTCTCTCATAATTAGAGTCCCCCTAATGTTAAATGTTATGAATACCTGAAAGTTTATCAAAGGTGACAATACATAACATCAGCGCCCTTTTGTGGCTCACTGAATGAAAACTGTCCTGGAAGATCTCAATGTGTTTATCCATGATGGAACATCTGCACTATTCAGAACATGCCTGGTGAGTATGTTGCATTGATTCTCTGCAGGCACTTTGAAAAAAATACGGCTGGTAATATTTGTGTTGACATTATTAAGATATTTAAATTCTTATTCATTTGAACTCCGGCTCTTATTTTACTTTATCTGATCATCTCAACTGATTTTAAAGATTTGTGTGGTGTTTCTTTCTGTACATTTTGTCTGCATTAATCTAGTAGGATCCAAGACGTTCATGGAACAAAAAGAAATATAAAAACATAGAAAAAATGGATGTCAAAAGTGATTTATTTTTTTGTACTCTTTATTACATTAGGACAGTACTCCTGATGGCGGACAGACCAGAGGGATGAAAGTGGGAGTTCCTGTTGTGATTGAAGATGATGATTCCCCTACGACTTTGACCAGTGTCATAAACTTTACTCTTGTGTTGGAGGAAGGGATTGTCTTGCAACATGCTCCAGAACAGTTTGGCCTTTGACCTGTTTGCCTTGGATTTTAGTACCAAAAAATCAGAAGTACACTTTTGAGGTGATTGAGAAGGTGTTCATGGAATTGGGCACTCACTGCTCTGAAAGGGTACAATCCCTTAAGACTTAACTTCTCCTATGACTATGATTTTGTGAGGTGTTTTCAGGCTTCAAATTATTATTATTATTATTATTATTATTATTATTGTTGTTGTTGTTGTTGTTGTTGTTGTTATTATTATTATTTTGTACTCTTTTCCTTGTTTTGTTAAGTTTAGACTGTAAAAGGCATTTGGCCAAGTTTCTTTTTGTGTACTTTTATTTGAAAGTCATGGAATGTGGTTGTAGTGTGTTTCTTTTGGTTTAAAATAAAATTTGGAAGAAACTTTCAAGCATTCAGTTACAGCTTTTTTCATTATATTGTATTACAATAAAACCTGCTTCAGTAAATTTAAACACATATTTTGAACCCAATACATGTGACAAGTTCACATTTATTAAATTAATAAGTCTTTGAAACTATCAAATCACTTTTTACTCTTACTCTTACTCAGTAAATTTAGTTAAGTCAACAACAAGTTGACTTAACTCAAAATTTCAAGGCGACTTGCTGCACAGCTTTTTTTGAGTTAACTCCACTTTTAACCCAAGTTGTTGATTTAACTCAAAATGTCAAGGCAACTTGCTGCACAGCTTTTTTGAGTTAAGTGAACAAGTTGGGTTAAAAGTGGAGTTAACTCAAAAAAGCTGTGCAGCAAGTTGCCTTGAAATTTTGAGATAAGTCAAAATTTTATTTTTTTACGGTGTAGCAGTGCGCGGCTGTAGTGCCCTAGAGGACAGGAATGAAAACTCTCATGGCCCCTCCTGCTCTGTCTCTGCCAGGTCTGTTATACAATTACTTAAGTAATCCCTTTCGGGATGTGACGTATAATGCGGCAGAATATTGGAGCAAAGTTTTTCTCCATGCTAGATACAGCTAATGACTTTTCAGCATTCTGTCAAAAAAACTTTTTAAAATTCCTCAAAACGTTCATATGCATTTTTCACACTTTCCTTCATTTTGGCTTCTAACACAACAGATGGCTTTCACCGTCACATTTTTCTTGTTAAAATGCTGGTTACCCTGGGACCTTCCTGTTCATCCCCATGACAAATGTGGCTTGGACTCATTCCAATAATTAAAAACCATTCAGGGTATTTCATTCATTCTCAGGAATAATTCAATGCCTTTTGGCTTCTGTAACTTGAGATTTGGTTAACCATTGGCACAAACAGAGCGAACTAGCCATATGACAATTGCTTTGAGCGAAACTCAATATTCCATTCAAAATTGCTTTCCTTTCACATGGGTTTAATTGTTTTACACCCCCACAGAAAGCTCAGGCTCGATTTTTTTTTATTCCCAGAGCATGACAGCACTTGCTTATTATAGCTGTATCTTGTAATTACATCAGTTAGATATTTGTTGAGGAGACGATATTTGTTTTGCATCCATTTCTGCACTTAAAACAACTGCTCTTTGGCCCCTTGGCCAGTTTCTGTCTACAGCTACTTGGTAAATCAGTTATAGGTCAATGGAACATGCTTGGCTCTTTGCAAAAACAGAATGCGCTGACTTGTTGAATAGTCATGCATCACTAACTGCAGTTTAAGGTGCAAATTATTATCGCAGAGAGCCATCCTCTGTTAATACATATGAAAATGTTTAATAGTGGATGTAGCCTTAGATTCTTTAATCTGTGTAATTGAAATGATGCTATAAACATCGTGAGAAGTTAGTGAGTGGGAAAACATCGTGTTTATTTATGTGTGACAAAACACATCCATGAGTCATGGTTTTCTGAGTTAATAAATACAGCCTTGTGGGGGGTCTGAATTTAAACAGGAAGTCTTTCCTCGTTCTACTTATTCTACTTATATGAATATTCTACTGTAGATGGGGTTAAAGTCTGGACACTCTGGTGAACAAAGCATGTGTGAAAATGATGCTCTTTCAAAATTTGAGCCTGGCATCATGATCTTCTAATATGTCCATGCCATCAGGTGAAAAAATAATCCACTAATGGAAAAGCCTGGTCGTTCAAAATATTACCTAGACCTGAGCAACAGAAGCAACCCCAGATCATAACACTGTTTCCACAAGCTTTTATGGTAGGCAGAAGGCAAGTGTACCCTGTTCCAGAGTGATGGTGCTTCATGATAAGAAGAGGGGCAAATTTTAAGTGATGCAGCCATCACTCTAGAACAGGGTCAATCGAGAATCACAAGCACAGCTGTTTAGTCCCAATCCCTTGAGTTTATTTTGCATTGTGTGTGTGGAAATGCTCTTACTTTTCAACATCAAACATGGCTGTGAATTCTACTGTTGTTGTTGTTGTTGTTTTTTTATATATATATAATTTGATTTTACTAAGCTTTAAGCAATCTTCCATTCAGAATGTTTTTCCAACCACAGTTCTTTTTCAAAGATAATGGTTCACCACTATCCTTCCACTTTCCATGCGTTGAACAGATCTTAACCCATATTTAGTAGGTTTAGCAATCTCCTCAGTTGTTTTCCTTTCTTGATGACATTAATTTGACCTTTCTGAAACCTTTCTGAATCTTTGCCATGACCACAGGACTTCTGACATGGTTATTTAAGAAATGAGAAGCTATTCACTGCATCAGTTGGGGGTAAATAACTTTTGAAATAGACAGTTGAAACATATTACTCATTGCAGTAATTATCTAATGAAAGACTCTAAGATGTATAGATGTATTATACCTCATAACTTTGAAAGAAAACAAGTTTATATATTTAAATATTTTTATATCTAAAAAGTTATGAGGTATAAAGCAAACATATTATTTACCTCTCAGTGACCTAATTCCATGAATCATATTTTTTTTTTATTGGCTTTTGTTAAATTTTTCAATTTGCCTGTACATTTGTTTTTATACACTCAGATACTTTTTATTTTATTTAATTGGCATAGCAGTCTTTTTTTTTTTTTTTTTTTTTTTTAATATACTATTTCAGTTAATGGCTGCATAATAAGGGTTTTATTGTGGCATTAAATTAGTCACATTTAGATTTGAGGAACTACATTGTCAAGTTGAACCTACAATTAAATATACTGGACTGTAAAACCATTAACTGAACTCTGTTCATAAGCAGATTGATTTCTCGATCTCTAGCCACATGTTGAATGTCAAGTTGAGAACCATCATGACATGTTTCATTTGCAAATGTTAAAAGGAAAGCAGCTGTTATGTGCTACATAAAGAGGCACATTATGCTCCTGTGGCTGCTTTCATACATCCTTCCATTACCACTCCCTTCCTTCGCTGGTGAGGGTCAGGCAATGTTCACTGTCGTTTGAAGCTCAGTTTATATGCCAAACAGAGCAGAAGCTTAAGGAAGGAACTTTCCTTTGCACTAACATATTTCAGTTGGCATTGATGCTATTTGTTTTTTTGTCTTTTACATACCTGGATACAACCACAGTATATGCATGTATGTACAATATGTCTGTGTGTGCTTATGTGAATGTACTTATTCCTCTCAAAAATACTCCCATGAAGTAGGTTCTACAGTACATAGAGTCTACATCCTTCTACAGTCGTGGCCAAAAGTTTGGAGAATGACACAAATATTCGTTTTCACAAAGTTTGCTGCTAAACTGCTTTTAGATCTTTGTTTCAGTTGTTTCTGTGATGTACTCAAATATAATTACAAGCACTTCATACGTTTCAAAGGCTTTTATTGACAATTACATGACATTAATGCAAAGAGGCAGTATTTTCAGTGTTGGCCCTTCTTTTTCAGGACCTCTGCAATTAGACTGGGTATGCTCTCTATCAACTTCTGGGCCAAATCCTGACTGATAGCAACCCATTCTTTCATAATCACTTCTTGGAGTTTGTCAGAATTAGTGGATTTTTGTTTGTCCACCCGCCTCTTGAGGATTGACCACAAGTTCTCAATTTAAGATTAAGATCTACGCCTTTCTTTGCAGGTCGCCATGGTTAACAATGAAAGAACAATGATTTCAAGTCATCACCCTCTTTTTAATATGTCAAGTCTGCCATTCTAACCCAATCAGCCTAACCCTTATCCTCCAGCCTTGTCCTCTTCAACATTCTCACCTGAGTTAACAAGACGATTACTGAAATGATCTCAGCAGGTCATTTAATGACAGCAATGAAATGCAGTGGGAAGTTTTTTTCGGGATTAAGTTAATTTTTATGGCAAAGAAGGACTATGCAATTCATCTGATCACTCTTCATAACATTCTTGCTATTATGAAAAACTTAAGCAGCAACTTTTCCAATTTCCAATATTTATGTAATTCTCAAAACATTTGGCCACGACTGTACATCCTCATTTTTCTTTTCTCTACTGAACTGAAATCCTGAATACTCACAATAACCAGCCATTAAGGCTTCATTGAAACATGGGCGGTTTGTATACAATATGTCTCTGCCCATCTTATGTTATCTTTAATAAAGCTTAATATTAACAAAAATTATATGCTGATTGTAGATTTCAGAGGTCAGGGTATCAAAATATATTTAATCTTTAGCTTTATATCCCCAGTATTAGTATTTGTGTTCTTGCTAGCAGAACCCTTTTTTCCCCTAGCAGTTACTCTGTCAAATAAGTTATATAGAGATGATGTGTACAGTATATACCATAGTAATGTGTAGATACAAGAAAGCTGTTCTGATTATTGATCTATTGGCTCTTTGTCTACATATGACACATGATACCTGTGGAGTTTAATTTATTTCCGTCTTCTGAATTCTATATACACTTACGCCTTTAAGTGAATGACTTTTTATTTTCCATTTCAACTAGCACATAAGAGATATGTTGAAATAGGGTTTTGGTGAGATAATTTGATTTATCACAGCATTTTTTATATTATACCTTGTCAAAGTGAGAAATGTGTCTTGTGTTAGTCTTATGTACGTTTCATAGATTCTGTCTGGTCTGAGAGTTATCTGTCTGCTTGAGGTTTAATCAGTGCCTTGAGGGAATTTACATTTTTTCCATGATATAGAATTTCAGTTATCCTGTAGAAAATGGAAAATATAATACAAAAAAACTGTAAATGAGAATTTTATTATATTACCTTGCAATTCTTGGCATTTTCACATGATGGTGCTAAAATGACTAATGATTCAATGTAACATGATGCTCGATTTAGTCTTGCAACTCAAGCTTCTACACCTTGTTATCTAAGTTAGAGAAGGTTTTGGTGACAAGAAAGGTTTCTTTTCACTTGACTGCCTCTGAGCTCCTCTGCATAGTCTTTCATTCCGTTGGGCTGACTGTCCTGCTTCTTGTATGCGAACACCACTTTGCTGTCAGCATAGAATTACAACATATCCATCTTGTTGTCAAGCTCACAATTAGCCCTGTGAGTACTAAAGCCGGAACTGTAGAACCTTATAGATACAATGCCTATGCACTATGTGGATTGTTAAATGAGCAAATGAAGTTCCCTGTGATGACGTCAACATGGCATGTTACAATGAAATTTGTCTTTTTTAATGACTGCAATAGCTTTTACAAAACTATCTGAGATAAAGTTGACTTTTTCCATTAAAGATAATGGAAAGCTGCAGTGTAGACTCATGTGATTGTGTTGCAATGCTTTGTAATGATTTTCTCCATTCACTATAGTCATTCTTTTTAAACCAGAAGTGGGATGGGCCAATCCACTGTCATACTCTAAAGCTCTCTTAGAGGTTTTTCCCTAGATAGGATTCTAAGAAAAGTCAAACAGGTCAAACAAGCTATTTAAAGTGTCAAGAATAATTTTATGGGTAAAGGTCTGTAAAAAAAAAAAAAAAAAAGCATCACTGCATGGATAATTAGTTCACATCTAAGTCATAACCTTTCTACTCTCCAGTGAAGTCATTAGATGAAAATGGTTAAAGTGCATCTGCAGTCAAGGATGCTTACTCAATTGAGGACAGCAAAATTCCTAACAAGTTTCCATTAATGCCTGGATCTGTCAACAGCATATCATTCAGATAAATGACACTGCGCTAAATAACGATGTCTAATCTTAAAAAGAGGACCACATTCTTGTCCAGGTATCATTGGTGGTGCAGTCAGTGTGTTTTCGAACACAGATTTTCTACATAAAGGCCAGAGTGTGGTTCTTCTTTAAAGGTTTCTATTGGACTTTTGAAAAGATGGTGTATTGACGGGACTTCAACTATGCTCTTTTTTGCCATGGCAGCTGCAACTTCCTTCTCTGTTTGTAATTTAGTCAGCACAGATTTCACAAGTTAAGCAGTTTATTGTGCTGTAGTATTCTTTTCATCCATCATTTTGTACACAATTATGACTACATTTAAGAGTATGCCTTAAAGATTATGAAATCCTAAATATTGAATAATACAATTAATGAATTATGAATGCTGTTTTGTTGACCCAACTGTTATGCTGCTTTTTCTCTAAAATGACTAGTGACTATGTGTGCAATGACAGTAAGCAAGACTTGTTTGTGATGTCCAACATTTGTCTGCTTTTGTTCATTACTAAATCTTCATTTGGCAGCATGGTGGCTTAGTGGCCTGTAGTCCAACTATGGACCATGGAGGCCAAAATTCCCCATTGTATTTGTTCTTCTGCATATGTCTATGGACTGTGTAATGAAACTGGAGAATCCGGAGGAAACCCACTAAGCATATGAAAAACATGCAAACTCCAAGCATGCAGACCCGACACACAAATCGAACCCAGGACCTGAAGGTGCTAGGCGACAGTTTTAACCACTAAGCCACCATGGCACCATCATGTGTCTTGGGAATATGCTAATCCAGTTTGCATGTGCTTTATAGATTTGGAGGACACCTGTGACTTGATATTATTACATTTGATACAGTTAGTACTTCTGGAGTACTCGATGTGTAGACTAGTACTTTACAAAATCTGTTCTCTGTATGAACAGAGCTTCCCCTTGTGCTTTTTATGGACAGGATATTAAAATGTAGGCAAGGTTGGAGACATATCCAGTATGTAGATACAGTTTAAGTAACTTGGGACCTTTTTCCTGGGTAATGAAAGAATGGAGTGTGAGAGTGATGGATCTGAGTGAAAGTGTTGCAGTTGCTACACCAATATGCAGCGATGGAATGAGAGTCCAGTTTGTGCATGAAGCTCTGTTTACTCGTCATACTGCATCCCTATTCTCACCAATAATCATAAGGGTCTGAGAATGGATAGTGCAAATGAGGCTCCACTACACATGGTTGCTGAACTTCTCTCTTCTCAGAAGACTCTCCATGATAGGAGATAGAATTCTACAGTTTAGAACAATCACAAAGTAGAGCTGATGAACCCTGGTCGACTTCGACTAGAGCTGTTTCAGGTAAATCCTTTAGGACGGAAACCCTGATGCAGGCTCAGGACCTACTGGAGAGATAATATCTCCCAGATGGCTTGCGAATATCTAGGAACCCTCCAGGAGGAACAGGAATCTGTTTCTGAGGTTAGTCTGAGCTGAAACTTTCAGCCTGTTACCACCTATGTCCCCTATCAGGAAAAGTGGAAAATCTTTGCCCTTATGTGCTTTCACTAGTCATTTATTTAATTTAATTTAAGGCCAGGGGAGATGCTGTAAACAGCTCTTGAAAAACGTATCATGCCTCATGCACACCTATAGTTTCCTGTCAGACAAGATTCCCTCCACCCATGTTTTCACTCATAATGCAGTACATTATGCTGTCCTGTCCATTTGGGAAAGAAGGTCTGGTGTAGTGAGGTATCATAAACATATTTTTGGAAAACATTTCAAAGCCCAAGAGGAAAGTATCTGTTATGTGGGTACATGTACCAGAATGACCACATGGATTTATTAGGGGGAAAAAGACAATTTGTGAGGAATAACCACTAACCATTATTGAGTAGCCCTCGAAATGAGACAAGAAATGCATTGCCTGCAGGCCTACATTATCCAACCAATGGGCAGTGAGGGTACGTTTTAATGGGCTCTACCTTACCTTTACCCATCCTTAACATTCAAGCAAGATTTAAAAAGCAATTCCTGGTTCCATCATGCAGCATGCCTGTGCAATTCTTTCAATGATAGAGCATAAAAAATATTGCTTGAAAGGCAGATTGTTCTCTTATTTTCTTTATACTTCTGTCTATGAACCCCTTTTTCCATCACAAATTAAATAATTTCAGTATATGCTCAGTATGCATTTTCATACGCATTATCTGCTTTGATCCCATGGCAGGTTCAGGCACACCTACTGTAGTCTTGTCTTATTCCACAAATTAGGTATATTAAGTGTATTGTTGGGTTTGGGGGGTGGGGTTACCTTCGTATTCATGCCGTTTCAACAAAGTCATCCGCATTCGTTAAAAACTGTATGCATTTGTGATAAGATCAGGTTGGCATTAACAAGCAGTACCTGCTGTTTTGCCAAGTTCCTTCAAGTTTTAGGTCGCCCTCTACCATTATTGACAAAGAAAGCAAATTCTTGAAAGCATATCTAATTACACTTAAGAGCCATGATCTAGGATGTAGATCTTCCATAACTGAACGGCCCATTCCATTCCATAGTGATCAGCATTAAGTAGTGACAGAAATAAAGTCAACTTCATTCAAATTACTAGGCAATCTAAGTAGTTATAAGCTGTCTTTTAGTTATACGGGTGAAAACAGAAGTCTAGACATGTCCGATGACCAGAGGTGGATAGTAACGAGTTACATTTACACCGGTACATTTACTTTGCTCTTACTTGAGTAAATGTTTTGGCTACTCTACCCACCTCTGTCGCTGACCTGTCCTGGGAGTTGCAGGTGTTAAGATCATGTTTCCGCTCGGTTGTGGCTATCAATATTTAATTATAAATGGTGGACTTACATACTGCCAGAATACGACAGACCTGCTTTTCAGTGCAGGACCCACAGCATCGCTGCAATGATGGTGTTTATGCTCTAACCCTCAAACTTTCCAGGTTCTTCATCTATATGCAGAAATGGATCTACGCTGCCAAAGGAAGTTAAAAGGGGTTGCATATATACAAGTATTATTCCTTTACTTCTAACAGTAGTTTTCAAAAGGTGTGAGGTCCTGTCTGAGAAGCTGAAGTACACTGTTCACAGATTGACGATGCCTAAGTATACTTGATCAGAACCATATGTTTTAAGCCAAGCTTTGGAATAACAACCCATAGTCAGGCTTGTGCATGCTGATTAGAACAGAACCAGAAAGCAAAGAGAACATGAAGTGATCTTTGCTTTTTGTTCTGTGGACAACGATTGAGATAAAGACAAAATAAAAATCATAGGATCAAAGCCATCATTGGTTTTATCTATTCAAATACAATAACTGTTTCAAAAATCATAAATAAGTGGGGGTTTTTTTTGTTTGTTTGTTTTGTTTTTGTTTTTTGGATGGTCTTCTGGAAGTTTTTTTTTTTTTTTCTCCTTCAACTTTTTTATTTTGTTTTTGAAGACACCGACTGTGCATGTTGGCTTTGCACTTTATTTATTTTCCTTGATGCCTGAGGTGAGATTTTAAGATTACTGCTTTTGGTGTTTCCAGCTGCAGCATGCTGAAGTATTTTCTTACTCTATTTTTGGCTTCAGTAGATGGGAGATCTCCATTCATCTGTACACTTGGCTGTGAGAAAGGATGCCAGAGTTTTTTTTTTTTATGTGGTCCAGGATTTTGGACAGTCATGCAATCCACAATAGGCACCACATATACAGAAATGCAAAATTTGCCATCTAAGATGTAAAGGTGTTTTCTGAGCTGTGCGAGACAATATTGCATTTTCTTTTGTATAATTACCTGCCCTGTCAGCCAGCAAAAAATATATATTTATATGAATGGAAAAAAAATGAAATGAAATGAAAACATGTTTGGGGCTTCATGCAATTATTTCTGATTGTCACATTGCTCTTGTAACTGACTTATGATACTGTGCAGCTGTAGATTTCTGTATTTGAGTTCTCAAAAGAAATGAAGTAAGATCTTAATGTACTGTTGACAGCTAGAATCTGGAAACTTATTCTATTCACAATCCAGGCTCCATGCTGGGATTAAATGATAAAATTTGTAATTAGAAAATGTTTACCAGGGGATGTAATTAGTTTTCAGATAATTGTGTTTTACAACACATAATTTTTTTTTAAATATACAGCGATTATTTGTTTCATAACCATCCATTTTATGGATTCACCATTTAAGTGAATAGCTGAAAGGATTCCTGTGTAAAATCATTTGCCCAAGCCAGGCACTTTGGGGATGGGTGCTGACCTAGTGCTCTTAGTGCATATTTCCACTGACACACAATATGTGTCTACACAGGTGCTCATCACTGTAGGGGATATAAAGACATGTCTGTGAGATTTCCCTCTTTACCCGCTTCCCTTCACCAGTTGGCCAGCGAAAAAAATAAGCATTTGAGAAAAATCTAGCGAGCTTCTACATTTACAAATCTTATGAAACGCCTTTCATAAAATTGGGGCCTCTGTTTTCTACTGTAACACTCAGCTGTCTGTTCACACTGTGACCTGGCCTTTCTGCAGACTGGGTCTTTGCCACGTGGCTAGCGATCATTGGCTTCTGCCCAAAGATCATTGCCTTTTCTCACTAAGAGTCTTTTCTTCATTTTCTGGATAACATTTTATTCATTTTCTTATTTGTTAGTTTATTTGTTTCGATACTTCTCAATTTAATCTTGTTCACATTCCTATGGCACCCTTCATTTGACTTTTACGTACTGTACAGCATAAGAAAAGATACATAGCCATCAATGCTTCATACATTACCTCACTGATTTGGGCGGAGAAGGAAATGCCCCTTCTTGTGATTTCATCTGAAGTTCTTCTGTCTCATACCTTCAGTGGGTGTTTCTGGCTCACCTCTTTGCACACAGAATGGCACCTTTGTATGGGAGCAGTTAACAAATACACTCTTGCTTTACCACACCCCTAAAATAGATATCTTAAACTGGAGGACTAAGACGAGTAGTGTTTTTTTTTTTTTTTTTTTTTTTAATAAATATGTCGGTAAAGATTTAATATCTTTGATACATCACCATATACAGTTATGTATGCAGGAGGTTAGACACGATATATTCAGCACTTGGGCATCACACATCTGGACACAGGAAGAACAAAGGGAATGGTTAGTCATTGGTTGTTATGTGGAGAGAAAGTCAGTTTTAGCCATTTTAGCAGAAATTTAGCTGATCTAGTCTGCTAAAGAATGAAAAGCACATGGTAGGGCAAAGGAAATCCTCTCAGCCACACTGGCAGCATGCCCACCATCCACATCCTCACCATCTAATCTAATCAGTTAGATGGCAGGGATGTGTAAACAACTAACTAAGTAGCATCACATCACATGGTATGATCAAGGAAACTATGAGCATGCTAGCAGCTATTATCCATATGCATGCTTGACAGCACAGAATGTGAAAACAACGAACTTAGCAGACACATTAGTTGGCCAAATATCAGAAGATGCAGAACTGCTACCTTAATAAAAACTTCATATAAATTAACACATGCCCACAGCGCATGCCCATAGCACATGGCCACAGTGCTTTCAGTAAGCTAGATGATTGCCTATGGAGTACTCTGAGTAGACAATCCCGAGGGAGGGGATTGGGCTTCAGAGCAGATAAGAGTTAAGTGCTGTTTACTGACGGGGGTTAGGTGAAGGTCAGGGGTTCTGCCATGGCAATTTAAGATGAGCATCATTGTGAGTGATAGCCAATATGACTAGCAGTTGTTAAATTCATAATGGGCACCATGAAGTTCAGTTGCACCTGTATGATATAAACTGCTCTAGTATAAAAATTCTTTTAGAAGCAGAAGATTTTAGAAGAGATGAAAGGGTGCCAGGGTGATAGAACCATATGGTGTACATGTGGTCCTGAGATTTGTCTGAGGTGAAAATAAAAATTTGAAAGATGGCAAGATGGCTGTGTGATATTATGATATCTTACCTTCCGAGCTCTACTGTAAAAAAATTAATGAATCCTTTACTTAAAAAGCTATAGCTATCGACTACTACTTTTCCCATTGAAATGTTCCCCTTAAAACAAACAAACAATCAAACAAACAAATAAATAAATAAATAAATTTGATTTCACGTCCGGATCCAGTCCAGGTTTACTGAAGTTCAGGGAAATCCCAGAAGGTGCATTAAGCCCTGACTACTAGGTCACACCTGGATATTTACACAGTTCTTTAAAGCCACCATTTCTCAAGTTAATAATCTGTTTGGTATTTTACTGTCATTTAAACTTTAAGCATATAACAATAATTTCACTACCAGAACAGAAGCACTTCTCCATAAACAACTTTATCCTAGCTAAATAGGTCAACATTTACTGAAAACACTGAAAGTTCTGGTCTGATACTTGATAAGATTACTTTAACCCTTATGTGGGCTATTTGTTAAACATAAAGCATAATTTGTTCTAACAAAAAGTTTCCAAAGTCTAAAAGGACTTTTACCACCAGTGTCAAGATGCCACACCAACATGACATGCGGTTAAATGAAGATGAAACGAAAAACACAAATGATAGCATTTACTACTTAGAGGGTACATAGAGTATGATCTCTAAAGAAAACTATCAGGGCCATTCCCACCAACACAGTGCCAGGGTTTGTGCTGTTTCCAGAGTTTGAACAAATTCATATATTTATATATACAGTATTATCATATATCATATGTATTCATATATATATACATAACAAAAACAACCAACGATATAAAAATATATTTTAATCCTGAAACCAAAATTTGGTACATTTAAAACTTATAACATTTGAAAGATGTACATCAGCACAACTCAAGCTGGTTACCTAAATGATAATAAAACCTGAGTTTTAAGTCAGCAATGTAAACATCATATCTATAAGTTGAATATTCCTACAAATATTTGATTTTTTAAATGCACAATCAATAGAGTTCTAAGGATAAATTCAATTAAAGAAGAATTAAATATATATATTTTATTACAGTTTAAGTCAGGGTTAGACAAAATATAAGTTTTCTTATTAAAATGATCAATTAGGTGCATGACCGAGGGTTTGACACATTTGCATGGTATGGAGAAACGCTGAGTCTTAGGGTTAAATTTTATCTGGTCAATATTTGAATCAGTTCTTACTCTTAAAGTTTGCATATTTCACACCCTAGGGGCAGCTACTGTATTGTCACACTTGTGTTTTAATAGTTAACCTTGGACATTTAACAGTAATTTATCAGTAGACTGATGGAGGAATGGTGGACCTGATGTCCTTAACTGCAAAAAAACTCTGCTAAAAAAATTAACACATAAGGCCTCTTTAAGATTTAGAGTCTCTGGTGAGTTTAAAACAGCATTAATAGTACAAAAGGCCTTTGGGATATGGGGAAATTTGAATCAACTCTGAAAAATATTTCACCCTTGCTGCTTCAACTGAGTTTAAACTGTGAGCTTATCTTTCTTCCAATTATGCTCGGCTTTCCTGCGCTCCTGCCAAAGAGTTCACGTTTCATCAGTTACCCAGCTGATTTTGAACTTTTGGCTTTCAGACCTCAGGAGAGCTATGAAGTGAACGATATCTGTTCAATAGAATTAAATATGTTAACTAGCGCCTTCAGGTTGTTGTTGGAAAATGAGGGGTCAGAACTGCAGAATGGACAGGATGTACCATACCTAAATACTGTAAGAACCACACGCGACGATGGCAGAAAGCTGGTGGGCTGTGAAAGTGGCTGGCTGAGAAGGTGGGCATGTAGCGGTGGCAGCAATCACTAACTTATTAGGGACATGTCCACATTAAGTGGTAAGGGGCCGATCATCACCCTCTGAGAACCAAAAAAAATGGAAATAAAAAAGGATTTAGAAAAAAATTTTGAGCAGCAAAATATTTAGATAAAAAACTATTTCAATAAAATATTACTTGCATTTGGTGCATAATCATATGGTCTTTTTGCTGTCTGCACTAGTGGAAAATTTATAAGATAAAAAGCACAAGGATCTTATTTGCACGACTGTTGTAATGCTTATTCCATGCATTAGGGAACTGAGACAGCTGTGGCCTACTGATAAAAGACTTCTGAAAAAAGCTTGAACGATAAACTGGCCTTCTGACAACCTCCATGTCGACTCTTTCAACCTTTACAGAAAGTGTTGACATAATTGAATCATATGTCATGACTTCTTCAAGCCTCAAAAACATTTAAGTCAGATTTGATTGAGGTTATTATTATTGAAATGTTAAACGATAGCATGCCATTTCCACCACACTGTGTACACTACAGTATATCATGAGATGAAAATATTTTGCTGGAAAAATCGTTTCTTCATTCATCTTTATGTGCCTTAGTCTGGATAATGTAGTTTACTTTTACCCATGTGCCAGCTCCTGAGGCAGAGTTTTACTTACAGTAGATGAATATTGGTTTCACATGAGACGAAAAAGAAATGTAAAACTGTTTTTTACTTAATTTATTATTTATTATATACACACAAATTCGTAATCCAGGATATGTATAAAATATCTAAAATGCTACTCTAAGTTTAAATTGCTTCTTCATCATTCACCACTAATGGCTTTAAAGCAGTAGGTGTGTTAGAAGTTTCAGTTTTGTATATTAGTCATTCATGCAATATTTGGAAAAACTTTCAGCAAATGGGTGGACAGTTTGATCAAGAGTTTTTTAATGCAACTCTTTCACACACACACTCAAAGGCCTGTTTATTCACACTAAGGGTTTTTTTTTTCTTCTTCTCTCATTTCTTCCTTTTACTTTCACATGGTGGGTCAGTGGCATGTCTGCATTCCTCAATTCCCCAGAACTAACTGGCTCAGTAATGGTATAAAGGTATCTTTGTGATAGCAAGCAGCCAAAGGCATGAGAGTAGCTGATGCTTGCAGCCAGGTTCCTCCCTTCCACTGACCTTTTTTTCTGCCGACCTTCTGTACACCTTGTGTTAACAGTGCAGTCAGCCAGTTGTGCAAACATGTCTATCAGAATGTTCTGCCACGGTAAAGGAGGTGGCAAAAGAAGTTGCTCTGAAAGTCTATTATTGGTACGCGAATGTGATACGAGTGAATTAAGTAACTCTCAAATATCATGAAAAAAAAAAAAAAACCTGACTTTTTACTTTTTCATATTGGGTTGGTGACAGGCTTACATTTGCCTATTGTAATGTATAATGTCTAATAATCCATACATTACACTATAATTGACCAATAGAGCAACAGGTCTAATAGCTATTTTAATAAATGTAGAAACAACTGAAGCCACAAAGTTTACATTGGATGCGTGCACACACATAATATTGAGACCAATATATAAGGGGAATGCTTCACTGAACAAGGTTTAGCATGAGGAAACATCTGAAAATAATATTAAAACGACTCTTTGTTGAATAAATATTACTAAGTATTCTGCACATTGAGATGCGGACACCTGTTAAAGCTTAGAAATGTATTTGTAATGGAAGCCTGGGGCATGAAGTTAACTTCATGGCCACTATGGGATATGCCAAAAAAAATTGAAAGTGTTAACACATTTGGTTATGTGGGGCTGTTAGCTTTTAAGTGATGCAGATGCTCAAAAAACGTTCGAATGGGCTACACCAAATGGAATCAAAATGGAAACATCAAATACATATAACCTACTAAAGTACAGCAACTGATATCCAGACAGGACATACCGTATAGCAAGGTGTACTATAATTTGGCTTACGTTTGTCAGAATCTATTATTATAATTTCATGGTTATATTATTATTTTTATTAGCATATTTCACAATTTCTGATTGCCAAAATGATGGCAATATTAACTTGGCAATGTTGTAGACATTGGGACACTGTTTCTTATTAGGTTGTTTCTGAAAGTTTTAATTATTTTGACTACATGAAATTAGAATGATGTTTGAACAAATTACCCCAACATGTTATTTTGTCTTTAGTACATTACTAAAGATTCGATTTTTTCCCCCTCACTGTAAGAGTGCATACAGTAGCTTAACAAGTAGTTCTAATGTATGCTGATGACGTTAAGTGGTGTAAATGCTATGAATACAGTCATGTGTAAAAGTGGGTCTTACCTCAGACAAACAACAACATATAACATTTTTCACTATGGCATCATTTCTTTAACCGGAATTAAGCCAAAAATGAAGAGCATGCGGGCAATACTAAGTACCTCCTTACTGCTTTCACAACATTTAAAAGGGTAAGTTGCAGCCAGGTGCTGCTAATCATAAGCTCTTGATTAATTGATCATCAGCAGGTGTGCAGATTCTCTATAAAAGCAGAGTTTTTGGCAGTTTACTGGTCTGGAGCATTCTGGTGCGTGTTAATACAATGCCAAGTGGAAAAGACATAAGCAATGGTCTTCTAGAAGCAACTGTTGCTGCATATCAATCTGGAAAAGCTTATAAAATAATTCCCAAACAATTCAGGGTTTAACCTTTTATAGTGAGAACGATTATTATAAGTGGAAAGCATTCAATAAAGTTGCCAATCTTTCCCGGAATCGACGTCCCAGCACATCCATCACAAGGTCAGGCTGTGCACTGCTCAGAACAATACAAAAGAAAAGAAACAAGATCTACATATAGTACTCACTGAGTATGTTAAACATCAATAAAAGTCTATGACCTTACAATTAGAAGAAGACCGTATTAGTATGGATCTGTCTATAAAGAACAAAACTGCAGCTAAACACATCGTACGGCTTCTGGAATGATGTTCAGTGGACAGATGAGACAAAAGTTGTTTGGACTTTCGGTTGATCTAAAGCTCACCAGTAATTCTACAGCAGAATGGCAGAAAAATAAACAAATGAAGGTTTTAGAATAAAAAAGAAATTCCTCCAAAATATTATGAGAGACTGATAAAGGCATGCAGTCATATATTGCATTAGGTTATTGCTACTAAAGGTGGATCTACAAGCTATTACTGTAAATCATGTGGGTAATTGCCTAATACTAAGGCTCTGATCAGATGATTTTACACAAAAAAAAATAGAGAATTAAAAGAGGGTGTACTTACTTTTACATGACTGTTAACATTATGTTGTTCTGAGGTTGTATTTGCAGCATTACCTTCATTCAACTTTATCCCAATGCCAACAAAGTAACAAAATCCTTATAACTTATTAATTATAATAAATAATATATATATATATATATATATATATATATATATATATATATATATATAT
The DNA here is from genome assembly GCA_013621035.1 of Clarias magur. NCBI lineage: Eukaryota > Metazoa > Chordata > Actinopteri > Siluriformes > Clariidae > Clarias > Clarias magur. The sequence continues at coordinate 2,708,111 of QNUK01000013.1, read as the reverse complement.
ATATATATATATATATATATATATTCATAAATATATGAATTAATAACCTTGTCTCAATGTTATGATTTGGATGACTGAATTGCTTTCACTTCATTGACTCAACTGAATTACAGCTATGTCATGCAAGGTTCCTACTGGAAATAAAATATATGTATAATTTATTAATAACAGTCAATAAGCACTCACTTACTCTTACTCACTCATCGCTTATATCATTTTATCCTGTATTCAGAGTCGCATGAGCCAGGAGCCTATCCCAGGAGGCTTAGGCCATGAGGCGAGGTAGACCCTGGACAGGGTGCCAATCCATCACAGGGTACACACACACACACACACACACACACACACACACACACACACACACACACACACACACACACACACACTACAGGCAATTCTGGGAACACTAATTAGCCTAATCTGCATGTCTTTAGACTATGGGAGAAAACCAGAGCCCCTGGAGGAAACCCACCAAGACCAAGCACGAGGAGAACATGCAAACTCCATGCACACAGAGAAGGGAATCCAACCTGGACCTTGTTGATAGTACTAACCACTACACCACCATGCCGCCAGTGGAAAAGCAATGAATCATTATTTATTTATAGGGCCAATTTTGAATATGTTATTACATATACAGTACATGCTATTTTTACATCATTAACAAAAAAAACACACACAAAAAAAACAAGTCTGAGCAATTATTAAACCATTATCTTTCATTTTAAACTGAGTTTTCGGGATGTGCCTCCTGACTATGTCTCTGCTTTAGGGTTTGAATAGGTAAGGAAGCTTAGAAATCGTGCTTATGATGTAAGAAATGGGACGTTGATATGCAGAGTTGGACTATATTTTGTATTGTAGTGTGCATCTAAAGGACATGTGAATAAACACAATTACTGTACTTATTAGGGCCCACAGATTGACTATACTAACTGTAACATAGATGAGATATATACATAGAAAAGAAACGACCTTAATAATCTAGTTGAGATCAGCAATGAGAGAGGAATGCTTAGTTTTTTTAAAGTAGTCTAGAGTCTAGAGTCTTTTCAGACATGCCAAGAATGTCCTTTAGTGACATAATGAAGATTGACCATGTTTGAGGAAGCTCATCTTCAACAAGGAAAACCTGTAGCAGACACATTTATTCCTCTGGCACTTAAGAATGTAGTCTGTGCATGGGATTCCCTAACACCAGGCCTCTCTTTCCCTACATGCTCAGAAAGATGACTGTGCTTTAAACATTATAGTAGAGGGGGTCTTAAGTTTCTAAAAACGCTTTTTGCAGTTACTTCATATATCAACCAGTGCAGCCTCAGGTTTGACATCTTTTACCACAAGTTATAAGTCTTAGTTGCAGAAGTGACTGAATGAGATATACTATAACCATCCAAAATTTTAGCTACAGTATATACTTTTTTTTTAAAAAAACTTATTCAAACTCCATGCATGTTGCATTCTGTTGAAATTCTAACGATGAACTTTTTCAATTAAATGCTCCTATCTAAGATATGATATTATGGTGTTCCATTGTGCTGCTTGTTTTTCGAAATGTTCCGCAATCATGGGGCAGTGTGCCCAATAGTTGGGAGGAAATCATGCTCGAGGGGAGGATTAGAGGACAGGACAGAAACTGACAGCGTTTTACTTTTTGCCTTTATTTTTCTTAAATAAATAATGACACAGTGAAAAATGGTATATGCTATTGTTCGTCCGAGGTTGCATTTGCCTAATACTAGATAAAAAAAATATATATATATATGTGGGCTAGATTAAAAAATATTACTGGTTCATAAGAATCTTGATTTATAGCAAATCACTGTAATTTAATCCCTCAAAAATAGATAGAATGTAGTTGGAGTGTGTAGGTGATTTGCAAAGCAATTTGTATAAAATATGAATATTAAAAAGGTTAGGAATGGAAAAGGGGTATTGTGAAATGAAAAATGTTCATATAACAGAAATAATTGTGAAATACTTGTTCCCGCATGGAAACAGATAATAGAACTGGCCAAATATATTTGGGCCCGTGTCAGATCTTTTGTGTGGTTTTTGGGCTGAATACTACTGTGAATGTTAACTTAATATACTTTAAATAAAAATACTTCAAATGTACTGCAGTCAACAGAAGAAATTTGCCAAGATACGCTATTTCATTCATGTGAACAAAACAATTGTAGTAAATCAGCGTGCACTTTTCTACACACATAGGTTTTTCCCAAGCAACAGCCATAACTAACTAAAAATGTTAGAAAATGTTAAAAATGGCATAAAACATAACTTGCATAAAATATTTTCTAATACCTTCTATCCTTTTTTATGGGCACACATGATGGATGTGTTTGCATGCTATATACAGTATATGAATGGGTGCACTGCAATTGCTCGGAGAGCATGGAGTTCATATTTATGTTGACAGTGATGCAGCAGTCAATGGATTCCGTCACGCTCAGTACAACTGAATGGCCATTGTCTGCAGACAAGGAGGAACGCAACATGGTTTCCTGGGTTGATCCACACATCCAGTAAGAGTGATCACCCATGAGAGATCGATGCCAAGATCTTGTCAAAACAGTGCTAACATGCTCACACAATATTTTGTTTCTCATCTAGTTGGCACTTTGTGTGGTTGAACTCCTGCTACTGTCACCCCTGTGTATGGCGTTCGCATTTTCACACACAGAGTATGACACGTCGTCTTCAATGTACAGATAATGTTCCACTTATGGCAGCACTATATTTAATATATATTTAGTATGTTTATTGCATTTGTGTAATGTATTATCACATGAAGCAAACCTTTTCTTCCTTTTCCTGCTGTGCCAACTACTGCTTGAAGTTATGCCAGTCTGCAGCTTATGTGAGACTCGTCTGTGTTACCAGCTAGGTCAGTGGTGTTTCATATCAGCCTTGTTGTTTATACTCTGGTTCTGCGCCAGGGCTTTTCATTGCAGGTGTGCCCTACACCGCGTTCTGTTATGCTTTCTAGATGGCCTGTTAACGGGAAATGGATTTCTTACTGGCCAGGTATGCCTTTAGGTCCCAGGTCCGAGGTTCTCTCAGTCAGACGCTGCCAAGAATCACCTAGTTGTGTTTACAACATTTTTTTTTTTTTTTTTTTTTGGAGCAGCTGCTGCTTGCTGGACTTAAATGTGGCTTCTCATTCTAAATAGGCTTGATTTTTGCCTAAAGCCATTTGAATGGCTGTCTGTGTCTGCTGACTTGTATGACTGAGTTGCCTTCTTCTTCTTCTTCTCTACCTGTTTACTTTAGATTTACTTATTTAGATAACGGTGGAAGATTCTAATCAACAGAGACGCATGAGAACTTTTAAATGTAGGTAATGGATAATAACAAATGGGCATATAATCTATCGCATTATAACCTGGCAGTTAATGTGCACAATATTATAATTGAATTATTCAATAATAATAATAATAATAATAATAATTGCATTAGAACTGACGATATTATTGTTTAAAATCTAAGTTCTTACCATCTAACATGACCTTTATATGGGCTTATTCCATTTTTATATGGGCTCATTTTTTATTAATTCTATGTATCGGCTTGACATCACAGGCGTAGTGCTTTATAACGATCCTGTCCAACTATCACAGTTGATACCTTTTAAAATAAACATAAATAATATACATCCTTATGTACGTTTATTTTGCAGGAAGCAAAATTGTTACAGGAAGTATGAACGTATAAGTATCTGTTACAGTTTTTGCCGTTTTAAGCAGTATTTTAAAACTTGATGTAAAACATTGGTCAAAGGAAATTCTACATCGAAGTGTGAGGTTCAAAAAAAGATCTGAACAAATATTTTTGTCACACATACCGCACATTCTGTTGCTGCTCATACTTATCCATTCAGCTTCTACAAGGAGAGAGAAAAAAAAAGACGGAACCCCTTCTATTAACTGGATTTCTGCATGAATAGCTTACAAAATAAAATCTCATCCAATAACATTGCTAAAATACAGTTATGCTAAATAATATAGTTATTATTCTGGTAACTTTTACTGTGTCCTTTAAATCGATTTAAATGGCGAAAAGAACATAACTTAATAATATTAGTGAAAGCTTTTTATTGGCAGTATCAGCACCTAACAAGGTAGATCTACAGTGCAAGACCATAAACACACAATTTACTTTATTTGAGACATTCAATTCAGAATGTACTGGAGTTTTTTGGCTTATTTATTCATAACCTGGTTTAGGATTAGATACATACACACTGACACAATTCCTAAATGATTGCAAGCTTAGTATTTTAATACCCATGTCTTAAAGTCTTCGCTGGGGAGGAGTTTCTCTGCATGTTCTGACTCTGTCTGTGTGGGTTTCTCCAATTTCCTCCCAAAACCACATCCAGAAGCTATAATAAATTAAGTCATGAGCTGTGAATGTGTATGCATGGTGCCCTGCGAAGGACTGACATCACCTTTGGGATAAATTTGCTTGATTTTAATAGCAATACACACCAAACCCACGCCACAACAGATAACACAAGGCACACTATTAGTATATGTGCAATATTTCCAGGCTTCCATACCACAAAGTAATAAAGTTATGATAAAAAATAAATGCTGCATATTCTCATAATTTTTGGTTGCTTTCTGCATTTTAGATCACTAGTTGGTTTTATGGTCAAGCTCAGTTTGCTATCAGGCTGATATGAAAAAGCTGTAAATCTATGAATGGCTTGTATTAGAAATAAGGGAACCACTTTCTAGCAACTACCATGCACACTGACGCTGTGTTAAATTTGCTGCTGACTCAGGCCACCAGTTAATTACAAGTTACGTAACATACAAGTGAATAGATGTACGCTTTGAAAGCCCTGGTACCTTAGGGTCCAACTTTTTACACATCAAGAGACTGAAAGGCCTGTATAAATTTTCTCCATCAAGCATATTTCCGTGCAGCCCAAATTAGCTCAGGGTTGTATGAAGGCTCTTCTGTTTTCCACCTTGGCTACTAGCCAGATACTTTTCATTGGGTATATTTACTGAACCAAAAGTAAGTATATATATAATAGCAGGACAGAGTTGTGAAACGTGACGTCTGCTGGCAAGACATGCCAAGTCTTAGCTGTCTTCTCCAAGGTTCTTAAAGCATTTGGGTACCACCTAAGGATGCACATGCCACCTTTCCTCATATTCTTCCATCATTCTTCTTCTCTTCCTCTTATATGCATTGAGAAACAAATGAAATTTGTGAAATTTGTTCCATATTTTGCATCAATATCAACATTCAATAATTAATATATCAATTGCATTTGAAGTATTTGTTGAATATTCAATGGGCTCAAACATTAAGCCTTAAAATATTCTATTTTGCATTTAAATTTGTGTATGGGATTAGATTAGTAAGGTAAATGGGTGGGTAATGCAATATTTTTGGTGTAGAGCATAGGCATGCATGGGGCATAACTCCAAGATTGCAAAATGCTATTAAGAAATGCTATGTACCACCAAGTACGAGTGTTTGAGCTATTACCTATGTTGAGACCTGATAACAAACACAACACTTGCCTATAAATCCTATAATTTACCTGGGATTATTTCACAGGCCCACGCTCAGTTGAACGTTCTACGTTGTATTCTAGGTGTTTCAGCATGTCATAACTTTTGCCTGCAGCCGAAACATGTGAACGAGAGTATGTGTCATTGACAAGGTAGCAGAAAGTCATTGTTTGCCAAAAGAATATAACAAAAGGATGACATCAAAGGATTGATTCATTTACAGTGACCTAGATACATAGGACCAACCTATAAAACATAACACATTTTTTGTAAGGCCAGCTCCAAGTAAGAAACAATGAGCTGCTTTTGATTATTTGTGAATGCTGAAATGAATATACGCTGTTCGACATGGGAATGTTATGTACTGTAGTCTCCTTCTGTTTCAGCTATTTATCAGTTTACTCCAGTACTAAAAAATGTGGATTTTATATAAGATTTTTTTATAATGATAATTTATCCTACATCTGTTTTCATTTGTTTCTTTTCTATACCACTTACCCTGTATAAGTCTCCTATCCCAGGAGAATTCAGGTACAAGGCAATGTACCATTGATGGGCACACACACTCATTCACATACTATTGGCAATTTGTAAACACCAATTAGCCTAATCTGCAAGCATGCGGAGTACATGCAAATACCACCCACACAGGCCCAAAGCAGGAATCGACCTCTCAACCCTGGAGGTGTGAGGCTACAGTGTTAACCCCTACACCACCCTACACCACCATATTCCACCTTAGGGCCTAAATAAGAGAAATACTGTGCATTGTATATAATATAATATAAATACAGCATGTATACAGTATATTCAGTAGAGGGCAAAAGTCTTGAATCACCATTTATTTCTTCATATTTTGTGAGCCGTGAGGAAGCAGCAGTCTCGAGCAATAGTTCTCCATGCTTCCTACATTTTTGGGGGCTCTCATTTCTGGCAAGTTTTAGGCTAATTTTAAGTCCAGTCCCCGTACCTGACCAGAACGCTGAACTATGAATCATTAAAGCATAAACAAATTAATCAATGTCTTTAAATTATTATTCTATAATTCTATGTAAAGAAATATAAATTTTGTATGGTTGGAATCCTTGTGTTTTAACACAATTGTATGTTCTATAATTATGTACACTGTAAACCCTAATGCTCAAAGTAATTAAACATATTGAGTACTGTAAACTTATATAATTGCAATTAGTTTAAATTAATAGACCTCAATGAGTATTTAGAACTTTTTGGTATTTATGAGTTTGTGCACATGACATTTTCAAGTTAGCTGAACAAATTGATATTTTTTTCAGCTATATTATATATTATAAAAATATATATATTATATATATTTTTATTGATATTTTAAGTAAGTGTAAGTACTTAAGTAACAGTAACTGTCACCTGAAAGTTCCAACAACTTAAAATCTTTCCACATAGCGATTTTGTGTCTGACGCCATCAGGACAATAGGGCACTGGTGGCTCAGTGGTAGGTGTTTCGTCTGCCATGCGAAAGGCCCAGGTTCGATTCCCAACAACTAGATGAAGCACCTGTCCCAAACCCAGATAAAATTGATTTGCAACCACAAATATATATATATATATATATATATATATATATATATATATATATATAGAGAGAGAGAGAGAGAGAGAGAGAATTGCAGTTAAATAGTATGAGTTAGGCTACTCAATAATACAAATAAAGTACGATTAATATAAATGAGTACAACAAACTCAAAAACTGATTGTTCTGTTTACTTAAAATTGGAAACATCATTACTTTAAAAAAATTATGTAACTGATTACCTCAATTTTTTTGAGTTCTGCCAACTTACTCGGGTTTACAGTGTATATGTCAGGTTTAAGTAGAATAGAATTCGGCCTTCTGTATACTGCATCTACCATGTTGTATTTATGTAATACTTATGTATTTAAGTCTATAGCCCACCACATCTTGACACCTATTGCTTACGATACCAATGGCACAAGCATTTAAACACACTTGAAAAAAACTTTGTACTAATATAATGGAACTTCAATTCACATAGACAATGTTAAGAAAGAAAAGAAAGCAAAAGTGGGGGTTCATGGAGCGATGGCATTTCAGTCTTGTACATAAAAGAGAACAATGACTGAATCTGTGTAACCTTTATCCCAGGACTAATTCATCCCAACTGTCTGTTCCTTCTGGAAGAACAAGTTTAAGGGAGATTCTTTGCTTCAAGTTACACTGTGTTTCTAATCACATATTTCAACACATAACATATTATTCACCTCTTATGAATTTGATATGTAGTTTAGATCACATTCGAAGATTTCTCTACAGAATAAACATTGTAGATTCACATGATTTCCACTAACAAAAAAATGGAATCTCACGCTTGCGAAGTTCTTTCCAAAAAACACCTTACTAAAGATCTTTACATTTCCCAGAAGCACTCAACGGACCCTCCTGTTGCATCTTAGCTTTCTACACAATTGACTGTGTGGAATTTCAAGAACTGTGTCAGACCCTTACAATCTCGTTAGTAGCGTTGGCAGCTAAGTGGAATTCACACATTCCACAAGTATCATCTAAAAACTCGCACTCATGTGGAAATCTGTTAATGAGGCAGCTATTGTGTGTATTTTATGGGTCTTGGTGTCTCACAATATGATTACTTATTTTACTAACAATGCTATCAGGACTGTCAGTCATTTACCACTGTTATGTCTCGGATTCTCAGATGCTCATGACAGCGTGGCAGCCAGACTAAACAATTAATGGAGCACAAAATGTACGCTGCTGTGACCCCTTATGAAAAGTGTAACGTGTACCATTAGAGTATTATGTAAGGATTAAACACACACAGGAGTGTGCTATTATAGGAAAACAAGGCTGGCAAGTCTGGCTAGTGTTGAAATTAATTATTTTTCCTATAATAGTATGTCTTAATGTATTTTATTCCTCTTAAACCACAGCAAATGTCAGCAGTGTTTCTTTTATTAAGGAAAGACATTCCTTTTTATTTTTTATAACATAGCGGTTAGTCCTGTGGCCACACACCTCCAGGGCTGAAGGTTTGATTCCCGCCATGAGTAGTGTTCTCCCCGTGCCTGGCGAGTTTTCTTTTTAGGTACTCGAGTTTCCTCCCACAGTCCAAAGATATGCAGAATAGGCTACTTGTTTTTCAAAATTGCCCATAGTGTGTGAATGAGTATGCTGTAGCCTCCCACTGCCAGGAGGGGCTGGGTGCCCAATAAGCAATATAAAAAATATGTTTATTGTATATAAAAAATAATAATTTATATTTTTTCCCTATACTACATGCAATTTTTTATAATGCTTATTTTATAATCAAATCCATTTGGTCTAATTTGTAATTTCTAAATCATAAACCTAGAAATTTCTGGTCTAATATAATATTCGACGGAGATTAAATAGGGGGGGGAATCTGTGGCAGGGGGGCATTTTAGCGCATAACACCGGTCTTCCGCGGTGAAATAGCGAATATATTTCTTCATCCGTCTTCTGATACTGAGTGCGGCTTGTGCCACCACTTTGGGCCGGACACGCACTCATCAATGTGTTGACCATCTCTTCATTTCTCACAATTGCAGCAACCAAGTTTCTCGCCGACTCACTCATCCTTTCTAAAGATGGCGCTGTGTTTCGATGACGTCATGTTTCATTCCATATATTCAGACTTTTCATTCCATATATTCAGACTTTTCATTCCATATATTCAGACTTTTCATTCAATATATCAGTTTTCAATCCATATATTCAGAATCCATTCAATATATATAGAGTTTCATTCAATATGTTCAGAGTTTCATTCAATATATTCAGAATCCATTCAATATATATAGAATTTCATTCAATATATTCAGAGTTTCATTCAATATATTCAGAATCCATTCAATATATATAGAGTTTCATTCAATATATTCAGAGTTTTCATTACGTTCTCTCATGAATTTTTTCCTAAACGGCATGCCATATATATATATATATATATATATATATATATATATATATATATATATATATATATATATATATATATATATATAATGTTTCATATTTTGGACCATTTACCATTTCTTAGCCAACTTCAATCAGTGTAAAACACGGTGATCACCAGTATGTTTTTATAAGACAAAATCTCTGTCCTAGCATCTCTCAATGTCTGTGTTTTTATGGGACTGTAAAGCCAACGGAGGGGACTATGTGGCTAGAATGTCATTTAAGATTTAACCTCAGAAAATAAGTGCCAAGTCTTGGCAGAAAACTTCACAAGACACCTGGTTGAGATTAGACATGTTCATGACGACTGGAATTCCACTAGCTGCCACAAAAAGTAATTAAAAAAAAAAAGATATGCTTTCTTTTTCCCAAGAGTATAAGGTGCATGGGAGAAAGACATCATTCATTAACACAACACAAGTAGGAAGAGCACATGACTTATTTTGTCATTTTAGACTATAAATTGTGTCAGTAAATCAGGAATTGTTTTGTGTGTGTGTGTGTGTGTGGAATTTGAATTTGCATGGAGTACTGCGTAGATAGATAGATAGCTAGATAGCTAGATAGATAGATAGATAGATGCACTATATATATATATATATATATATATATATATATATATATATATATATATATATATATAATGTGTGTTTTTTTATTTAACAATTATGGAGTCAAAAAGAAAAAAAACTTGTGGGCAATACTAAGTACGCCCTAACTGCTTCCACAACATTTAAGAGGGTAAGCTGCAGGTGCTGCTAATCATCATCCCTTGATTAATTGACCATCAGCAGATGTTCAGACCTTTGTAACCTTTAGGTTTTGGCAGTTTGATGTGATGGAGGAATCAGATGTGTGTTAATCCAATGCCCATGGGGAAAGACATAAGCAATGGTCTTAGAGAAGCAACTGTTCCTGCACATTAATCTGAAAAGGGCTATAAAACCATTTCCAAACAATTTCGAGTTCAACGTTCTACAGTGCAAAAGATTATTAACACGTGGAAAGCATTCAAGACAGTTGCCAATCTTTCCAGGACATTAACCCAAAAGTCTCAGAAAAAAATCAAGAACTACCCTCAGACCCTTCAGGCCTCACAGAGCATGTTAAATGATAAAGTCCATGACAGTACAATTTGAAAAACACTAAACAAGTGCAGTTTGTTTGGAAGGGTTGCCAGGAGAAAGCCTCTTCTGTCTAAAAAAAAAAAAAAAAAAGGAAGCATGAGGTTTGCAAAACTGCATCTGAACAAAAGACAAAACTGCAAGAACAATCTCCTATGGACAGATGAGACCAAAGTAGAGACATCTAATGCACACTATTAAGCATGGCGGTGGATGGATGGTGATTTGGGCTTATTTTGCCCACAGACCTGGGCACCTTGCAGTCATTTGAGTCAACCATGAGCTCCTCTTTATGCCAGAGAATTCTAGTGGCAAATTGGGTCATGAAACAGAACAATGAGCTAAAACACATCAGTAAATCTCCTTCATGCTGAAAAAGAAAAGAATAAAGGTTTTGGAAGGGCCTAGTCAAAGTCCAGACACCAACCCTGGGCATGCTGTGGCAGAACCTTAAGAGAACTGTGCATGCACAAATACTCAAAAACCTTGATTAAGTAAAGATATAAAGAAAAATTTCTTGATGATTTTTTTATCTTTTGATACATGCACAAAAAACAGAATTAAAAGAGGGGGTACCTATTTTTGAACATGATCTATATAAAGCTTTCAGAAGGAATAAGCTAAATAGTACAGGGGACTACAGCGGATCTTTCAAAATAATTGAAAGTGATCATTTGTCTCATACTATTTTATTATTTCTATTTTATAAATTACCCTACAAAGTTCTTGGACAATATTGTTATATTTGGCATTCAAGTCCACATTTTCTTGTATCCGGTTTGTTGTGGTTAGTAATATAAAGCATTTTTATCCTGCCTATCTCCGCCAGAGGTGTCATGCATTAAGAGATAAAATTATTTGAAGGCTTGCAAAGTTGAAAAAATATAGTTGAAATATATTGTTCTGAAGCTCAATTTGATAAGGTATGACTCATGACTTCTACATTACAGCCACCACAGACATCTCCAACACTGTTTATCAGATCAGGACTTACAAATAGTTTGGATCGCCACTATAAATCCTAGTTTGCTATCATTAGGGGCTTCATGTGATTTCAGTTAAAACTTCGCCTCCAGAACAAAGTGATACAGATTTTTTGAGTTATAGTGTAAATATCCTGGCCCTCATAATGTCTGGGCTGGTATGTGTAAGATTATTGCATTGTGAAGAGAGGGCGGGGGTCTGCTATGGGTGGAATGTGGAATTTGACCTTGACAAGGTGAGCAGTGGTTACTATTTCAAGTGTATTCTGTGGCTTTCTGTGGAAAGTCTGGTTCAGACTGGATACTGGAATTATTTACGAAAGTAGCTAACATCATATGATCTTTATTTTCTCTATATACTTCTTATACTGTACATAAACGGAATGCCTAGTAATGTATTTTTAGTATGCTTCATCTTTTATGGTTGGATGTATAAGTGTACAAGGGGAATATCATTCAATCAAATGCAACCTAACAAGGGTTCATCGTTTCTGAAAGGAAAACCCTCTTGTGTGAATATTTAGGCAATCCTGAATAACAGGCATACGACTGTTAGTGTAGACATTATACAAGCCTGCAAATTACCCTTCCAGCAGAATCCATTAACCCATAACTATAGTACCTGAGGGTGTACTTTAAATACATTTCTGATGGTTATGTGAGCCTTGGGAGTTTGTGAAAATAATCAGCATTCAGATTTAGCAAACTTTTGCCATAAATCATAAGCAGAGCCCCTTATTTCCTCTCCTGCCAGGAGAAGCTCTCCATTCCTCACATGCCCTGAATGGCTCCCCAATTTGCTGTGTTGATACACAAAATCAAAGTGAAATATCTAAGGATTAGAATGATGAAGCCTCATGACATTACAGTAATAGCAACGCTAATTAGTCCCATGAGACCTCTGGATGTTACGGCACATAGAATTGAGAACTTTAGGACTTTAGAACTTAGGATTCTCAGTTTTATGTGTAGAGCAAATGACATGAGTTGTGTTGTATTAAAATATTGCTGATTATGTAGCTAACCAGAAGATGGAACGAGCATGATCGTTGTAGTCATTTCTACACAGGACAAATACTGTTAACACAAAGTTATCTGATTCAGCCTATGTAAATGTTTCGGCATGTCGGCCAGGCCCAGAGTCATTTTTTGTGATGTTACGAGCCATTAATCCTATTAGTGATGCACAGGCTGATACTTGCCTATGGGCACTTACAGGTCTCCACAGGGATCTGTCAGTTCCAAGTTGAAGAAATAATTAATAACTGCAGTAGTTTTCACATGCACATGCAGTTTACGATTTCTCAGTATACACTGCCGTGAGAAGTGACACATCTTAAACTGCATTTTTATACGCTTAACAACCATTTCCTGAAGATTTTTTTTTTTTCAGTTATTATTTTATTCTGCACATTTTGGATCTGATGAGCACAGAGGTTCATTTCCCAGAACCCTAGGCAGTATGGGTGAAAGCTGACTCACTTATCACTGCTTCGGACTTCCTGTCTGGCAATGCTTGAGAGATGCTTGGGAAATTTATGACATTATGGATCCTTCTCCACCATTCTGTGTTGTGAAATAGCCACAGGATCTGCCTCAAGGCCGCGCTGGACTCGGAAACAAAGATGTCATTGAAATGTCTGACCATGAAGACATAGCGTGCCACAGGCTTTCCCAGTCCTACATGAGCTTAGCCGTGTTTATTCTATGCTGTGTTTGTTTTTGGCCACTTCCACAACATTTAGTGCTCTCCACTTTGAAGTGCACTTATGATCTATAAAAGCATGCTCTGATCTCACTTGGGATACCAAAAGTTCATAGACATGTGCACAGCTCATTAAACCTATCATGATGCTGATGCAAATTATTTAATGCACTAGGCATTTGTTTGTAAAATATATATATATACAGAACAATTTACCAAAATGTATTGTTCCCAGTATGTATGTCTAGACTTGTAGAGCTCTTGCGTGTAACATCAGACCCACTGTAAAACCAAAACAGCCACAATTTTGTCTTGAAATATGTCTGTGGTTTTATAATAATGTACAGCTTTTTGTGCATGGGAATGAACATACAAGGTCAAACACCTGGAAGAGGGCTTTATTAGTTCCTCACTGACATAAAATAAAGGAGTTTTTTTTTTTTGGTTATCAAACCTCCAGCATGGAGACGAGGCTAATTGTTATACTCATGATGTAATTGCTCAGTGAATAACCAATATACATAATATACTTGTGTTGTATTTTCTTATATTGGCTTAAATTGGGCTAGGGCTGTCAATATGTTTTCATTCTTCTTTTATTTTCTACATTGTGTGATGCGTCCTCCAAGCATCAAATACATTGGTTTGAGCACATGTGCATCGACCTCTGGTTGATTTAGATGAATAATAGAATGTAAACTACATCGATATTGTGCTTACATCAATTTTTCTACATGATGGTTTAACAATACATATTATTTGATGAATTAGCTGTAAAGATCGCCGTATCATGAATCAGCCTGATAAAAATTCTGTATGCGGATACTGTAGCCTCCCACAGCCAGGGACCTAGAGAGAGCTGATTGGCCGAGATCTCTAAGCGGGAAGGGATGGGAGGCAATTAGTGCTCTCACATCAGACAATCATGAGTGCAGGAAGGAGCAGGTAGCGCTGTCTTCCGAGTTTGATTGAGCAGTGAAAAGATGTGGTTGGCTGGCGTCACGTGGAACATGTGATAGCCCTCCCTGACTGGTAGTAGCCTAAATATGGGAGCCTCCTAGTGAAGGGTGGGAATTGGATACAACTAAATTAGGGAGAAAAACATACACACGTGGACAAAATTGTTGGTACCCTTCAGTCAATGAAAGAAAAACTCACAATGGTCACATAAATAACTTTAATCTGACAAAAGTAATAATTTTAAAAAGTTCTATGAATGTTAACCAGTGAAAGTCAGACATTGCTTTTCAACCATGATTCAACAAAATTATTTTAAAAAATAAACTCATGGAACAGGCCTGGACAAAAATGATGGTACCCCTAGAAAATACAGAAAATTCAAGGTGTGTCCACTAATTAGCATCACAGGAGTCTACAGTCTTGTAATCAGTCAGTGGGCCTATATACAGGGCTCCAGGTAGTCACTGTGTTGTTTGGTGACATGGTATGTACCACACTCAACATGGACTAGAGGAAGCGAAGGAAAGTGTTGTCTCAGGAGATTCGAAACAAAATATAGACAAGCATGTTAAAGGTAAAGGCTATAAGACCATCTCCAAGCAGCTAGATGTTTATGTGACTACAGTTGTACATATTATTCAGAAATTTAAGATCCATGGGACTGTAGCCAACCTCCCTGGACGTGGCCGCACGAGGAAAATTGATGACAAATCAAAGAGACGGATAATTCCAATGGTAACAAAAGAGCCCAGAAAGACTTCTAAAGAGATCCAAGGTCAACTTCATGCTCAAGGAACATCAGTGTCAGATCGCACCATCCGTCGTTGTTTGTGACAAAGTGGACTACATGGGAGACGACCAAGGAGGACACCATTGTTGAAAACAAATCATAAAAAAGCCACACTGGAATATGCCAAACTACATGTTGACTTCTGCGAGAATGTCCTATGGACAGATGAGACAAAAATGGAATTTTTTGCCGAGGCACATCAGCTCTATGTTCACAGACGGAAAAATTAAGCATATGAAGAAAAGAACACTGTCCCTACTGTGAAACATGGAGGAGGCTCTGTTATGTTCTGGGGCTGCTTTGCTGCATCTGGCACAGGGTGTCTTGAATCTGTGCAGGGTACAATGAAATCTCAAGACTATCAAGGGATTCTAGAGAGAAATGTGCTGGCCAGTGTCAGAAAGCTGGGTCTCAGTCGCAGGTCATGGGTCTTGCAACAGGACAATGACCCAAAACACACTGCTAAAAACACCCAAGAATGGCTAAGAGGAAAACATTGGACTATTCTAAAGTGGACTTCTATGAGCCCTGACCTCAATCCTATTGAGCATCTTTGGAAGGAGCTGAAACATGCCGTCTGGAAAAGGCACCCTTCAAACCAGAAACAACTGGAGCAGCTTGCTCATGAGGAGTGGGCCAAAATACCTGCAGAGAGGTGCAGAAGTCTCATTGACAGTTACAGGAATCGTTTGATTGCAGTGATTGCCTCAAAAGGTTGTGCAACAAACTATTAAGTTAAGGGTACCATCATTTTTCTCCAGGCCTGTTCCATGAGTAAATTTTTTTTTTATAATTCCGTTGAAACATGGTTGAAAAGCAATGTCTGACTTTCATTGGTTAACATTCATAGAATTCTTATTTATTATTACTTTTGTCAGATAAAAGTTATTTCTGTGACCATTGTGAGTTTTTCTTTCATTCACCGCAGGGTACCAACTATTTTGTCCACGTGTGTACACTCTGGTTTGGTACAGTCAGTTGTTTTAAAATCTTATACATGTATAAGAACACGTTAAATAGTATCTTATATTGTTAATAGTTTTTGTTATGTGTCGGTTGTGGCACTATTCATTCATTCATGTTCTATGCCGCTTTTCCTGTGTACCGGGTCACTGCCTATCCCAGGACAATTAGGGCATGAGACGGGGTACACTCTGGACAGGGTGCCAATCCATGACAGGCCACACACTAGGAATGCCAATTAAGCTAATCTGCATGTCTTTGGACTGTGGGAGGAAACCAGAGTACCCAGACGAAGCCCACCAAGCATGGGGCAAAAATGCAAACTTTTTTTTAACACAGGAATCAAACATTCGATCTTGGAGGGGTTTAATCACATTGCTAACCACTACGCTCCAAAACCCCCGGCATTATTCATATCATATACCTTTTTCTTTTAGTTTTTCCTGCAGCTGGTAAATAATTCCTAGTAGTTACTGACTGGATAATATGGTTGAAGATGACTGTGAAGCCAAGATTTTAAGAGGTTATTGGATATAAAATTTAAAGCGGTTCCACATGCAAACTCCAGCTCTACTCCAGTTTATCAAGAGCTGACCGAAAAAGAATGTAAATCTGTTGTTCATTTTTGATTACTGCTTATAAATGCAGTAATTTTTGCTGAATAAAAACTTGTCCTTCCCCAAAAAACATTTAAAGTAAAGCAGTGCGTCACTAGGCACAGGATTTGTACACATGACACCTAATTCATACTATGAGGATGTCGCCCACTCACCAACATCAGGCCAAAATGTGACTCAATGACTGGATGCTTATAAAAGGAGACTAAGGGTTGAACTGGAAAGATTGTTGTTTTGACTGGGAAGCTGCACATGCTGAGGAAAATGAACGCTATAATAGTGTTGTAACTGGTATTTTCTTAACTGTATCAATGTGTTGTAGACACAAAAAAAATCAAAGATTGTTTACTGAATTTGAATTGTCAGGCAAAACCGCTGGATAAAAGTCATCCAGAAGGATCAAGTGAAAAAAGACACCAGACAAAGTCTGGATTCAGGTTTTATCTGGGACTTACTGTGCTTCTCATAGGACGTTTTGTTTCTGAGAAGCCATGTGGCGCTTGAAGAAGGTTTTGTTATGTAACTATTCTACCAGATTTTTCAAACATAGTGTTGTATGACCAGATTCATATACACAAAATTGTTGGTACCCTTCGGTCAATGAAAGAAAAACTCACAATGGTCACAGAAATAACTTTAATCTGACAAAAGTAATAATTGTAAAAAATTCTATGAATTTAATTCTATGAATAGGCCTGTTCAATAAGTTCATTTTTTTTAATAATTCCGTCAAGCATGGTTGAAAAGTAATGTCTGACTTTCATTGGTTAACATTCATAGAATTCTTATTTATTATTACTTTTGTCAGATTAAAGTTATTTCTGTGATCATTGTGAGTTTTTCTTTCATTGACCAAAGGGTACCAACAATTTTGTCCACATGTGTAATTTGGTGTCGTTAGTAAATTGTAATTGCTGACCTCTGAAATATTACCAAAATTTGGAAAATATCAATACTCAGAACTTTTTGTATTGTACTTTCCTGAAGCCTGAACATTCTGTCAGCCCAAGCACGTAAAGGGTGGTGCCCTGACGAAAGCTGAATGGAAGCTATTTTCTCTAAATGCATTGGTAACTGCAATTTGTTGTAAAAAAGGCACACACACACTCCTGTCCATATGGGAAACTTAGAACTTTGCATGTCAAATGGGTGCCAAGAAATTTTGACTCTAGGCTATCTTGTGTAATTATGGTGTTTTGGTTTAAGAACCCAATGAAATCAGGATTAATACTGTAGTTTAATCCTGTTGCTTTCGCAGCAGCATCTAAGGAGTGTTGTCTTATATGATCTTCGATGTCTAATAGAAATGCTAAATAAATATTATCAAATAAACAGAAATGTGGTAGGACCCATCAAGACTATACTCAAGTCAAAGTAAGAAGTTAAATATGATCAAGTACCAAGAAGAAAACAAAACGGTGATCTCATGTTTTCAAATGTAGAGTTATTCATCTAACTTATCTAAAACTGTCATGATTACTATTTTAAAGCAGTTATAAGGTTTGCAGGTCATATGCATGACTAAAACTACATATTCCATCCACTAGATACCGTGAAGGTCAATGATTGTCATTGTATTTATTCCCATTTGTACAACCATGGTGAGACCTCTGATCAATCAGCCTAATCTGCATGTCTTTGGACTGTGGGGGGAAACCCATCTAGCATGGGAGAACATGCTAACTCTGTGTAAGTGCAAGGCGACAGTGCTAACCACTATCTCACCATGCTGCCAATACTACATATTCTTATTAATGAATTCATCAGTACTAAATTATCATATAACTATGCAAAATTAAAAATTAGCTAGACTTTAATTGTGTATCCAAATTATTGTAGCAAAGAAAACAGTCCCAGGTGGATAAATATTAGCAAATTTTGACTAAAATATATAGTTATCATTAACAAGTTATCATTAAAGTTATCTTTAACTTACCTGTTTTTGTTTGTTTGTTTGTTTTGTTTTTCAAATTGTCATGCACACTCGTAACACGACCGGCACTAGGACCCGGAAGTAATACGGTCGGGTTTCAGGAAGCATAAAAGGAAACAAGATGGCGCCTCACATTGCTCAGTCATTGAGTTCTGCCCATGCTATCGCCGACGCCTCGCTCGTCTAAACGTGAGTACTCACTTTCTATTGGATGTGTGTATTTAGAACGCGGGTTTATTTGTGTAAACTCTTGCTCTCGCTTCGGGAGAGTTCTAAGAATAACTAGCGTGGTTATCCTGCCTGCTCGCGCTACTTCCGCGTTTGGGTTTACCATCCACGCTACAGGGCTAACTGCTAGTCTTCTGATTCATCTCCGGTTAGTTCGTGACAGAATGACTGAGCCATCAGCAGTAAACCCAGCGGAGTTTGCTCGCCTCTGCGATGTGGTTGACCGGCATGCTAAGCTGATCGATCAGCTCCGTGGTGAAGTCGCATCTCTCTGCACGGAGCTCCAGGGCGTCGCGGTCTTGCGCCGCGAGGTGACGGAGCTGCAACAGGAGAATGCGATCCTCCGCGGGGCGGCCGCTCAGCCGGCTGTTGCCACGCCGCCAACCCCCTCCCCACCTTCTGATGTTTTTCTAGCTTTACCGGACAAATGGAATGGCACGGATGGGAAGTGCAGTGTTTTTCTAACTGCATTGGATCTTGTGTTTGAGTTTAATTCCACCAGATACTCCACAGACCGACTGCGCATTGCTCTTCTCGTCTCGTTGCTATCCGGGCAGGCAGCTGAGTGGGCCACGGCGGTTCTTCGTTCAGATTCAGACGTCGCCTACTCCTACACAGAATTCACCCGTCAGCTTAAACTCACCTTTGAGCATCCGGCTGCTGAGGTGGAGACCGACTCTAAGTTATATCATCTACAGCAGGGAGGGTCGTCTGTGAGCCGCTACACCGCGGAGTTTCGCACTCTCGCCGTGCAGACCGACTGGGGAGACTCCGCACTCCGGACGGCCTACTACGAGGGACTGGCTTCACGTATAAAAGACGAGCTCGCCGAACGAGAGCTCTCAGCGACCTTGGAGGGCTTAATCCAACTCGCCCTCCGGATCGACCAACGTCTGCTTGCTCGCCCCAAGCCAGCTCCCCGTACCCTGCCACCCATCACGACATGGTTGACACAGGAGCCGGGGAACCCATGCAATTAGGGCGCGCCTCCTTAACCGCTGCAGAACGGGAACGCCGTTTTAGAGAGGGGCTCTGCGCGTATTGTGGATCCGCTGCACACCATCGAGCCATCTGTCCTCTGCGGCCGGGAAACGCGCAGCCCCGGTGAGAAATGAGAGTAGCTCACCGGGTCCCATCTCCCTCTCCACCACCCTGACTAATGATTCCCGTCTCACGGTAAAAGTACACCTCCAGTTTGGCCACAAACGGGTCGGAAGTACCGCGTTCGTCGACTCCGGGGCAGCAGGTAACTTCATTGACTCTTCATATGCCAAAAAACTGGGGATAAAGATCGAGGCGTTATCCCAGCCCGTAACCATTACATCAGTCGACGGTCGGCCTCTTTCCTCCAGTCCCATCTCCTTTCAAACTCAGCCTATCACCCTCATCATCAACCAGCATTGGGAACAGATTCAGTTTTACACCACCACCATTTCATCACCACCCATCATCCTCGGACACCCTTGGCTGTTGCATCATGACCCACTCATATCATGGACCCAAAATCGAAATCTACAATGGGGGCCGACCTGCACCGAGCTCTGCCTACGGACCGAGGCTGGGACGTGCTCTAGGGAGTCCGAGGCCCCCGATGTCGACACAGACAACATCCCGCTAGACTACCGGGACCTGGCTGAAGTCTTCTGTAAGAGACGCGCTACCCACCTACCTCCTCATCGCTCATACGACCTGGCAATCGATCTTCAGCCAGGTGCGACACCACCCCGCGGCCACCTCTATTCACTATCTAACACCGAGATGCAGGCGATGGAGGAGTATGTTTCCAGCGGACTTCGCCATGGTACCATCCGGCCCTCCTCCTCACCTGCCGCTGCGGGGTTCTTCTTCGTGAAAAAATGCGATGGTAGTCTACGTCCCTGTGTCGATTACCGGGGGCTCAATAATATCACCATAAAAAACCGACACCCACTGCCTCTTACCAACTCTGCCCTGGACGCCCTCTCTGGTGCCACCATCTTCACTAAGTTGGACCTCCGGAGCGCCTACAACTTGGTGCGCATCAGAGAGGGCGATGAGTGGAAGACGGCCTTCATCACCCCTACAGGGCACTACGAGAGTCTGGTCATCCCGTTTGGTCTCTGCAACGCACCTGCCGCTTTTCAACAATTCATCAATGACGTTCTCAGAGACATGTTAGGCCGTTGGGTGTTCGTCTACCTTGACGACATCCTCATCTACTCCCGAACTGTCAACGAACATATCCAGCACGTCAGAGCGGTTCTAAAGAGATTGCTCGCCCACCAGCTGTACTGTAAGTTGGAGAAGTGCGCTTTCCACGAGCGCTCCACCACGTTCCTGGGTTTTGTCATCTCGCCCCAGGGTGTGGCCATGGACCCGCAGAAACTGGAAGTTGTGAGTCATTGGCCCCTACCCAAGACTCTTAAACAACTCCAGAGATTTCTCGGGTTTGCCAATTTCTATCGCCGCTTTATCCGGGACTACAGTACCGTTGCAGCGCCACTAACCGCTCTGACCCGCCCATCATCTCACCCCTTCAACCTCACCTCAACTGCCGTCTCTGCCTTCCATGAGCTCTGTCGCCGCTTCACCACTGCTCCCATCCTCCTTCACCCGGATGCTGACAAACCATTCGTTGTGGAGGTGGACGCTTCGGATGTGGGCGCCGGGGCTGTTCTCTCCCAGCGAGGTCCAGACCAAAAACTGCACCCCTGCAGTTTTTTCTCCAAGAAATTTGACGCCACTCAGCAGCAATACGGAGTAGGGGACCGCGAGCTGCTGGCCATAAAGTGGGCCTTGGAGGAATGGCGACACTGGCTCCAGGGCGCCAGAGAGCCGTTCATCGTCTGGACCGACCACCAAAACCTCATCACTATCCGCACCTTAAAACAACTGAACCCCAGACAGGCGCGGTGGGCACTGTTTTTCGAGAATTATAATTTCCACCTGTCATACCGCCCGGGGTCCAAGAACACCAAAGCCGACGCCCTCTCCCGACAGCACGAGGAAGACGTCCCCCGGGCGGACCCTGCGCCTGTCCTGCCACCCACCAAGATCCTCGCACCGCTCAGTTGGAACCTGGAAACGAGGGTCCGCCAGGCACAAGCTACGGAGACCGAACCAGCAGGTGTGCCGCCTGGCCGACTCTATGTACCCAATGCCATCAGGGCCGAAGTACTCCAGTGGGGACACTCCTCCCCACTTTCTGGACACCCCGGAAAGCGGCGTACCCTACTTTTCGTTCAACGTGCTTTCTGGTGGCCCAATATGAAGAAGGACGTAGACGAGTTCGTCCAGGCGTGCCCAGTGTGTGCCAGGTCCAAGGACAGCAACCGACCATCGCCAGGGGAACTTCAACCACTCCCGGTTCCCCGCCGACCCTGGACACACATTGCCGTTGACTTCATCACGGGCCTGCCGGTTTCCGAAGGAAGAGACACCATCCTCACCATCGTCGACCGGTTCTCCAAAGCTGTTCACCTGGTGGCCCTCTCCGGTCTCCCGTCAGCTAAAAGGACAGCCGAGCTGATATTAGAGCACGTAGTCCGCCTGCATGGGTTCCCAAAGGACATCGTCTCGGACAGGGGGCCCCAGTTCACGCCCCGGTTCTGGAAGGCCTTCTGCCGTCTGATCAATTCCACCTGCAGTCTGTCCTCCGGTTACCATCCACAGACTAACGGTCAGACGGAGCGAACCAACCAACAACTGGAGCGCTACCTGAGATGCTTCATTGCTGATCGCCAGTGCTCCTGGGCCCGCTACCTCATTTGGGCTGAGCTGTCTCACAACCTCCACATGTCTTCTGCCACCAACCTAAGCCCATTTGAGGTATGCTACGGCTTCCAACCTCCGATGTTCGACCATCAAGAACCGGAGGTGGAAGTACCGTCGGCCCAACAGTTGGTTCGCCGGTGTCGACGGCTATGGAGACAAGCAAACAACGCCATTCAACAGCCCAACCGCCGTTACACTCTGCAACATCGCCGTCGACACCCACCGGGACGAATGTACCAAGTAGGTGATAAGGTATGGCTATCAACAAAAAACCTACACCTGCAGACTGAATCAAGAAAGCTGTCACCAAGATTCATCGGACCATACCGCATCAACCTCCGGATTAACCCTGTCACCTACCGGCTCCAGCTGCCTGCGGCGCTCCGGATCCATCCGGTATTCCACACCTCCCAGCTCAAACCCTTCATCACTTCACCAATGGTTCCACCCACCCACCCTGCTCCTCCTCCCCGTATGATTGAGGGTGGTCCCGCCTACACCGTTCGCCGGATCCTTGACTCACGTCCTCGGGGCAGAGGGCTCCAGTACCTGGTGGATTGGGAAGGTTACGGTCCCGAGGAGCGATCTTGGATTCCGGCTCGGTTTGTCCTAGACCCCGAACTCATCCGGGACTACCGTCGTCGGGTATCCTCCACCCCAGGACCGTCGAGAGTCGGTCCTGGACGGGGGGGTACTGTCATGCACACTCGTAACACGACCGGCACTAGGACCCGGAAGTAATACGGTCGGGTTTCAGGAAGCATAAAAGGAAACAAGATGGCGCCTCACATTGCTCAGTCATTGAGTTCTGCCCATGCTATCGCCGACGCCTCGCTCGTCTAAACGTGAGTACTCACTTTCTTGGGTTATCGCTTCTGATTGGGTGTGTGTATTTAGAACGCGGGTTTATTTGTGTAAACTCTTGCTCTCGCTTCGGGAGAGTTCTAAGAATAACTAGCCTGGTTATCCTGCCTGCTTGCGCTACTTCCGCGTTTGGGTTTACCATCCACGCTACAGGGCTAACTGCTAGTCTTCTGATTCATCTCCGGTTAGTTCGTGACACAAATTAGATGAACTTGATACCTTTTAAAAATCAAAGGAAATCCCTTATTATACACAATTCTTGATTTTATAACATATTTAAACAGTTTATTGAGGCTGGAACAGGAGTGGGCTCATCCTCAAGACACACACTACAGTCCAAGACAACATTCTGGACCATATAAGTGTCACTTGGGGACCGATTGGTGAGATTCTTGATGATGTTTTCCACATGAATGAATCTGACTTGATGCTAAAAATTGAGCCCATTCAAATGATATAACGTACAGTACAATCATTGGCTAGATGAGAGAACAAGAGAGCTTCAAGATTTCTAATGAGGCATGTGAAGGTCTAAATAAAATGTAAGAATATAAAAAGTTATGTAAAAAGTAAATATCTTTCCTTGGAAAGTAAGGGTACAGTAGATGCACGTAGGGTGATACTCACAAGGGTACAACTTAGTTACATTTAGTATTTCTCCTTTAGCTAGTATGCAATGCACTGTACTGCACTCACTTATTCATCGTCTGTACTGCTTTATCCTGAATAAAGAGACTTAGGGCATAGGGTGGGGTACACATCCATCACAGAACACACATACACACATTCTACACACTCAGGCAACTTGGGAGCACCAATTAGCCTAACTACATACATACACACAGACCTGAGGTGGGAATCAAACCTGGACCCCGGAGGTACAAAGCGACAGTGCTAACCACTAAGCCACTGTGCTTCTTGGCACTGCAGCTTTAAAAAAATATATATATTCTAGCATGTAGCACATATGGGGCTTTAGCAAAGAATAAGTTGTATTTCCTCTGGCCTGCAGTCTGTCTGAGCAACAGTGGAACATTTTCAGACTTACAGTGATGTATAATTGCACTGATACTGTTTTCGCTGTTGGCACATAAGTGCCAGTGTCACAGTCAAAGCTGATATACTATCACCTTACTGAGCTATATGGCCTGGAGCCCCAGTACTGTCATTGCTCTCAGCTTATGTTATGGATGGAAGTTCCTGGCACAAACTGTTTCCTTACCCTCGGCATGTATTTTTGATTTTTTTTTTTTTTTCTTTTTGAATGTGATCACACAGGCTTGCATTGTCCAGTCTTGGTAATGTATGTATTCAAAGGGAAAATGTATACAGAATTCATTTATAAAACTGTAGCAAGCTGCAGTTTGAGGCTGCAAGCTGTTGAGATCATCCTGTGGGGAAGCCTTTTTTTTTTTAAATAAATGAAGGAATGGAATCATGACCTCCAGATTTTCTGTCAGAATTCATTCCCAACAGCGAGCCACAGACTAACTAACACTAATGCAGCCCAACACTGAGTTTCTACAAACTATACACTTGAGACCGCTCTAATTAAAGACAGGAATATCTGTAGTTGATTAACATGATTCAACAGATCTGTTTATTCTTAAACACAATGGATAACATAACATGCTCATCTGTGGTTAATGTCCTCAATGAGCTTCATATGTTCAGGGAAAAACTGTAGTTTGCTCATTGTGTGTCGTCTTCGTTGTAATACATTTATCATTCTTACTTTATAATATTGTAATAATATCCAGTATGGATCAACTGTAATAAAGACTTCTTTTGGCAATGTTTATGTCAAGTTGAGATAACACTCACGTCAAGTTAGGTGGATTTTCATTAATGTAACATCCTGTTTTGACATTTGACTCATTTTTGTTGGGACATCATGACAGCTGTCATTGTAATTCACAGCATGTCATAGTCATATAACAGTGACGGTGTGTTATGTCACTCACTCACTCATCGTCTATACCGCTTTATCCTGTATACAGGGTTGCGGGGGCCTGGAGCCGCCTCCTGGATGGGATGTCAATTTATCACAGGGTACACACACACTTATTCACACACTATGGGCAATTTGGGAACACCAATTGTCTGCATGTCTTTGGACGGTGGGAGGAATCCAGCGTACCTGGAGGAAACCCTCCATGCTCACAGAGATGGGAACTGAACCTGGTTGGGAATCAAACACAAACCCTGGAGGTGCAAGGCGACCGTGCTAACCACTACAATTTAACAAGGGGTCATTATGGTGGCATGACATTGTTACTGGCATTCATAGGAAACTTAAAAATCTCCTAGATTTTAGAAACCCAGAAATAACCTCATGTCACCTTTTTTTTTTTTAAACTCATATAACTGTATGAACACTACCATTAAAGAAACCATTTCACGGCAATCCTCAGTTTATAATGAATGTTACAACTAAATTATTTGAGAATGCCAAATAGCACATGTATTAATAGGACAGGTCAGAGTTTACTCATTATTTGTGTAAAGCTTTGCAACATGACATGAGTCACTTTTATTTAATACTTTCCAACACAGATCTTTAGACCTGGGTATGTACATGCCGAGAGAACTAAAGGCTTCATTTTGCTCAACCTAAGCCGCACAGGAGTGTGTGTTGTGTTTTCAGACCACAGGCTTCCTGAGTTGGAAAGACTTGGCCTAAGGCACTGATACAGATTGGCTCCAAATACAGTCACTCTTCATAAATCCCATCCACACCAACGTCCAAAAAAGCTACCTGAAATCAAAACAGAACCACCTTTGCCAGACAGGACATAAGGTGAAGTAAATGACATTGGTATTTCCTGTCAATTATTAGAAATAGAAAGATGAAATTTGGTGGGTCAAGTAATAAAATAAACATACAGTATAATACATAGCACATTCAGAGAATCTGTGATATAAATTGTGTCTTCTGTGCCTTCATTTGAACAGTATACTGTACATTTAAAAAAATTCTATAGGTGGATGTACTAGAATTTAAACACAAAAGTACAACACAGAAAATACTAAACCAGCAGATGTGTAAGGCATTCACTATCAGCAGTGTATACAGTGGACTCTATTAGCACCCCTTATAAAAATCAGCTAAATGTGTATATGCATGACACATGCTCTACGTGCTATTTCGAGCTCAAATATACCCTGTAAAAATTAATATATGTAAATATTTGTCAATAGCGTAGAGTCTCTTCATGTAATGACTACCTTGGTTGTATTAGAGGGATACATTTCCTGCATGCACTCTGTTTTAATTTCCCATATATTCTTAGACATGTGTGAGTGGACTGCCCTTTTCAATTCAGAGAATTTCTTTTTAAATAGGATTAAAATCCACAGAATGGCCTTTGAAAATAATACATTTAAATCCTTCAGTTATTTAGGTACACTTGTACTCCTGGAAATTGATGCAATTATCAACAGTAATTGCACGGCAGGATTGCAGTGCATAAGGAATGGAGAAAATGTGATGTTATGCAGTGCATAAGGAATGGCTAAAATATTCTTGTGGTTAAGGACTTCATGAGTCATCAACATTCTGATTTGCCAATTATTTGAGCAGAACGGTGAAAATTTTTAAAATCGATTTGGAAAAGGATTACTTTTCCAGGATTATTCTTCTAAAGGGTGCCGATAATTCTATAGTTGCAAATGAATGCATATAAAGAGTATTTAATTTAGCTATACTATATATATACTCGACGATGGCGGCATGGTGGCTTATTGTTGCCTTGAACCTCTAGCGTTTAGGTTTGATTCCAATCTCTGTGTGCATGGAGTTTTCATGTTCTCTCTGTGCTTGATAGTTTTCCTCTGGGTACTCAGGTTTCCACACTTCAGGAACATGCAGATTAGGCTAATTGACGTTCACCAAATTGCCCATAGTGTGAATGAGTGTGTGAGTCTATGTATGTGTGTGTGCCCTGTGATGGATTAGCACCCTGTCCAGGCTTCACCCCGCCCTGTGCCCTTAGTCTCCTGGAATAGGCTCCAGGTGCCGCACGATCCTGTATACAGGATAAAGCAGTATAGACGATGAGTGAGTGAGAGTGAGTGACCCTCAAGGATACACTATATAGTCACGTACAAAAGTTAGCTCCCCCTCTTTTAATTGTACAGTATGTGTTTTGCATAAAAATATAATAAAAGTCATCCATGTGTTGACACAATGGTAAGAGGGAATAAGCAATGGTCTTAGATAAGCAATAGTTGCTGCACATCAACCTGGAAAGGGTTACAAAACCATTTCCAAACAATTTGGAGTTCAACATTTTACAGTGAGAAAGATTATTTACAAATTGGAAATCAATCAAGAGAGTTGCCAACGTTCCCCGGCATAGACATCCTCAAAGTCTTATAGTGCATTTGTCAGAGAAATTTGCACACACACACAAGCTACAA
Source organism: Clarias magur (assembly GCA_013621035.1). Classification (NCBI taxonomy): domain Eukaryota; kingdom Metazoa; phylum Chordata; class Actinopteri; order Siluriformes; family Clariidae; genus Clarias; species Clarias magur. Next base: position 2,680,237 of record QNUK01000013.1, on the reverse strand, counting down.
AATTGGGTCACACAACAATGATCCAAAGCACACCTGTAAATCTACATCAGATTAGCTAATAATAATAATAATAATAATAATAATAAAAATAATAATAATAGTAATAATAATACAGGTTTTGGAATGACTTAGTCAAAGTCCTGACATCAACCCAACTGAAATGCTGTGGCAGGACCTTAAGAAAGCTGTTCATAATGTCCAAAAGCTTCAATGAACAGAAGCAATGTTGTAAAGAAGAATGAGCCAAAATTCACAACAACAATTTGAGAGACTAATAAAGTCATACAGGAAATTATTACTTCAAGTTATTGCTGCTAAAGGTGTGTATGCAAGCTTTCGAGTCATTGGGGGTACATAGTATTGCCCATGTTTACATGTATACAGTACAGACCAAAAGTTTGGACACACCTTCTCATTCAAAGAGTTTTCTTTATTGTGTTCTTTCTTGTGTTCTTTAGCCCAAACAAGTTTCTTCTGCTTGTTGCCTGTCCTTAGCAGTGGTTTCCTAGCAGATATTCTAGCATGAAGGCCTGATTCACACAGTCTCCTCTTAACAGTTGTTCTAGAGACGTGTCTGCTGCTAGAACTCTGTGTGGCATTGACCTGCTCTCTGATCTGAGCTGCTGTTAACCTCCGATTTCTGAGGCTGGTGACTCGGATGAACTTATCCTCCGCAGCAGAGGTGACTCTTGGTCTTCTTTTCCTGGGCCGGTCCGCATGTGAGCCAGTTTCTTTGTAGCGCTTGATGGTTTTTGTGACTGCACTTGGGGACACTTTCAAAGTTTTCCCAATTTTTCGGACGGACTGACCTTCATTTCTTAAAGTAATGATGGCCACTCATTTTTTTCTTCACTTAGCTGCTTTTTTCTTGCCACAATACAAATTCAACCTCTTTGAATGAGAAGGTGTGTCCAAACTTTTGGTCTGTATATTTTTTTATTTTGTTGTTTTTTGCTAAATAAATAATAGTACATTAAAAAAAAATGCTGTTTTTCATGTAAGGTTGTATTTGCCTAATACTGAGACCCGCTGTGATCAGATGATTTTTAGTATGTTTTTACACACAAAAGAAAACATTGAATTAAAAGAGGAGGCACTAACTTTTGAACACATTTTTAGCATAAATGTAATTGTGTAAAGCACATTGAACATTTTAATGAGATTGTGTATTAGATAGGCGGCACGGTGGTGTAGTGGTTAGCACTGTCACCTTGCACCGCCAGGGTCTGGGTTTGATTCCCGGCCAGGGTCGATTCCTGTCACTGTGTGCATGGAGTTTGCATGTTCTCCCGTGCTTGGTGGGTTTCCTCCGGGTACTCCGGTTTCCTCCCACAGTCCAAAGACATGTAGGTTAGGCTAATTGGCGTTCCCAAATTGTCCGTGGTGTGTGAATGAGTGAGTGTATGTGTGTGTGCCCTGCGATGGATTGGCACCCTGTCCAGGGTGTACCCTGCCATGTGCCCCATCCTGGGATCCTGGGATAGGCTCCAGGCCCCCCGTGACCCTCAATACAGGATTAAGCGGTATAGATGATGATGAGTGAGTGAGTGAGTGAGTGTACTAGGTTATCTCTGTACATTTCCAAACAGTAGCTGTAGTTCCTCTGGGACGAGAAGAAGAGTACCAAAAGGGAGTCATAGGCATCATAGGCTCAGTAAAAAGCTCTGCAAGTGCTCACAGTAGGAACTACTAAACTCCACAGATTATTCCCATTTTCAACATTTCTAGCTCTGTACCACCATCATGTGGTTGAGACCCTCATTGGGCTTGCAATGGCAGCACAACCTTTGGAAGGAAGCGCACACACACACACACACTTTATCATGAGGGGCTGATTGAGAGAAATGTGAATGTCTACTGGAAGCCCAAACAGTCAGCGGAGTGTCTGTACTAAATACCACCTACATTACAGATTGGCACCTCAATTTTTTAGCACATCAGTCTTTAAATGGATTACCCTTTTTTAGGGTAATGCTAATTGGGAAAGAAATGTCAGCTAATTGTGATGCAGAGATGGCCATTTATAAGGCACCAATGCAAATTAAAGTGCTGGCGTCTGTTGCTGTTTGTGAAAATCTGCATTCAATTACCAGCTGTGTACATAATATTCTAAACAGCAATAACTATGCTGTTCCTCTGAGAAAATGTTCTTTCCCATGGTAACTGTAAAAGCAAATGCAAACAAACTAACATAGAAGGACGGATGTTTTTGTAAGAATTTGAATATAAACCTTGATGGCATTTCATTCACTGGAATTATCCAGCCCTATAGCCCTGTTTAAAATTTAAACATTACTTCAACTGAAAGATCAATTTTAAATAACATGGCATTTTTTTGCATGTGTTTATTCTGTTCCTACCAGGAATTATTTCATAATGTTTAATTTCTTTCAAGAAGTAAGGAGTAGGGGGGGAGTCCTTGATATCTTTATATGCAAGTAACACAAACACAGTATCATCTTTTTCTTTTGTTTTTACTGGCCATAGCTATTTCTCTTTGAATCCGTAAGGCATGCTACACTGAGATTAAGTTCTTTTATGGTTTCAAGGGTAATCCAGGAGAGGTATGTAGCAAGAGCAAAGGCTTGCATCCCATCCTTTTCATTCCAATGGCTCTGCGGTCAAAGGCAAAATCAGAGGCACAGACTCTATGCCTCAGCCATGGCAGCCTGCGCCTGAAAGAACAGAGAAACATTTGTGAGAAGAATCAGTTGAAGCAGGCTTACGTAATACAAACACAATTACCGACATTAAGCTCTGATGTCTGGAAGTGCAGCCAAGAGCAACACGCTACTGCCTTTTCACTGCAATCCTGATCTTCAGCATGCAAGCGGCCTCTGTATGTGCCAGGGCGGAAAACAGGAAAAGAGAGATTAAAAGGGATTTCGCTCAAAGCATCCAGCATATTGGCATGTGCTAAAAGAATCTGTTCATCATTGGAAGATGACCTTTAGATGCCAAAGATTTACCATTTGATGGTTTATTAACATTTACAAATGCTGTGGTTATACCAATAATAAAAGAAAAATATATTGCACACGGTGAAATTTAATACGACAATCAAGAATGTTTGACCATCTGAAAATAATAAGACTATTACTTGTTTAGTCTCATATTGAAATAAGAAACAATGCTTACACATAGCTACTTCAGTTCTATAAGGTTACTAACACAGACCAGACAAGAATGCATTTTTAGCATAGTCTCCATGTATTTGGATAATGTATTTGGTAAATAGACGCAACTGATTTAGTTTTAGCTCTGTACTCCAGAACACCAAAATAGACAGGAAACAATTAGCTGAGTTAAATATGCAGAATGGCATGGATTCTGCACTGACTGAAGATGAACAACCATAGTGATGCCTTTCAGGTGTCTGTCGTCTTCACTAAGCATCCCAATTGTAGTTAAGATTAATTGCTTTTTTACATTTTAGCTATGTCTGATAATAATAATAATAATAATAATAATAATAATAATAATAATAATAATAATACATTTTAATTGTTTAAGTCCCCCAGTGTTACTGTCCAAAATTCAAACAAGCAATAAACAATTAACATTAAGTAATAGAAAAAAAAGGAAAACAATATTCGCTAAAACAGTTGACAAAGTATCATGATAAAGTCAAAGAGATTTGGGTGCTCTCTTACACCATGTGGAATAAGCGCTTCCGTACTGTATAAATGGGTTTAAGACGTGGTTTGAATGTGGTTGGAGGGCCAATATTACAGATGCTTACTGAAAGGGAATTTCAGAGATGAGGAGCAGTGTGACTAAAGGCTCTAGGTGGTTAAGATGACGAGTGTAAAGAGGAGCCTTGATGAGGAAGAGCAAAGAGTGCGAGAGGGCCTGTAAAACTGTACGAGGAGGAACAAGATTATGGGGCGCTTTAGAAGTCAGGAAAAGAATTTTGAACTCTATACAATATTTGACAGGGAGCTAATGGAGTTGTTGAAGAGTGGGGTAATGAAATGCATAATGGTGATTCAAGTGATATGATACTGTATGGGCAGCAGGTTCCCGGATAAGTTACAGTTTATGGTGGAGCATTTGTGGTAGACCAGTAAAAAGTGTATTTATATTTTTGGCTATCTAAATATGACCTTCTTGTCACCTTATACAAGATTATGCAATAGTTTCTTCCTCTTCCTCTGCATTCTCCAGTTTTCTCCCACATTGTTTGTAAGTGGATTGCTGTTAAAAGTGCCATATTTTAATTGACTATGCAGTTGAATCGCTTGTTTTTATTGGTTGATTCAATTAAAATCAACCAGTTTTCAATTCAGAATAGATGCACACTTAATAATATAGACTTAATAATGTGGGTAAACGGACAAATGTTGTAGAAATGAAAGTAATTCCATAAGAATAGGGGGAAAAAATTGAATATTTGTGTGTGTGTGTGTGTGTGTGTGTGTGTGTGTGTGTGTGTGTGTGTGTGTGTGTGTGTGTGTGTGTGTGTGTGTGTGTGTGTGAAAGATCGGAGCAATACTGGACTGTAGTAGAAGTGTAGTAATTTTAAATGGAACAAAACATTTCACCAACCAATAACATGTTTTACAGCATTTCAATATTTCTTAAATACCTTTATTTGTTTTTAATATTTCAAAATCTGCAAATAATATAGTTTCTTAAAATAATTCAAACAATAAATGTTAGTGGTATCAAATTGCAGTGCCCCAAAATCAACAGACTGCCTATGATTTTCAGCTCTATTCAATAATAATTAATTGTAAAGATTTTTTCTTTTGTAAATATTTTTTATACTTTTACTTTTTCAGTAATTTTAAGGATATATATATATATATATATATATATATATATATATATATACTGTAGGATTTATTTTGATGAGTAAATGCACAATTAGTCATTGGAAATTAGTCTGTTTCTGTAAACAAAAAAAATGGAGAACAGAAACATGTACATAAAATATATCCTGAAATATAGAAATAAACTTCATATCCTAACTGCCTAGTCATCATTATCGTACAGTAGGCTGTGCCACATTGAGCCAAGAATGTGGGAAGCCAGGAATCTTGAATAAATTCATTCAGGACTTGAAGCAGATTTTTTTTTCTGGCTATAACTAGGAACGACAAGCCAGTCTGTGTGTACATTTTTAATAGCATTTCTTAAATTGTACACATTTGTGTGTGGCACTCAAATTGTAAGAAAATGTAAGAATGTCCACTATCACTAACAATGTGTGTCCTTAGAACTGAAGAAAAATGAAAAGATGAAAAAAAAATTTATTAGTATAGTCACATAAATGCTCTAATCTAGTTGGTTAGAAAGTGTTGATTTTCTGTAGATTTGGCTATAAGCCAACCCTCACTAATAATTATTTTAAAAATGAGTGTAATTGTTAATGTACTGAAGTATTTATTTAGGGTTATTAAAATACAGCGTTGTACTGAAGCCAAGCAACTCACTTAAGATGTTTTGTCAAACAGAAATGTTTTCAAGAGTAAGTGCTTTGCATTCTACAGTAACATGACTATTTATTTATTTGTTTGTTTGTTTATTTGTTTGTCTATTTATATTTGGCACAATATTGAAGTTCACATGTGCTTTAATTTGCATCTGTTTAATTAAAAACATTAAGTTAGTCATGCATGATGGGTGCGTAATACACTTAACCTGAAATACTTTACATACGTTTTTTCTGATTAACCTTACTAACGAGTGCTTTTCCTATCACACAGCTGTTTGCTTCACATTGCGCATTTTGCAAAGCTTTCACTACATTCACTGATTTTGTTTTACAATAAAATTTTAACACGCCCCCAAATTAAGTAATCTTCAGTCATAGTAATTCGTACTTTTCTTTCTTACACTTTTCTTCAGTTTTGATAATGCATTGGGCAGTTTTTAATCCATTTCCAAATTAAAGGAATGTGAATCGTAATTAAATAATGAGAAGTTCCTCATTGCATCAGTTAGGGTTAAAATAATTGTTGCCATCTGAAACACATTAAACACTGTAATAGATATACACTTGAAGGCTTTTAAGTGTTTTTTATTCAAAATGGTGCTTTTTTTCAGGCAGTCCACCCCCCCCCCCCCCTTATTCCTTGAATAAAACACAACTCCTTGATCATCAACAATCATATCACCCTTAAGCTGTGTATCAGTATCTACTATAATTTGATATCATAAAATCAAGGACAGTCTGGTCTCTCTGGCAAAACATTCAGATAGTCACTGTAGTTTAACAGCACAAGCTCAGCTGCAGTTACGCACTGCTTTACTTTGTATTTCATGCATTTTGTTGTTTTTTTTTTTGTTGTTGCATTGTCCATATTATTATGCAACAGTTCTCACAGTAATGATATTAAAGGATGAAAAAGTAGGAAAATCTTTTGCTGCATGTTCATTTACTTTTACTGCCCTCTGTCCAGTCCTATGGGAATGAAAACAAGGATAAACCTACATGCCTTTTCCCTACGCTCAAATTGACCATTTACTAAACCTTTGTACTGTATACCTCCTGGGTTGCATTTTGGAGAAATAGAGATCTGGGCTTCTGATTGGAGTCATTTTGGGGCCTGAAATTTTTTAAACAAAGCCTGCAACAAAGAAATTAATTTAAGATGCATTTTAACGCCAATATTGCATACTGCTTTCATAGTTATTTTTGAAACAAATAATATGTTGATTTAATATGATGGGTTGTTTGGATTACTTGCTTGGGTATGGTGTGGAGCAAATTTGTTCTCTAAATTCATTTAATATAAAATAATCTACAACTCTTTTTGTGATTAAAACCAGTCACCTCCTCTAAATGTAAACTGTTCATTGATTTGCATTATATAATAATATAATTATTATATTATACATTATTATAATTTATATTTTGTGTTTTATAAGAACTATTAAAAAGATATTTTAAAAGGCAGAAGAGCTGAAAGTTCTCCCATAATACATGATACAATACATCATGATGATTCATACAGAAATAAGAGTCAAGCACATGCTGAACCAAACCACTTGTTGTTGTTTTTTGTTTGTATTTTCCGGACTTACACTATAACATGTTTTTATATACAGTATATATTTATACAGTGGAACCTTGGATTACGAGCATAATTCGTTCCGGAAGTGGTAAACCAAATCATCATTTCCCATAAGAAATAATGAAAACTAAAATTATTCGTTCCACAGCCCCAAAAATAAATACATGAAAATAATTAATACAATCTATAAAATGAAAATAAAACAAATTAATCTGCACTTTACCTTTTAAAAAAAAAGTACAAATAAATCCTGACAGATAAGTGTTTCCGTTGGTGTGTGTGTGTGTGTGTGTGTGTGTGTGTGTGTGTGTGTGTGTGTGTGTGGAATTAGCCCCTTCCCTCGCCTCGTTTTACACAGTAACATTCCTCCTCCCTTTCCCCACCTCACTTTTTAAGTTTCACAACAAACACACACACACACACAACGGAAACACCGTTGTAACAGGAAAAAAAGAAATCTTTCTGAGACTGGCATGAGCGCATACTAATGGAATCACTTTTTAAGTTTCACAACAAACAGACACACACATAAACACAGCGGAAACACAGTTATTAACAGGGAAAAATAAAACTCTCTGAGACTGGCGTTAGCGCATACTAAGGGAATCACTGCTGTAAAGTAAAAAAAAACAACAACAAATGAACCAGCACCTTACCTTTGAAAAGAATCGCGACAGAGCTGAGTTTCTGGGTGTTTGTGAAGCCGGGAGGGGGTGAAAAGGCGAGAGAGCATCTGTGCCTGTGTGTATGTGTGAGACGAGCAGAGTTTGTGTGTTTGCGATGTCGTGTGGGGGGGCGCGGGGTGAAAAGGTGAGAGAGTGACGCTTGGTGTCAAAATAAGTCCCATGCGTGATACATGATACTTGGCGCTCGTAAACTAATACTTGCTCGGTTTCCGATTAAAAATTTATTAAAAATCTTTGCTCGGTTTGCAGAACACTCGTAAACCACGTTACTTACAATCCAAGGTTCCACTGTATATATAAACCATGTTTTAAAAAAATACTACAGTGAATCCAACAAGTGGTTTGGTAATATATATTGTATATTATGTAACTGTATTTCATGTACAAAAGACAGGAAGTCATATACTTAATACAAAAAACATTCTATATATTAAAATTTATGATTTCATAAACAACTTAAAAAATAAACACAACAGTTTTACCATCAAAATACTTGAGATTTGAGAAGTGTAGAAAATCAGCCCCATCCATCCAGATAGAAAAGTACCCTAGATTCAGTACTGTAAGGTCGCTGCTTTCCTGCACTACATAGGTTTCACCAGCAGATGCCACCCATGTGTATGGTGTATGGTCACCAAGCATGGTATAATTTACATTTTATCATTTGACTGTTGATGAAACCTAGAGTGTAAAAATAGAAATGTAGTGAAATAAAACAAACTAGTTCTATTTCACTACATTATGAAAATCCTCGAGGCAAAGTACATGAATAGACCAATACATGCAACCATCTGTGAGGTGAGAGTAAACAAAAGCTAGATTTGAGTCTCAAGCCTATTAGGCAAAATGTGAATTTGAGTTAGACCAAATTGTTGTAACAGCACACAAGTCATCAAAAGTCTGAATATGTCTCATTTGTGGACTAATTTAGATAGAGAAGTGTTGGAATTTGCCAATTTGCACAACATAGAGTCCACTTGGAATGGTAAAGTGTAAAGACCTGAATTAGGGTTATAAAATAATGCCTGTACTATATCTCTATCTGTATATTTAGCTAAAAAATCTTTCAAATAGAAACACATAGCAGAACCTAACAAAAAAAAAACTCAGCACTAGTTTGTGTTCAAAATATGATGTTTGTGATACTGTCATAGTCTGATCTTATCACTTAGTCATTGTCTATATTGCATCATATACACAGGGTCTCACACACTCACACACTCATTGACACATTATGTGCAATATGGGAACACCAATTAGCCTAATTTGTGTGTCTTTGAACTGTGGGAGAAAACCGGAGTCCCCAGTGGAAACCCGCCAAGGACAGGGAGAATGTGCAAACTCCATGCACACAGACTTACGGTGAGAATCCAACCCTAGAGGTGCAAGGCTGATCATTCATTTCAAATCTATGCTCTGAGAGCCCTCTAGAGGCCAGGGCCTTAGGACAAAACCCAAATAATTAATACATCCCCAAGCCTAAATTTTTACCACAATTACCATGGCAATTACTAAGCATGAAAGAATAAACACATTGAATATATCACATAAAGCTTGTTTTTTCCTTTAGCTTTATATTGACCTCTTGTCTGCGCCCACATCTAAATGAAAACCTTTTAAATTGTGAATTCTGTTGTGTCCTGCGGGATCTCGGTCAACATACCTGTAGTCTTCAGCAAATGCGGTGTGAACCTTTCTGCCAAGCTTCCTATGGGTGTTTTCACATATGCTGCATTTAGTTTGTTTGAATTGAATCCTGGTGTGTATATGTCTTTGGTGTGGTTTGTTTGGCCAGATGAGAACACAACCATAAGTTTGATTGGCTTGCAGTGAGCAAGCATTTCGATCCTGAATAGAACCAGCTGCATGAAACAAACCGGATATGGCATGTATTTTGGGACAGAACACCAGGCTGCTAAACTGAGTTACCAGGTGCAAACTGGGGCAAATGATTAATAAACACAATGCATTAACAAATGGCGGGTAAAAACAAAAATATTTTTCATTTGTCATTCATATAATTATCTAGGAAGTCAGCTGAAGGTTGTTTGCGCTCAGGAAATTTCTATGCACTTTAGCAAATATGGTCATTCCTTCCCTACATTTCCAGTCTGTTTGTGTTTTTGAATTGGTTTCTTCTGGGTTCTTCTGTTTTCCCCCACTATCAGGTAGATGGAGCATGTATGCTAATTCTCCTCATGAGTGTGTGCAAGATGCCCTGTAATTTCTTGACATCCCATAAGTGAGAACCTGTCATTCCTGAAATAAAATCCGGGATCACCACCACGACCACAAAGAGAATTCAGAGATAAAGACAGAGAGAGAGAGAGAGAGAGAGAGATGATGATGACGATTAGGTATTTTTTTGTTGTTATTGTTGTCGGTTTGATTTCCGCCTCAGGTCTGTGTGCGTGGAGTTTGCATGTTCTCCCTGTGCTTGGTGGGTTTCTTTCAGGTACTCCTGTTTCCTCCCACAGTCCAATGCATACATACAGATTAGGTTAATTGGTGTTTCCAAATTGCTTGTAGTGTGTGTTTGGCGATGGATTGGCACCCAGTCCAAGGTTTACCCTGCCTTGTGCCCTAGAGTAAGTCTCCTGGGATAGGTTTGAGGCTCCCGCAACCCGGTATAGACGATGAATAAATGAATGAATGAATGAATGAATGAATTTGAGTGCATGTGCAGTATGAAAACAGACCAAACCGATCAAATCAAATCAAATCATTGTAAAATATATATGCAATAAACAAAAATTCTAGCTTGTTGTGTCAGGAAGGGCTTCTGGTGTAAAATGGTCCTACAACCAAGACCAAGAACATTCAAAAACTGTTTAGAACATTGTGTTTCTTCCTAATAATGTATACGAGTTCAGCAATCTGGTTTGAAATCTCTGAATTTAACTGAACTGGCTTGAAGAATCCGAAAACCAAGAGTGTATTTGAATTCTAAGTGCACTAACTCACTAACCCCTCCTGCTGTTTTACACCCCTTAAGACCGACGCAACTGTGTAGTTCCACTTCACCACCGCTAGATGTCACTAAATCTCCCTATTTGGTCCCCGGTGTCGCCGAGTTCTCCAGCTCAATCCCACAATCCCAGCTCACTCAGTTTGTATTTATTTGAATGGTGCTGACTTCGCCGCGTTGGTGAACGTGCACTAAAGTAGTCGTTAACTTTTAACTCGACATCTATGTAATATCGCTTTGGGACTTCGTTACTAAAATTAGAAGAAACTACGCGACATTTACACAATGTAATGGTAAGATGAATTGAAGTGTGAAACAGTTTGAGATGTGACAACGGAGCCATATGTTATTGTGTGGTTCAGTGTGCTAATGCTAGCTGGGAAGTTCAGCAGTGCTTACGTTAGCAATTTTTTTTTGTTTGCTTGATTTGACCGGGAACTTAGCTAATTTCCTGGGTGGTGTAATGTTTATAGTGCTTATAGCTAGTGCAACGAACGAACGCAAAATAGCTCTTGGAATAATTATCAAATTAGCTTCGATTAGCTATCTGCTAGTTGGCTACGCTAGCAGATGAGTTGAAGGCCTTGGGCTACTTTTGACAGTATAGCTTAGGTTTCTTAGGGTAGCGTAGCTTAGCATAGTGAATAGTGGTTTGGATTGTGCTGGTGAGCTGTTTTTGACCCATAGCGGCGAGAAATCTAAACCTGGTGAGTTTAACTGGTCATAGCTTTTATTTGTTAAAAGAAAGAGGAAACACAATGACATTAAACTGGTCGTAAAAGCAGTAATGTAGCGTTTTACGAAGCCTCACTTCCAACGTGTTTGCAGTAAACACTAGGCAACGTTAGCTAATTTTAATCAAATAATAATTCAAGAAATAACTATAATTCAGACTTTTGTATAGTATTATGGTATATAATGGCAAAGACACGCTATTGTTTGCGTCATTATGCGGCTAAGTAAAGTTCCTGTATTAACTGTGTGGTGAGTGACGTGATAACTCCATCATATCGCGATATTTGACGATAATTTCACCACATCATATGCACAGCTAGTGTATCTAGTATGTAGTGTTTTCCTAGGAAGGCCAAGATATCAAGCATTTAAAAAATCGTATACATCAATAACTTCGCTATTAGATAAATGTCTAATTTCCTCACATTCATGTGCAGCTGTGTTTTTATGTAGCGGTGCTCCAGTCAGGGTTTTTGGGGTTGATCACAGATCTTTAATTTAAAGTGTTCTGTTTATTATGTAGTAGTGTTTCGTTAAAAAAAAAAAAACTATGCTAAACAGCAGTGCACTATTTATTTACTAGAAGCTAGGGACGGGAATCACCAGTCACCTCCCGATATGATACTCAGATACTCACCAGAGTCTGCAGGCCTGAACTTTTTTAAAGGATTCTACTATAGGTTGTTGAGTGGGGCTCGACTTACAAGATTTAGCTGCTGCCTTTACGGTTAACTTTTCATACTCAAATTATTCATGCCGCATTGTTCCTAATGGATGACTCGGGTTAGTTGTATTATAGCTTTCAGCAAACGTTTTAAAGTACCTTAATTTGTACCTGATTCTAAAGCACTTGTGTAAAATTAAGCTATTAACTTCTTCCTTGTTTTTGTTCTCTTGTTACTCCCTAGACTCTCTGATTATGGCCACTGGAAATCATGTTGGAAATGATGCAGATGTCCACAGGCTCAAGCAAGCCAAGGCCCTTGATCTTTTCAACCACAGAAGCGTCCCTGCAGATGAAGAGAACATGAGGGAGGTGAGTTGTTCACACAGTCCTGAAATCAGATTACAGATAAAGCTGCGTTCACAAGGACTTTTTGGTATCTGACGAAAACTTGCCTTTTACCGTTAAATTCAAGAAGAACAATGAGGCATTGATGGACAACATTTGAAAGAATATTCTCCATTAAGTCTACTGTGCATCCGCTTATATAAAACGGACAGAGTGTTTTTTGTTTTGTTTAGTTTTTTTTCCCCCTGTAGTTCTTTTTTCCCTCTCTAGCACCGAACAGGGGGAAACGATCACTAGGGAACGTCCACATCCCAGAATGCTTATAAGTCATATGTCATTCTCAGCATAACAAAACCATGTGTAGAATGGCTTATAACCATTGCTTTACCTCACAGTTAAAATAGAGATATTTGTGTCAGTTGATATATTAGACAACAGTAAATTTCAAGTGCTTTTAAAAAAAGGAAAAGGAAGAAATGAGCAGATGACTAGACAAGCTGCACCATTCTTAATTAAGTAAACAGTTTAGTTCTGCTGTAAATGATGACCATTGTGCTGAAAGTGTGCTGTGTTTGTGGCTAAGGAGTTAAATGGTATTGCCTGACAAAATTTTAATAACAACCAGGTGCACAGGATGACTGATGCACTTGTAGAGGATGTTTCTGTCCATCAGTTTAAAACAGTGAAATAATGTCCCTTATTCATCATCATGTAGAATATGGGCAAATTGTGCTGTGTAACAAGTATACATGAGTTCCAGTCTTATTTTTCTGATACTTCTGGCGTGTCTGCGATGTTAAAAGTTTAGCAGTAGAGTATGTAACCCTCTGTATTTTGGAAATCTAAGCACCATCGGGACTTTTACATTAGAATTTTATTTTTATTGGGTAGACATCTTATTTGTAATTAGAATCTGGTTCTGTGTGTGTTGCAAATTCTGGTGCTACCAGTGAAAACAGGGGATCTTAATAATGTTTAAAACAATCTGACCTACACAAGACAAGAAATCTTTGCAAATTTCTTTGAAGATTCTTTCCAAAATGTGAATCACTTTTCTCTATGGAAATTGAGAATCCTGATTGTCTTAAACAAGCAAAAAGACAATCAGGGTGCAAAACAGAATTTTACTCTCAGGTTTTTGGCTCAAAAGTAATGGCATATTGCTCCTGATCCATCAAGTGAACTGATTACAAGTCATGTCATAGAAAAGGAAGAGAGATGAGAGAAGTGACCAAATTGTATAACTAAATGATTCGCTAGTCTGTCCCCTGATTAGTGAATTAATGGTGCTTTGTTTTTCACTGTCTGAGTGTGATCAATGAGTATGATTTGATATAGCAAATGGGATTGTCGTTGAGGTTGTGAGATCACTTTTTACATTTCCTAAGTTTGATTGTCGTTGAGGTTGTGAGATCACTTTTTACATTTCCTAAGTTTGTAAAACTTTTAAAACCTGCAGGTTTAACAGGTGCTGAAAATTCCTTATGAACGTAGCCCAAAATACTTAAAGCTACTTTTGCAGATCAGAGGAATACTAGCATTGCTTATCCTCTCTTTTTAGGTGGATTATTTTTATAAGGAAGAAATAAATAAAGACAGGTGAGTTTAAGCCAATGCAATAAAGATGACCACACAAAGACAGTCACAGCTGTCTGAGATGTTAAAGTCCATAAGAATTTATTCATGTTTTTTTTTTTTTTTTTTAAGGAAATGAAACAGTAAGTACGAAACATGAAGCATATAAACCAGCAAGGCATCTGCTTTTGTTGCCCTCCATGTAACAGATTTCCAGTGGGGCGTTGCATGCACAACTACGGCAGAGTAAAACGAGTGGCGAGCAAGAAGACGTGTCATTCAGCGGTGGGATCTGTCGTTCGACGGCGAGCCTCTTCAGCAGGCAGACTCTCTGACATGGCCAACAAGGAGAATGAGCTGACGTGTGCCGAGGACGTGCAGGGCGTTCACTGTAAGGACAAGTGTACATTCCCTGTGAAGACGACAGACGTCTCTAAAATGGCAGGAGCTGGCTCCAAGTACCTTGATTACTTTACAGAGGTTAGTTACAGGTTAAAATTATCATCTTGCAAAAAATATTATAAACACAATGTACTGGACATATTTGGTGTCTGGAGTTCACTGCTTTAATTTTGCCCTAGAGTTACATGACAAATGTATCATAGTACATGTATATTTTAAGGGGATCCTAAGGACTCCCATGTTTAAGGCAGCACGTCACCTATTTCAAGTCGTTAGTTAGAAACAGACTACTGTTTCCTCTTGCTGGAACATACTGTTATCTGTAGAAATAGACAAAAGGATTCCTCAGAGGCATAAAGAATTATAAATGTAGAAAAGCATTTATCCTTAGATCATAGATCATATGATATACCACACAAGCTGAGACTCCGGAGGAGGATGATGATGATGGAGCAAGGTGATGATAGAAAATTTTTCATTACTGACATTCGTCCATTGTATGTAGAGTGAGTTAACGATTGTATTTTTTCTTGTTATAAATTGGTAACTGTAAGCATTACATACTTAACCACAGATGTTTAACTATTATCTAGGCTGTGCTACTTTGATCTTTTTTTTAAGGCTTAAACTATTTTTTGTTGTTTTGTTTCTACAAGTTGTCCAAGGACCATGACACAATGACTCATGTGCTCTTTGGGAGGAATCTCAGGTTAAATGTGGCTTTAACGCTTTGGCGTAGAAATGCTAGTGAACTAGTGGCTTATTTGACCAGGTAAGGTTTTAGAAAATAAATCTTACTGATAGACTAATATATTATAAATCTCTTGTACTCTTGCCCTTGTCAGGCTTATTCCACATGTAAAAGAAAAATCCAATTTTAAAAAATCTATATATTTTCTCTATTTCACAGAATACAAGACACAGGGGTGTTGGTTGACTGTCTTCCTGTTCTCACAAAAAGGTAAATACTTCTGTCAGTGTACGTTTGTTTATCCTGTAGTGTGCCTTATGTGCAACATTCTGCCTTTTTTGTTTTAAAGCCTTCAAGAGGAACAGTCATGTGTTTCCATTGGTTGCTGTGTCGACCTTTTACCACAAGTGAAGATGCTACTACTTGGCAGATATGAAGTGTAAGTAATCTTTGTTCATAAAACCAGTTGTAGATTTGTCTAAGTTATTTTCAAATATAAATTAATTTTATAATTAATTTTATAATAATATATATATTTTTTTTATAAAGGCACCTCACTGTGGCGTTGCACTGGGTTCAATCAGTTGTTAAGAAATGGTGGCCTGAACTCTCATCAAATGGAAAAACCTTGCATGATCGCTGTTCAAATGAGAAGTAATACTTTAATCCTGTGCAATATTGCTTTGTTAAAACATTTTTGTTTACACTTATTATGCTGGCTTTTAAAAACACTCGATTCAAGAAATGTGTGTGTGTTGCAGGAATGTTCAGGCAATGAGAAAGCTGCTGCTTGATCTTTGGGATGCCACTTGTCCATTATCCTCAGTACCTGGAACTGTGGGAGAAATAAGCAAGGTGGATTATTTTAAACATTCTTGTTTTATTAAATAAGATTGCGATATTTTGTTATATATATAATATTTTATCTTGTGCGTCTTTTTTTTTATTTTATTTTTTTACCCTTTTTCAGGCAGTTGAATCCTATCTGTCACAGTTGCGCTGATGTCTCACTGTAAAACACTTGAGGATATGACCACTACATGCACTTGCTGCAGTTATCAAATCTGCCCTTTGACTATGAGATAAACTGAGTCTTTGTATTACTCCACAAGAGGACATAGCTCAATAGCGAATGGGGAGACAGATGAACTGACCAATTCAGACCTTCCCTGTATCCACAATGGAGACATGTCTTAAAGGGTTAAACATTTCCCATAAACCTTGACTGCTTCACATTGAAGTGGACTTTTTTTTCCATTAGTGGCACCACTCAACTCTATGAGAGTGTAAAAAAATCAGGTAACTCACAGAAGTGCCATGGATACCTTTTAACCCGTAGCGCCACAATGTGCACTTGCTGAAGTGGATTTGATGAGTCCTGAGTCGGCTCCTCATACGTCTTATCATGAAGAGCTTCTAGTCCTGCAGTCTTAAGTTATTAAAGCTTTTGCTGTCTTATGCTTGTTCATGGATGAAATGATTGTGCATCATGGGGTGACTTTTCTTTTAATCAACTTCTAAATAAATGTGCAAAATTTGCCAAATGTCTTCAGTTGTGTTTTAACTACTGTGATGTGATGTAATAATAGATTTTATATATAAATAATTACCTAAAAAATAATCCTGCTGAAAATGTTATCCATATTCCATGGATCCTTATTTTACAGTACACAGTTATAATTTATGTAATGTAAGTGTAAAGACAAGCATTACTAAGTGTTTATTTTTGGATGTATGATGTGAATAGTGGTTCTGAGATAAGCACAGAACAGTCAGCATGACAGCAGCAGTTTTGAGGTACAAGTCTATAGTATACAATTTTAATTCATTATGGTTCTGTTATTCTGTACAGCAAATCAGAACACATAACACCATAGCACCAGCCAACATTCCAAAGCTGGTGCTATGGTTTTCTGTGTTCTGAGAATGTTGGCTGAATCAGTCCATCCAAATATCCAGCCAACTGTGGTTATGTGATCAGATGGCTATGAAAGTATGTACTGTATATAAAATACGGTATAGCTATAATATGGTAGTTGAGTCAAGAATTATCCACACTCTGGCTGTAGAATTTATTTTAATTAACTTTAAGTAACAAAAAATCCTGTCAGGCAAGATCACAACGCCCTTGGATAACAATCTTCAGCCCTTCAAGAAGCACTGTTGATTGTTGAATTTTTTTTCTGATAATGTTCCGATACTGGCCCGTGAGAATCACAGAAACCAGAAAAATTGTCCAGCTGATGGTTGACTTTTGGTGGCTTAGTGATTAGCACTATCGGCTTGCACCTTCAGGATCTGAGTTAGATTCCTGCATCTGTGTGCATGGAGTATACATGTTCCCCTACTGTGGATAATATCTATATCTATCTATCTATCTATCTATCTATCTATCTATCTATCTATCTATATATATATATATATATATATATATATATGGATGGATGGATGGATGGATGGATGTATACTGTCCTATACATTATAATTTGTTTTTCCCAAACATCTGATTGATATAACCACTTCTGAAGAGAAGTGATTGTGGTAGAGCAAGGAAAACACTGAATCTGGTGTTCTCAAGCTTAATATCCAAAGGTATGGATCAACTTATATTCAAGTGTCAGAAAGTTTCAAAATACAATCCAATACAGTTTACAGGTGTTTACATTATCATTATTATTACATTATCGTCTAATATATACCGCTTTATCCTATATACAGGACCATGGGGGGGCCTGGAGCCTATCCCACGAAGGGCACACCCATACATACAGTCATACACACACTACAGGCAGTCTGGAAATGCCAGTTAGCCTAATCTGCATGTTTTTGAACAGTGGGAAGAAACCAGAGAACCCAGAGTACAGGGAGAACATGCAAACTCCATCACACAGACCTCGAAGCGGGAATCGAGCCCTAACCCTGGAGGTGCAAGGGGACAGTACTAACCACTAAGCCACTGTACCGCCATTGATGGATGTAAGATTTTTATTTCAAAGTAAGACATTGTTAAACTGTATTTTTGCATTGCTAATTTGAGGTGAGGGAGGTTTAGATTATTTTTAAGATATACTGTTTTTGTATACTTTTCAGACTTTGTCTTCGAGCTTTATCTCTAGCCATCTGGTTAGTTGGCTGGATATGTTTGGTTGACAGACTGATTCAGCTTACTGTGTCGCTGTCTACTGAACTGCACAGAGCAACATACCAATAATGAATTGAAGAAGTGTGTATCTGTGCATCCAATAAAACTGCCAATTGAACCCAAACAACGAACAAGTGCTCGGCCCATTAGAAGTCCATGGTTGGAGTCGCGTCTGATTCGAGTCTTTGTAAGTGGGCGGAGTCAACAATGCAGTAGTTTTCAGAATGCTCGATCACGTGATCACGAAGCGCTTCCACTTCCGGTATTAGGACCTGATGCCCTGAGTGAACGCTTACTGCCGAGCAATTCAGCTGATTCAAGGGTCACTGCTATCTATTGAACGTTAAAACAGCGCGTGTAGTCGATGCGATGCGGCAACTTAAAAGAATAGTGGACGCGTATGTTATTTTTCAGTCGGCTTTCGTGCTGTCGTACTGTTTCGTCGAGTCAGAGCCCGGGCCTGTTGCGGGGAATGGAGACCGCTTCAAAATTGAGGGCCGTGCGATTGTCTCGGGTGTGAAAGCGCAGGACTGGGTCTCTTCAGCTCGGGTCCTGGTAGAGGGAGGCGAGTATATCGGGTTTCTCAGGTAAATTGCATTAAACCTCGTAATATTTAGTCACCAAAATCTAGGAAACTGTTTACTGTGTTAACTGTTCACTCATCACTATGCTAAGCGCTAGTTAGCTAGCTGGTTGTTAGCTAGCCATAGCAACGTCCCTAGCGGTTTATGGAGCAGTGGGATAACTGACTCCTGGATTTTAGCTGTAATAATAACAGTAACTGTTTTAGTATTACAAACTATTGAACATTATGTAGTGTTATGTGCCCAGCATAACATGCAAGTATAATGTGCAGGGTATATGAGAGCCAAAATATGTCACTAGCTTTGTTCTATCATTTGTTAATTTTCTGTAATAAGATGTCGAACAGCAGTTGCTAGTGTAGCAGGAAGTAGCTCATATCAGAGTTTCCGGTCTAATATATTACCGTTTCCATAGGAACAGCTCATTGGTAGGGACTTGTCTAATATACACTACTGATAAAGAGATTCAGGTGTCACATTTTCAAAATGATTCACATTTATTATTATTATTATTATTATTATTTACTTTAAAGTCTTGAAAGGAAGCAACTAGATGTATCTAATATCTACTAGAGAAATACTTTATTCATCCCGCAGGAAGTAAACATACAGTAGTGAAGGACAGGATCACAATAAGCTTAAAACATAACTAATGACAGTATTTCTAAAAAGGAATTATAAATAGTTATTATTAAAGTAATAAAAAAAAGCCAGCCTACCAATATAACAAGAAAAAGAAAGTGTTGTTTTAATCAATTAAAGGGAAGGGTTTTTTTTTTGTAATCTGATCATTTTGATGTATATATTTTTTTCTGACTTGCTTCGTACTCGTTTCCCTAATTTTCTTTTGATTCTCTAAAGCTGCTTTGTGACAATAACTATTGCTGTATAAGTAAAATTAAATGTAATTTAATTAATGGATAAGCATTACCACATTGCTGATTGTTTACTTGTAAAGAATACATTTTATTTCACATGCACTGATTAAAAGGAAAACAGAAACAGCTTTGTTGCTTCTCTCTTACAGGACCGACGGGAGTTTTGCCGTGCATGATGTTCCATCAGGTTCCTATGTAGTTGAAATCATATCTCCATCTTATAAATTTGAGCCAGCCCGAGTAGACATTACTTCTAAAGGGAAAATGAGGTAACACTGACTGTCAAACTTTCAGACTTCATCTTGTTACTGTTTTGTCTACACTCTGTACTCAGCCTGCTATAATTTAACATAGGGCCCGCTTGGTGAACTACATCAAGACGTCAGAGGTACTCAGACAGCCGTACCCCCTGCAGCTGAGAGCCAACGGGCTGCATTCATACTTCATGAAGAGAGAAACATGGGGGTGGACCGATTTCCTCATGAATCCAATGGTAGGCTTTATCTTAAAATTCAAAAGTTAGTGTCAAGCAGGCTGAATGATATGGATGTGTATATGTGCAAATTTATTACCTAAGTTGTTGCTTGCTGCATGTTGGACAAAAAATCTTTGATATGTAAATCAGCAGTATATAATATTAATAACAGGTTTCTTAGTTCTAACAGCAGATCATATTTTATATAATTGAGATCAGCTCAGTATTCCCCTGTAGTTTTAGGAGAATTATTTTCTTATTTATATTTGCATTTTTATTTTAATATCTTAATATTTAGATTTAAAAATGGCTAAATTAATTTGGTATTCTTTGCCTTCTTTCCATTTCCTATAGGTCATGATGATGGTCCTTCCCTTACTAATTATTGTTCTCCTTCCAAAAGTGGTGAATACCAATGACCCAGAAATGAGAAAGGTAAACGAGAAAAGTAATTTTGTGATTTTGTCATCGAGTTTACACAATGTATAAGAGAACTTTTGAAACAACCCATAATTTTACTAATTATAGAGATGTGGCTTCTGTATTTTGGAATCAAAGCTTGCACTCACATGATCATTCCTGGATCCATTTTAACGCCCCTGGCCTAGGCGTAATTGGAAAATTAATTGCAATTTATAGCATTGTTATTGAAGAACAATATTTCTAGCCTTGGTTAAAGGCAGTTCTACACAGGTTTCTCTAATTTTATTCAGTTTTGCGTGACAATATGACTATTTAAGAACATGTGATGTGAATAATATTGAACACATGTGAATCCTAGATCAGTTTTTAGTTAATATTTCCTTTCTTTCCAGATTTACTTGGGGAGAGAGAGGGAGAAAACTGATGAGATAGAGGGAATTAATATATATAGTTGTTATTGTTACCCTCTTCCACCCTCTTGCTGTCGTATTGAGGGAATAAAGCAGAAGTTTGCGTTTTTTTATTGATGTGTTTTGTTCTTTTCTTTTAACAGGAGATGGAGCAGTCAATGAACATGCTAAACCCCAATCCTGAGTTGCCAGATGTCTCAGAGTTTATGACCAAGCTCTTTTCTAAGGGGTCCAGCAAGCCAGGGGGAAGCAACAAAGGCAGCAGGAACGCAGCACTGAAAAGAAGGTAGTGCTGCTAACAGAGACTGATGTTTTTTTTTTCTGTGTGTACAATTCGTTTTGTGGCCGGTTTCTTATTTTTATTTTGTCACAATAAAACTAACTGTAATGGATAAAAAGCTTGAGCTTGACATGGCAGGGCTGTGTATTATGTTCACTTTTTTTTTTTTAATCAGATGATATCACCACATGTAACATTTTAATATATCTACATGCAAACATTTACAAACATTTAGAAATGCACCAGTAGTTTTGTTCATGGTTAGCTGGGCCAAGATCATCAGGAGGGTAATATATGGTTTTATTGCTGCTGCGGCTGAGATTTCTAAATAAATAAAAAACAGATCTTTTTCAAGGTTGAGACTTGTTGAAATGTCACTTGAATCCCAACCCAGTTTCCACAATTACTTGAAACAGAGCTTTTACTTTGAAATAGTTAGTAATATTGTGTCGAGTTTGTATATGACTGTGAATGAAGATGTTGAATGCTTAAGATTTTAGCAAAGAAATATAAACATATTTAAACTGAATGCTAATAAATTGTAACAGACATTTTGCTTGTCTTTTTTTGCCTACTTTGTTACCTGTGTGTAATATTTTCCTGCACGGAGTGTCCCATTTTTCCAAGAAGACAAGAAATGTATTTTATTGAAGTCTCTTAGATACAAATTCGGTTCGATCTGTAAGCTGATTTAACAGTTTGCCACAGATAATACACTAAACATAAATTAGGAGAATTTATGTTTAGGAGAGTTTGATCCTTCAGATTGGTTGAAGGGCTAGATTTTAAGAGCTCTGAGTGCAATATTACACTGTCTGGCACAGTTTCAGTAGGGACAAATTATTGGCCTGTGAAAAGCAAAGAAAACATGAATAAAATGACTGGAACTGGGATAAGAATCATTCAACACATTATAAACACCACAAAGGATGGAGCTTGAATCAACTTTGCAGAAGAAATGTGGCTGTGGAATTTTTGTTTTTAATGACCCCCAGAAGTCACTTACCCTTCTGATCGTAGCAGTTCTTAGTATTAGGCAAATACTACCTCGGGCAAACAACAAAACCTCAATTCCAAAAAAAAGTTGGAACAATATGTAAATTGACTAAAATGTAAACCTAAAATTGAGTCATCTATAAAATGTCTACAATTCTACAATATTGAAAACTATCAACAATTTTTTAGTTAGTTGTTTGTTGAAAATATGGATTCATTTAAACCTGGTAGCTGTAACTACCTCCAAAAAATGTTGGTGTTTGCCAACTTGTAACATCACCATTTCTGTTAATAACACTTACTAAGCATGAGGGCACTGGAGACATCAGTTGATCAAGTTTAGCTAGCAGTTTCCTAATTTGTCCATTATGCAGATCTTCAACTGCGCAATGGTTTAGGGTTTTTGTTGCCATATTATGCGTTTCATAATGGACCACACTGTGCTGTTTGGGTTTCTTATTGCCCAGTAAGACCAAACAATTCCACTTTGGTCTCATTAGTCCATAGGACATTGGTCTAGAAATCGTGTGCATTGTTCAGATGCAGTTGTGTGAACCTCTTTTTAGACAGAAGGCTTTTTCCTGGCAACCCTTGCAAGCAAGTCATACTTATTCAGTCTTCTTCTAATTTAAATTCTTCTAATTGAGTAAAGTTCATTAAAAGTTATGAACTTTAACTTTTTTTTTTTTTTTTTACTTTTCTGAGCTTTGCAAAGTCAGAGCTTGTGGAGAAAGTGTTGGAACGCCCACTCCTGGGCAGATGGTCAGCTATCTTGAATGCATTCCACTTGTGAATATTCTTTCTCACTGTAAAATGTTGGAAATTGTTTTATAGCCCTTCCCAGATTGATATGCAGCAACAATTGCTTCTTTAAGACCATTGCTCATATCTTTCCCTCTTGGCATTGCGTTAAAATGCTCCAGATCAGCAAACTACCAAAACCTTTCATAGAGGTCTACATACCTGCTGATGGTCAGATAATCGAGAGCTGATTTATCAGCAGCACCTTGCTGCCACTTACTCTCCTAAATCCTTTGGAAGCAGTAGGGGTGTACTTAGCTTTGCCCAGATTTTTTTTTGTTTATTTGTTAAATAATTATTGATACAATGAAAAGTTGTTTTTATTCGTCTGAGGTTATATGTGCCTCGTATTGGTGTAATCAGATGTTTATCATGTAAGAAAGGAAGCAAATGAAGCGATGCACCCATCATTCCTAGTGAATATTGTACAATCCTTTGGAGGCAGTGTTATGATCTGTCGTCGCTTCAGCTGCTCAGGTCTAGGCCCAGTAAGGTTATGTGGCAAAAAAAAAATCGGTCAGCTGATGACCTGAATGCAACTGGTTTGTTATTGGAACTAATGGCACAACATTATTCTAGGAATCAAATTATAAAACTGTGGTTCTGGGAGCATTGTGAATTATTTTCACAAATTACATTCCACAACATTACATGCTATAATCAAAGCTAAAGGGGTTCAAACTAAGTCTTACGTGCACATATAACTTTTTTTTGTTTTGTTTTTGTGGCCGTGCAGTGTGAAGGTAGAATCTAGCAAGATGATTATAAATAAAATTTTGTACATGAGAGTGCAAATGTTTTCAGCTCTATAGTCTGTGGATTAAAAAATGCGAAGCATAATTTTACTTTATCATTTATTTCTGAAAAACACTTTTAAATGAATACTTTAAGACATATGAACAAACACAACACTCCAACAAACAAGTATTTGGAAGAATTAAAGGAAATTTAAATCTTGCCATCCTATCTAAAGAGAGGACTATGAGCTCTATATAGGATAGTGAATTAAAGGCAAAGGGTTGTTAAAGAATATTTGTATCAAGTTTTTATGTAAATTACATTTAAATAATGTTTTCACTATTATGGTCTGAAAATACAAATTACTGTTTTGTTACTTGCAATAACCAATACACTCCATGTTGGTTAATTGGTATTTTTCATCTTCTATGTGGAAACTTTGGCTTGCAACTGTATTAGCTACAGTAAAGGTCTGCTGGTTAAGGTAAATATATTCATCAGACACTTTAACAGGAACAGTTGTATAATCATGTCGTGCAACAATAGAGGTCAAAAGCCTCAGTTGATCAATCATCACTATTCGAAAATAATAATATCTGTCTTGATGTCAGGTAAGCTGGTATATGTATTTCCAAATTATTAATTTCCTGGGATTTCCACATACGACTAAGTGTACAATGTGCACAAGCCCACTGAAACTGGATAGTTTAGAAAAACTGGAATGGAAAGACTAGAATGAAAAAATCTTCGTCCCTCCACTTTCTGTGATCACGTATCCACTGTAGCATCGGATTCCTGTTCTCGGCTCACAGGAGTGGAATTGTATGCTGCTCCATTCTTCTGCATATCCCCTTAAAAGTTCATGCTGTACATTTTGAAATGATTGTCTGCTAATCATGGTTGGAAAGAGTAGTGATTTGAGGTACAATAGTCATCCCTCAGGCTCAAAACAGTCTGGCAATGCTCATGATCAAAGTATTTTGTTGTTTCCCACAGAACTGGAACTTTTTTGTTTTTCACTGAAATATAAAATTGAGTGACTACTGAGCACAGAAATCTCAGGATACCAGCAGTTTCTGACATACTCAAATAGCCAATATGACACCAATATCCGTGCCACACATTTTATCCAGACTGATGTAAAGCTCTTTGCTATATATTAAATATGTTCGCGTTTACATCAAACATCAAAACTGGCAAAAATGTGATCACCATGACTCAATATAGACCATAACATGGTTTTTGGTGCCAGACAGAATGGTGTATTTTAGAAACTTACAATCTCCTGAGATTTCTAATGTCATTGAGTATGATTTTACAGTATGTATTGTGCTGCCATCACATGATTATATAACATTAAGTTCAGATCTGTGTCTACTCTAACGCTTGAACATCAAAATCTATAACAGGTGTTTATCAGTGTAACTAACATGCCCTGTGATAGATTGGCACCGCATCCAGGGTGTACCCTGCCTCGTGC
Source organism: Clarias magur (assembly GCA_013621035.1). Classification (NCBI taxonomy): domain Eukaryota; kingdom Metazoa; phylum Chordata; class Actinopteri; order Siluriformes; family Clariidae; genus Clarias; species Clarias magur. The sequence goes on along the minus strand of QNUK01000013.1, from coordinate 2,654,939 downwards.
CATGAGTACCCTGAAATAGCTCCGGCTGCCCATGATCCTTTACGAGATCAGCTGTATTGAGAATGAGTGAGCGAGAATGAGTAACTAACACTAATGCTGGTTTTGGTCAATTATTATAATATGAGATAATAGAAGTATGTGACGCCAGCCCTTGAAAGAAAATTAAATGCATTAATTTAACTGAGTACAATAGGCAGTAGACAATACATTACAAACTAGACAGCAAACTGTACTGTACCACACACATTGTAGGATGTCTACATAGCTGGCACTTATTTTACTGGAAATAATATAACAATCTTGAATACAGGCAAATGCATTAAATCTCTCATTATTAGAGTATAATAATATAAGATTATGTTGTGAAATATACTGTATGATATTTGATGTACATATAGAAGCAAATGTGAGATAAAATGTACATCTAGACATTTTTTAACCAGTTTCGAGCTGTTTTGTTCTGTTGGCATAGAATTTTGCTTATTCCAAGTTTATGTAGTAGAAAGAAGCAAAATACCAAAACACAGCCTAAAATACACATGGATTACTCAGTCTGTTTGCTGTGTTAGTTTGTTGGCGACTGGTGGATTTTGCCCACACCAGTGCAGTTTCTGCTCTCCTGGGTTCTTCTTCCACTTGCAGCAGAGCAACAATCGAAAGGTCTTCTGGAAGGTTTTGTTGCATAAGGCATAACACATGGGGTTTATGGTGCTGTTAACATAGCAGAGCCAGTAGCCCAAGTGCCAGAGGGACAGGGGAATGCAATCAGAGCAGAAGGTAGAGATGAGCACCATGATGTTATATGGAGTCCATGTAAGAATAAAGGCCAGGAGAATAGCACTAAGTGTCTGAGCTGCCTTCTTCTCCTTGATGAGAACCATTCTCTTCCGTTTAGTGATTTGACTTTTGAGGCTGGAATCCATAGGTCGTGCTGAAATAGATGCAGATGTAAGTGTTAAGTGTTGAGAAGATGGGCAAAGATGTGTTACAGGTTCACTATTGGCTTTCTGAGGGCTGATGTTCTTCAAGACTGGTTTGAACTTGTACGAGATGCAATTCTTGTTCTTCTGTGATAAGTACTTGGTGGACTTAGTAAGAAAGTGGCTTTCTTCATAACAGTTCATTGGCTCATCCTGATTTTTGTATGAATCTTGAGACGGTGCTTCCAAAACAGGATGCTCCTCATCCTCAGACGATGTGTAACTATTGAGAGCGGTGGCCTGATCCAATTTCACCAACATGTCCTCAGACTGAGCTGTAGTCTTAGCCACATTACTCTGGTTTGATGAAGACCACGAGCCGTGAAGTCTGTTCCTGTCAGTGTTGAAAGCAAAACAAGATCGTTGTTTTGGGGTTTTTGGGTTGTCGTGGCTATCCGCAGACGTGATCCCTTGCAGCTCGGCCAAATCTTTTGTACGCTTCTCAGTCTCCTTGTAGATTCTGCAGTATAAAATAGTCATAATGGAAACAGGAATGTAAAAGGCTGCAATGGCTGTTCCAAACGTAATCACAGGTTCTGAGAAGAACTGAATCTGGCACTGGTCTGGAGGAACTGTCCTCTCTCCCACAAAATACTGCCAGCCTAAAATTGGAGGGGCCCATAGGATCAAGGATATAAGCCATGCCAATCCAATCATAATGCCAGCACGCTTTGGTGTTCGTTTCGCCCTGTAGGTAAGTGGCCTGGTAATGGAGAAATACCTATCGAAGCTGATCACCAGCAAGTTCATTACTGATGCATTACTTGCCACATAGTCCAGCGCTAACCACAGATCGCATGCTAAGTTTCCCAGAGACCAGTATCCCATCAGAATATACATAGTGTAAAGGTTCATAGAGAACACTCCAATTATTAGGTCTGCAAAAGCCAAACTTAGTAAATAATAGTTGTTCACTGTCTTCAGTTGGCTGTTCACTTTGAAAGAAAGCAACACCAAAACGTTTCCCACTATAGTGATTAGGCTCGCAACAGCAGACACAGTAGCAACAACGATGACTTCCCAAAGATTATATGGACCCGAGGGGACGGCTGATGTGTTTCCACTCGCTGTGGAGTTGTGAAGTTGTTCAGCCATCTTTCCGGTGATGGTCTAATGGGAGCTGATGGCAGATAAATAGTCCTCTTTGTACTTCATCTTGAATAAGCAGTGGATAACCTGGAATTAGAACAAGAGAAAGAGATTTAGACACTTTAAATCTGATCAGAATTTACTTTCTTGACTTAAAAGGTGATCAAAGACGTTGAATGTAATTTGCAGAAAGTGTAAAAATTATTTAGATGCAGCTGTAGAGGAAGTCTAGTAGGTTATACAAATGATTCAAATGTCAGACACATAAAACAGATCATTGATGAACATGATTAATTGTATCTATTAGAAACGAAACTTTTGCAGGACTTAGATGCTTGTCTGATTAAATCAAAATGTTAAGCAGAAGTGGAGTTATGAGCAGTTGTGTGCCAGATTTAATAATCTACTTTAAAATAAGCTACTAAAGATACTTTCTCAATGTAAACAAACACCTGCATCAAAAAGATATTAATTAGACAAGCTAAACTGAATATTTTTGCTGAATACAGTGCTGAAGTGGTATAAGTGAATTTTAAGTCGTTTTAAAGTTGTTTCAAGACAAAACCTAATCTTTATTCGATCTACTTTTCCAATTTCTCATCTGTGATTCACTCTCCGAACAGAGTGTCTTTGGCTGACGATGAAAGAATTTAGCTTAGCTTAAACAAGGCGTAAGATACTCAACCTTATAAAACTGTATTTCTGTGTACTGATAAATTAGCTTCCCTACAGAAAGACAGGCAGACGTGTACGTGGGCTTCCACCTGAACTAATATCATCACTGATGACATTAAAGCTGATAAGCTTATTTTCAGCTTTGACCTTTTAACTATTTCTACAAACTATTTTCCCGGCAACGACGGCTACTTACGCTAGTCAGTAATAATACATAGCAACTGAACATTATATTGGTGCCATGAAGGGTTAATGAACACGTGTTTGTTTTTTGTTTTCAAAAATATATATTTATTTTAAAATATATGTGTTAAAGATTTGTATTTGAAATCTGCTTTAGCATCCATGGGGCAATCTGAACTAAGAATATCATTGTGCAATACATGTGCATATCGCAATAAATATCTAAGGCCAACAGAAATAATAACAATAATAATAAAATAAAATAAAAAAAACAATTAATGTTATCATAAAATCGTGACATCATTGTCGGTGGAACCTTTCTTTTGAAATAGGGGAATGTTTTTAGTGTAACACACATGAGTTACAGTCGGTGTCGGCTTTATCAGTGATGGAAGGCAGACCGAACAGGGGCCGCGGTGGTCAATGGAGAAGAGGCGGCGGTGCCGGCGGTAGTGACAGCGGGAGTACCGGAGAGCGGAGGGGGCGCGGGAGAGGCAGCCATCACCGCGGGAGAGGGAAGCGGGACCATTATCGCGGAAGAGGCCGCGGGCTTCCCCAGGATGGCGCTGCAGACTTTTATCGCCGAGTGAGTGACTGTGTAGCCAAGGCTCAAAGTTTCGAGTAACTCTACTTTTTATTATTATTATTATTATTATTATTATTATTATTCAACATGTAGGGTAATAAATAACAGCTCCAAACCAGTGTACTACTCATATACACTCAGTAAGTTAATCTCCACCGCCTTTAGCTTTAATTACATCACACACTCTGTGTGTTTGTGTGTGTGTGTGTGTGTGTGTGGTCCAGTTCGTGTGTGAAAACGATTCCTCATGCTCGCAGAACCAGTCTGACAACCTGAGTTCTGCAGTATGCCTGTGCTGTCAGGGGGAAAGCTCCGTTGGTTGGGAGAACCTGGAAATTTAGTACATTCTTGCAGTCAGCTGATTTCATGGTTGTTCAGATGATCCCACCTCGTACTATCAACGACATCATTTAAATTCACAAGGATCAATAACTACTGTATATAAATGTAACCTGTATATAAATCAATATGCAGTAGTTATCGATCCTTGTGAATTTAAATAATGTACACACGTGGACAAAATTGTTGGTACCCGTCGGTCAATGAAAGAAAAACTCACAATAGTCACATAAATAACTTTAATCTGACAAAAGTAATAATAAAAAAAAATTTTTTGAATGTTAACCAATGAAAGTCAGACATTGCTTTTCAACCATGCTTCAACAGAATTATTTAAAAACATAAACTCATGGAACAGGCCTGGACAAAAATAGTGGTACCCTTAGAAAATACTGAAAATAATGTGACCAAAGGGTCATGTTAATTCAAGGTGTGTCCACTAATTAGCATCACAGGTGTCTACAATCTTGTAATCAGTCAGTGGGCCTATATACAGGGCTCCAGGTAGTCACTGTGTTGTTTGGTGACATGGTATGTACCACACTCAACATGGACCAGAGGAAGCGAAGGAAAGAGTTGTCTCAGGAGATTCGAAAGAAAATTATAGACAAGCATGTTAAAGGTAAAGGCTATAAGACCATTTCCAAGCAGCTAGATGTTCCTGTGACTACAGTTGCACATATTATTCAGAAATTTAAGATCCATGGGACTGTAGCCAAACTCCCTGGATGTGGCCGCACGAGGAAAATTGATGACAAATCAAAGAGACGGATAATCCGAATGGTAACAAAAGAGCCCAGAAAGACTTCTAAACAGATCCAAGGTCAACTTCATGCTCAAGGAACATCAGTGTCAGATCGCACCATCCGTCGTTGTTTGAGCCAAAGTGGACTACATGGGAGACGACCAAGGAGGACACAATTGTTGAAAACAAATCATAAAAAAGCCAGACTGGAATATGCCAAACTACATGTTGACTTCTGCGAGAATGTCCTATGGACAGATGAGACAAAAAAGGAACTTTTTGTCAAGGCACATCAGCTCTATGTTCACAGACGGAAAAAATGAAGCATATCAAGAAAAGAACACTGTCCCTATTGTGAAACATGGAGGAGGCTCTGTTATGTTCTGGGGCTGCTTTGCTGCATCTGGCACAGGGTGTCTTGAATCTGTGCAGGGTACAATGAAATCTCAAGACTATCAAGGGATTCTAGAGAGAAATGTGCTGGCCAGTGTCAGAAAGCTGGGTCTCAGTCGCAGGTCATGGGTCTTGCAACAGGACAATGACCCAAAACACACAGCTAAAAACACCCAAGAATGGCTAAGAGGAAACCATTGGACTATTCTAAAGTGGCCTTCTATGAGCCCTGACCTCAATCCTATTGAGCATCTTTGGAAGGAGCTGAAACATGCGGTCTGGAAAAGGCACCCTTCAAACCGGAAACAACTGGAGCAGCTTGCTCATGAGGAGTGGGCCAAAATACCTGCAGAGAGGTGCAGAAGTCTCATTGACGGTTACAGGAATCGTTTGATTGCAGTGATTGCCTCAAAAGGTTGTGCAACAAACTATTAAGTTAGGGGTGCCATCATTTTTGTCCAGGCCTGTTCCATGAGTTCATTTTTTCAAATAATTCCGTTGAAGCATGGCTGAAAAGCAATGTCTGACTTTCATTGGTTAACATTCATAGAATTCTTATTTATTATTACTTTTGTCAGATTAAAGTTATTTCTGTGATCATTGTGAGTTTTTCTTTCATTGACCGAAGGGTACCAGCAATTTTGTCCACGTGTGTAGTTGGTAGTACGAGGTGGGATCATCTGAACAACCATGAAATCAGCTGACTGCAAGAATGTACTAAATTATTCTGCTTAATGACGTAATGACCTTCATTCTAAAGTGTATTGCTAGTGTAGATTTCAGTGCGATTAAGGAATTTTTTAAAATATTTTTTTTAAATATAAAAGTCAAATTAGGACACCAAAAATAACTTAAGAGGGATAATTGTTATACTTTAGGAAGCTTGGCCAACTGTTCACTTATTATGCAATTTATTTTGAAAGCTCTCTCTGAGGATTATTTCGATCATCAAGGTGGATCGTCTTCAGAGCCAGGGCACTCGCACACACATTTCCAAAGGAATTAGGACAATTTCCCCCAGCTCATATTTTTAACGACTTGCACTACCACACAAAAGTTTGGACACACCTTCTGACTCCGTGGTCTTTTTTTTATTTAAATGTTGTTGTTTTTTTCCTACATTGTAAAATAACACTGAATGCATGCTAAATATACAATAATCTCCACTAAACATTTTTGAGATTTTTCTGCTACTTATGCTCTGCAAATCCTTTATAACTCCCTAATCTGAGGTGCTGTTAATTGGCGATATTTCTTTTGAAACTGTTAACTCTAAATGAGCTTCTTCTAATCAGCAGAGGTAAGTCTTGGTCTTGCTATTTTGGGACCGTCTCCATGAGACCCAGGTGCTTGATGGGATTTGCTGAATCACATGACTATACTGTACTTGGAGGAACTATAAGAGTTTAAAGATCCAGTATTGTTCGAGGATGTTAAAAATAAATCCAAACATGTACCCAAACCTTTGACTGGTACTGTAAGTTGGTTTTATTTTCCCGAATTATACAAAGTAGTCATTTAAACTATGTGGCTCTAAGCAATGTAAAGGAGTTATGGGAAATTTATTTCATATATATCATGTTCTGTACTGTATATATGCAGTTGACTTAATATTAAAATGTATGCAATGTTTAAACCTGTTAAATGTAATTTATTTTTGAAATATCAAAAACCTATTTTGCCAATATTGTACACCAAATGCAAAAACTAATGTTTTGCTGACATTTTGTGAGCGAACCTAACATTGCTCAGTATTGTGTATTGTAGAGATTTTGTTCAAGCATTCAATTCAATTCAATTCAATTTTATTTATATAGCGCTTTTAACAATTGACATTGTCGCAAAGCAGCTTTACACAATAAAAAGAAGTAAGTTTTTATGCAATGTGTATGAATCAAAATGATAAGATTGTCCCTGATGAGCAAGCCGAGGGCGACGGTGGCAAGGAAAAACTCCCTGAGATGGTAATAGGAAGAAACCTTGAGAGGAACCAGATTCAACAGGGAACCCATCCTCATCTGGGTGATAACGGATAGCAGAGAAAAGCATTGTGATCTAATTTTTTTTTTTGTGATATCGCCCACCCTTATTGCAAGTCGACCTACCAGGATTTTTATGGATGGTAGGAAGAAACCCGAGAACCCAGAAAAACATTACATAGAACATTACATAGAAAATAACTTTATGAGGTGACATTTCGTCTAACCGCACCACCGGACTGACCCACATAATATTAAATAAGATATATAATTGAAAATATTTAGTAAAACACACGATCTGCTACAGTACAGTTAATGGTTTTATATAAAATGTTATTTTAAGGGTCAAGATGAACAAGATGATAAAGAAAACAATGAAGACGAGATGCCAGCAGTCTATTCAAGAAGAAAGCTGGAGTCCAACTGGGATCGTTATGCGGAAACAGAGAAAGATGAGGTGAATGACGATGTTCCTGTGCAAAGAGGAACAGACTATCACGTCCTCCTCAGTTCCGCAGGTAGGAGCTCTGCTTTCACTTTGCTCATCCGTATAAAATGAGTGTTCTGCTGTGCAGCCACATCTCAGATAATGCTCTCACATGGGGGTATAAACATACTGCCAGTTTAGGATTATTTCAGTCATCAGACCCTGCTGTGGTCTGTGAGTGTTTAAAAGAAACACCCCTAGGCAAGCTTTCATTTTTGGTGCACAGCTGGATGTCATTTGGAAGTGTTCTGAAGAGTGAATATGACAAAGATAAAATATGACTGCTGATATTCTGCCACAAATCTTTCTGTAACATAAAATTATACACTTTACAATTATACATAATACATCAATATAATTCATATACTGTTAATGTATTGTATTGAATAATATAAAGATGATGTCTGAATCTGCAGAGTACTTGTTATAGTTGGATAATTTAAAACATTTAATGATTTCTATCGACGTTATACCATGAGTATGACGTAATGACATTATCTTTAAAGGTGTTTGTGTAGCACTTTAAACTTGCATATTGGTACAGTAATTTGAATTGGGTGAAGTGGGTGTGGCCTCTTTTCTTCTTCATTTATATATTCAGGTGTTGGACAATGAAACTGAAATGCCTGGTTTTAGGCCACAATAATTCATTAGTATGGTGTAGGGCCCCCTTTTGTGGCCAAAACAGCATCTTGGGAATGACATATACAAGTCCTGCACAGGGCCAGGGGGATTTTGAGCCATTCATCTTGTAGAATAGTGGCCAGGTCACTACATGATGCTGGTGGAGGAAAACATTTCCTGACTCGCTCAACCAAAACACACCAAAGTGTCTCAATAATCTTTATCTGGTGACTGTGCAGACCATGGGAGATGTTCATCTTCACTTTCATATTCATCAAACCACTCTGTCACCGGTCATGCTTTGTGTATTGGTGCATTATCATCCTGTTACACAGCACCTCCTTCAGGATACAATGTTTGAACCATTGGGTGCACAAGGTCCTCCAGAATGGTTTGGTCATTCTTGACAGTGACATACCCATCTAGCACAAGTATTAGGCCTAGGGAATGCCATGATATTGCAGCCCATACCATCACTGATCCACTCCCATGCTTCACTCTTCTTTGCGGCTTCTCCACATCTTAACTCTCCCGCATGTCGGAAAGACAGTGGAGGTGGACTCATCAGAGAACAATACATGTTTCACATTGTCCACAGCCCAAGATTTTCTCTGGCATTGGCACAAGTGACCAAAGGTTTGGCTATAGCAGCCCGGCCATGTATGTTGAAACAGGAGTGTTGAGGTGCACATTTAATTCTGCAGTGAGTTGGGCAGCTGTGATTTTACGTTTTTTGGATACAATGCGGGTTAGCACATGGACATCCCTTTCAGACAGCTTCCTCTTGCATCCACAGTTACTCCTGTTGGATGTGGTTTGTCCTTCTTGATGGTATGCTGACATTACCCTGGATACCGTGGCTCTTGATGCATCACAAAGACTTGCTATCACAGATGCGCCAGTGAGACATGCACCAACAATCCTCTTTTAAACTCTGATATGTCACCCATAATGTTGTGCGCATTGCAATATTTCAAGCAAAACTGCTATTACTTTGCTAATTAAACCTTCACACTCTGCTCATACTGCTGTAATGTGCATTCAATGGAAGATTGACCACTAGGCTGGTCAAATTTAACCATGAAACCTCCAACACTATATTAACCAGTGTTTCAGTTTCATTGGTGTGTGCGTGCGTGTGTATTCTTTCTTATGTTAGTGTGCAAAAGTCTTATTCACCCTGTTTTTCTTATTTTGTTGTATTTATTTATTTATTTCATGACTTTGTCATACACGTTTATTTTATGATTTCATTATTAAGTCAGTCAATTAAAAATTCTGATTTCCGAACATTAATATTCCAGCCAAAAATTTTCATTTCATTTTCTTACAAGAAAATACACACACTATCTGTTCATTCTGAATATTGGAGTTGATTCATTGTAACTGGGATTTTGTAATTATTACGTTTTGGTTCATACTTATGTTGTGGTGGTTTTACTGTTGTACAAGTTACCAATTCTTTAATTAAGAGCAAAGTACAGTGGCATTTTTTTCTGATTTTGTGTGCTCATTCATATTTTTTTTTCTCTGTAGGAATTTCTGAATTTTTAACATTACTGAAATGAAATGATGTTTATTTATTTATTTATTTTTGCAAACTGTCCAGGAAAAGTCTCTTATCCAAATATATGAGGTTAAAACAGGATTCAGTTTTTAATTTGATAAAAATGTATAGGATTAAGTTTATCTTTAAATACTTTGCATGACTTGTGTATTGTTATATATTTTAATGATGTGGTTTCCTATTGAACAGCAAAACAAGCTTCTTTGTGTTGTGTGTCCCCCCCCATGCTTAATTTGCCTCTCATTTCCTCAATCTGCTTCCTCAACAGCCACACCACTATTCATGAGGACTGTTTTTGTCCTCTTTTTTTTTTTTTTAAGTTGTTTTTGCTGTAGTGGTGTTGAACTCCCTCTTGTGGATTTTCTGGACTTTCTGCTAGCTGCAGTTTAGGGCTTGTTTAAGTGCTGCAGTATTTGCACTGTGATAACGCAATATGTTCTGCTGAAGTACAATGTAAAATTGGCAGTGTGACCTCAGACCCCAATATTCAGCATGTAAGTTAAAGGTGCATACGGTAGTATTAGTCTTAAGAGTGGCAGACTCATGGACAGCCTGCAATTCTATGATAAATTATTAAAGGGTTTCTGTGCTTATCTGGGTTATTTGTGTCATAATTTCATTTTGCTCTGTGTCTTGGTGTACAGCATCATTTGTTAATGACAATTAATATATCTATATATATATTCTATATTTTTTGTATAAGTTAGGAGGAAACAACAGTTTAATCTTCTTTTAATTTTTCCGCAAGTAGTGTTAATGGATGGTAACACCACTGGGACATTTAACTATATGTATCACTCTGCTTTTGTGTAGTTCATTTAAATCTTAACTGTCGGTTGCTAGAATGGGTGAAAGTAGATCTGTACAGTCTGCCACACTGAGGAAACAGCAACTGCCTGGCGAAAACCACATTCAAATCTAGACATGGAAGCACAAAAAGCAAGTAAACACATCTGCTAATGTTGTGCCACCATGAACAACATTATGACTCCTTAAGAGTCGCTTCCAAGTTGTCCTGAATCACATCCAAACCAACCATGTCCTTTTGTTTACAGCTACAGAGCTAACTAGCTCATAACTCAAGGTTGAATTCCAATTCGCTCTCCAACTCCTGATCAAGGGCACTGCTTGGCATCTGTAAATGGCTTGTGCGCTCTAGTGCACTATTTTTCCATTTAACTTTATTTGGGATTTAAGCTGAAAAATGCTGATATTCTAAAGTGCAATAAGAGGAAATGTCAAGAGAAACTTACAAGATTTAAAGGATGTGCTATATGCAGCAGTACAGAACTCCTTCTTGTGTAGTTATTGACTAAATAGAACAGCGGTGAAGCGGTGATGCATATAGTAAAACATCCCAGTGTTGTTATACTCTACAGTATATCAGCACTAATGGAATGCCTGATCACATTACTTGGTCGGAACTAACAGTTGTAAAAATAAAAAAAAAAACTTCCAGATCTGACTTTTCTTCTAGTGCCTATTCGCATATGTTTAAATCAGGACACTTTTAATCTAATTAAACTCTCATTTTTTTACTACAAATTAAAGGCATATTTTTCTTCACACTGAATTTTATTCACTGTGACAATATTGAAATTATAAAGTTAAGCTCATCTAATCAATATTCTCATCTTGTACTCAAACTGTTTTGTCACTCAGGTACTTGTGTTACAATTTTTATTTAACTGCATGCTGAGAGAAAGCTCTTTATTTATTTGCGATTTTCTACCCACAGAAACACAGTGTGCTTCTTATTCCTATTATTCGACTGTTTGTTTTGCCCACAGGAACAATTAGTCACCTCCTGTGCTGTGAAACCACCACTTTATTTAGTGCAGTCTGATTAATTGAATGTGGGTGTAATTTGTTGGAATTATCTATGGCAACTAAAATCAGGAATTTGACACAAGCGCTCTGGTCATTTCCAGCACAACAGTGTTTTCGCAGGACTGCCTGACGGTGATTGGGGGCTTTGTTAGTTGTTTTGTATCAGGGATTTGAAGTGGCTTTAGTGTTTGCTGCAGGAGTGGTGGATAAAATTGAGTCGGTAAATTGAATGTGTCCTATCGGGGGGATAATTTTGGGATAAATGTTTGAAATGTAAAAATTAATATTAACTGATACACACGTGGACAAAATTGTTGGTACCCTTCGGTCAATGAAAGAAAAACTGACATAGAAAAAATTCTATGAATGTTAACCAATTAAAGTCAGACATTGCTTTTCAACCATGCTTCAACAGAATTATTTTAAAAAAATAAACTCATGGAACAGGCCTGGACAAAAATTATGGTACCCTTGGAAAATACTGTAAATAATGTGACCAAAGGGACATGTTAATTCAAGGTGTGTCCACTAATTAGCATCACAGGTGTCTACAATCTTGTAATCAGTCAGTGGGCCTATATACAGGGCTCCAGGTAGTCACTGTGTTGTTTGGTGACCTGGTATGTACCACACTCAACATGGACCAGAGGAAGCGAAGGAAGGAAAGAGTTGTCTCAGGAGATTCAAAAGAAAATTATAGACAAGCATGTTAAAGGTAAAGGCTATAAGACCATTTCCAAGCAGCTAGATGTTCCTGTTACTACAGTTGCACATAGTATTCAGAAATGTAAGATCCATGGGACTGTAGCCAAACTCCCTGGACGTGGCCGTACAAGGAAAATTCATGACAAATCAAAGAGACGGATAATCTGTTCCTGTGACTACAGTTGCACATATTTTTCAGAAATGTAAGATCCATGGGACTGTAGCCAAACTCCCTGGACTTGGCCGCACGAGGAAAATTGATGACAAATCAAAGAGACGGATAATCCCAATGGTAACAAAAGAGCCCAGAAAGACTTCTAAAGAGATCCAAGGTCAACTTCATGCTCAAGGAACATCAGTGTCAGATCGCACCATCCGTCGTTGTTTGAGCCAAAGTGGATTACATGGGAGACGACCAATGAGGACACCATTGTTGAAAACAAATCATGAAAAAGCCACACTGGAATATGCCAAACTACATGTTGACAGGCTTCAAAGCCAAATGAGACAAAAATTGAACTTTTTGTCAAGGCACATCAGCTCTATGTTCACAGACGGAAAAATGAAGAAAATCAAGAAAAGAACACTGTCCCTACTGTGAAACATGGAGGAGGCTCTGTTATGTTCTGGGGCTGCTTTGCTGCATCTGGCACAGGGTGTCTTGAATCTGTGCAGGGTACAATGAAATCTCAAGACTATCAAGGGATTCTAGAGAGAAATGTGCTGGCCAGTGTCAGAAAGCTGGGTCTCAGTCGCAGGTCATGGGTCTTGCAATAGGACAATGACCCAAAACACACAGCTAAAAACACCCAAGAATGGCTAAGAGGAAAACATTGGACTATTCTAAAGTGGCCTTCTATGAGCCCTGACCTCAATCCTATTGAGCATCTTTGGAAAGAGCTGAAACATGCCGTCTGGAAAAGGCACCCTTCAAACCGGAAACAACTGGAGCAGCTTGCTCATGAGGAGTGGGCCAAAATACCTGCAGAGAGGTGCAGAAGTCTCATTGACAGTTACAGGAATCGTTTGATTGCAGTGATTGCCTCAAAAGGTTGTGCAACAAACTATTAAGTTAGGGGTGCCATCATTTTTGTCCAGGCCTGTTCCATGAGTTCATTTTTTTTTATAATTCCATTGAAGCATGGTTGAAAAGGAATTTCATCAAACTTTCATTGGTTCATTCATAGAATTCTTATTTGTTATTACTTTTGTCAGATTAAAGTTATTTCTGTGACCACTGTGAGTTTTTCTTTCATTGACCGAAGGGTACCAACAATTTTGTCCACGTGTGTATTTTTAATATATATTTTCTAGATATCTACTGTAGATGTGGTTAAACGTAGATTATGGAACCTTATTTGAATTCACCCGTTTTGAACACATGATAGACAGATATTTCTTGTTGCCCTGATGTGCCCTATTAGAATAAACAGTTAAGGTCTGAATGTCTCTTTTTACTTTGACTCCTAGATTATACATTTTGAACATAAAGACCAGAGAGCTGTCTATAAAAGGAAAGAAAAATACTTTGAATCTGACAAAAGAGAGAAAATCAATCAGGGCAATTGTACTGGGTATTGGGTATAACCAATACAAAAATGTGAATATCCTTAAAAAGAAAGGATATTCAAGGTTAGTACTTGTGTTAGTACTGAGTACTTGAGTACTAACAACCTGACACAGACTATTTTAGACAAGGAAAACAGCTCTAAGGGCTTTGAAGAGAAATCCAAACAGCAGCCTGACCTAGAACCCTCTTAGAGCATGGGTGAAAGTGGTATCACTGTTCACAATGAGAATCAGGAGCCAGGTTCAAATTCTCAAAGAAATCTGAAAGAAATTCTGCATCGAATTAACCTTCACCCAAATGATAAAAATGCTCTGTGAATGTAGCACAGTGGCAATAGTAGTATCGTGGCATGGGCTTGCATGACTGCTTATGGAACAGGCTCACTAATCTTTAGCGATGATGTAATTCATTATGGTAACAAATGTCTATTGAAACACTTCCAAAATTCTAAATTTCCAAAAAAAGAAAGCGAGCTTCATCATGTACCAAGATAGTGACTAAACGCACATCCAGCACACATTATAGCACAACCACGGGTTAAGTCAATCACCAGACCTTAACCCACCTGAGCATTCCACCTGCTGAAGAGAAGCCTAATGCGAGAAATGTCTTACCTAAAGGTACAGATCAAAGCATCACAAAATAACAATGCAGCAGTTTGGTGATGCTGAATCCCCAGCAGTTTTTGCAAACAAGGGACATGCAACCAAATATCAACCGATAGATCATCTATAAAACTGAGCAGTCTTCCACTAAAGTGATCAAAGCTGTTTAGATGGAAACGAAAGCTGTAATTCTGATCTGTCAGCTTGTATGTATCTTTGGATCTCAAACCCAATTGTCTTCAGTGTATAGAAAGGCGTTCACATTACAGCATTTCCGTACTGATTACACTGAGTTAAAGCAACTGGCAAGTAATTGGGAAGTTTGTAGCTTCAGACTGGAGACCATTCAAACACAGTTTTTAAAAACACATGAGTCTCAGACTGATTTAAGGGCCCATTTGAGACTCATATTTCTTTCTTTCTTTTTTTTTTTCAGGAAATTGGGTTAGTTGCAGAAAGACAAAGAAAAAGAATTTCTTACTTTTTTCAGTCTGTGTAATATTTGTGTGTGTGTGTGTGTGTGTGTGTGTGTGTGTGTGTGTGTGTGTTTTGTTTTGTTTTTAGGTGTAGAATATCATTTCTATATAATCAAAATAAATTCTTGCTGAAACCTGGCAACCCTGCACAATACAAAAAGCTGAAATTTATTATATTTTTTTACATTCTAATGCAATTCTAACGCTATATGCTGCAGGGATTCTGAATGAACCATTGATAGATCAACATGCTACAGTATATTCTAGTGATTGTTTATTATACTGTAGAATTATTTCATTTAACTTCAATTTAAAATGGAATCCTAAGGTATATATTCAGACAATGTTAATTCATGTTATAAAACTTGTTGATTCGAACTTGTACAATATATCTATGTAAATCAGGTTGTAAAAGGCAGACTACAGTATGTATTATTTTATGTTGTTTTATTAATTTATGTTGCGTGAAGAGTCTGCAGGGCGAAATGGAAAACTGTTCAATTCATACAACATCTGGAAACAAAGCATTTGGCTGGTTAATGATGTAAAATTCATTCAGAGTTCATTTAGCGTTTGGAGCAGAGCAACAGTATTTTCTGCTTTCTATTGTCATGAGGCATTTCACAATATGGATTGATAGAGCGACGGATAGATAATGAATGATTACTATTAAAACCAACTGCCTAATATTGTTCATGCCCCACTTGTGACTCTGCCTTGATGAGGCATGGACTCCACAAGACCTCTATATCTGTGAATGTGTTCTCGGCATAGCACAAGGGGCAGCATGGACAGTGTGACTGCTCTGAGGCTATGCAGCATGTGGCTGAGAGCTTTCTGTCACCGACATCAACTTTTTCTGCAGTTTATGATACAGTAGCTCTGGGATGCTTATTCTGTTTGTTGTACTGTAGCAACCAATGCATATCGGACACTCCATAAGATCTAGCATTTTGGAAATGCTCTTACACAGTCTCTCAGATCCTTACTCCACATGTCCATTTTACCTGCTTCCAACACATAAACTTTCAAAAACAGACTGTTCATTTGCTGCATAATACATTATACGTATATTCCATTATATATATTCCAGTTGTTTTCCAAAATACATACCTAGAAAAATATTACTTTTATATTTCATATGCTTTCAAAGAGTCTGACTTTCTTATATTTTTTATGTAGTCTTCTTGAGCTTCTTGAGTGACTTTTAGTCTCTCATGGTTGGCAGTTTATTCCGTCCAGTCCCTGTACCTGACCAGTTTTAAAGGTTTTTTGGTGCGAGTGTTATGCCACACAGTGACCCACAAAATACATCTTTCTTAAGGCATGAACCAAGTGCAGATGATCATGCCATAGGCTACTACATGTATTTTATTTTTTTTTTTAATTTTTTTGTTGATTTTTTATTTTATTTATTTTTTTAGATTTTTTATTTTTGTTAATCATTTATACTTAAATGATTGAAATTCTACTATGCTGTTTAATTTAGCATCTTATGTGGTTAATAATCAGATCTAGGGCTAAACCCAACATTTAAAAAATATTTAAATAAATATTATTTAATTAATTTATTTATTCTTTTCCCTTAATTAGCTTAACAATTTGTTTTATCAGCCAGTCTGTCAAATTGTATTTATTGTTTGTTTGTCTTTGGTCAATTAGTCTCATCATTAATTTTCACAGATAATCCAGTAATTTTCTTGTTTGACAGATAATCCTTTTATGAACCTGCCAGTAACCTTAATTTTGATGTTTAAACTTTTAATCTTTTTATTCGAGCACAAAAATATAATACATATATACACTCACCTAAATGATTATTAGGAACACCTGTTCAATTTATTATTAATGCAATTATCTAATCACATGCCAGTTGCTTCAATGCATTTAGGGGTGTGGTCCTGGTCAAGACAATCTCCTGAACTCCAAACTGAATGTCAGAATGGGAAAGAAAGGTGATTTAAGCAATTTTGAGCGTGGCATGGTTGTTGGTGCCAGACAGGCCGGTCTGAGTATTTCACAATCTGCTCAGTTACTGGGATTTTCACACACAACCATTTCTAGGGTTTACAAAGAATGGTGTGAAAAGGGAAAAACATCCAGTATGCGGCAGTCCTGTGGGCGAAAATGCCTTGTTGATGCTAGAGGTCAGAGGAGAATGGGCCGACTGATTCAAGCTGATAGAAGAGCAACTTTGACTGAAATAACCACTCGTTACAACCGAGGTATGCAGCAAAGCATTTGTGAAGCCACAACACACACAACCTTGAGGCGGATGGGCTACAACAGCAGAAGACCCCACCGGGTACCACTCATCTACACTACAAATAAGAAAAAGTGGCTACAATTTGCACGAGCTCACCAAAATTGGACAGTTGAAGACTGGAAAAATGTTGCCTGGTCTGATGAGTCTCGATTTCTGTTGAGACATTCAAATGGTTGAATCAGAATTTGGTGTAAACAGAATGAGAACATGGATCCATCATGCCTTGTTACCACTGTGCAGGCTGGTGGTTGTGGTGTAATGGTGTGGGGGATCTTTTCGTGGCACACTTTAGGCCCCTTAGTGCCAATTGGGCATTGTTTAAATGCCACGGCCTACCTGAGCATTGGTTCTGACCATATCCATCCCTTTATGACCACCATGTACCCATCCTCTGATGGCTACTTCCAGCAGGATAATGCGCCATGTCACAAAGCTCGAATCATTTCAAATTGGTTTCTTGAACATGACAATGAGTTCACTGTACTAAAATGGCCCCCACAGTCACCAGATCTCAGCCCAATAGAGCGTCATTGGGATGTGGTGGAACGGGAGCCTCGTGCCCTCAATGTGCATCCCACAAATCTCCATCAACTGCAAGATGCTATCCTATCAATATGGGCCAACGTTTCTAAAGAATGCTTTCAGCATCTTGTTGAATCAATGCCACGTAGAATTAAGGCAGTTCTGAAGGCGAAAGGGACTCAAACACTTAGTATGGTGTTCCTAATAATCCTTTAGGTGAGTGTAGATAGATAGATAGATAGATAGATAGATAGATAGATAGATAGATAGATAGATAGATAGATAGATAGATAGATAGATAGATAGATAGATAGATAGATAGATAGATAGATAGATAGATAGATAATATTCTATCTATCTATCTATCTATCTGTGTATACTATCTATCTATCTATTGTCACGGCGTGCGCCCAAATCTATTATCGCCCCTCGCTCACTTTGTAGGCTCCCTAAGTAGGCGGCACCCCTTCTGCAGGTGTGCGAAGGGACGGGGCCGCCTATGCGGGCCGGCTGGCAGTGATTAACGTTAATAGGATCTCGGGCTTGCTCCGCATTATAAAAGCAAGGTGCGGAGTTTAGTCCGGGGTCCGAGAAGAGCGTAACGCAGTGGTTTGAGAGTGGCATGCGAGTGGGGCAATGGAACGCGCCCCAGAGAATTTGAAAAAGGACAATGGATTTCCTGAAGACAGAAAGAGCTGCCCAAGCTCCCACGGCCCAAGCTCCCTCCGTTCCCGCATCGAGCCCGCCTTCGCGTCCTCGCCGCGAGGAGGATAGCGTTAAGGAAAGAGGCAAGCCGCCCGGCTGACGGACATCTGAGCGAGACTCCCGCCTGAGGCCGCGCCCACAGAGAGCTGGGAGGGGCCAGGCCGTTTATCGACAGCGGGGAGGAACCGAGAGGGAGCGTACAGGCCACTCTGCCCGCATGCCAGCTGGGCACTGCCTCGGACCCTGCACGTGCACACATCATTCCTTCCCTTTCTCTCCATCCTCCCTCCTTTTACCCTTTCCTTCCCTTATTTATTCCTAATAAATTACCCTTTTCCTCTAAGATCTCGCCTCGTGTCTGTGTTTCATGGTGCCGCCCGTGCAACTTTGGGTCGAACCCGTTACACTATCTAGCTATCTATCTGTGTATACACAGTACAGACCAAAAGTATTCTCATTCAAATAAAGAGGTTGAATTTGTATTATGGCAAGAAAAAAGCAGCTAAGTAAAGAAAAACGAGTGGCCATCATTACTTGAAGAAATGAAGGTCAGTCAGTCCGAAAAATTGGGGAAAACTTTGAAAGTGTCCCCAAGTGCAGTCACAAAAACCATCAAGCGCTACAAAGAAACTGGCTCACATGCGGACCGCCTCAGGAAAGGAAAACCAAAAGTCACCTCTGCTGCGGGGGATAAGTTCATCCGAGTCACCAGCCTCAGAAATCGCAAGTTAACAGCAGCTCAAATCAGAAACCCGGTCAATGCCACACAGAGTTCTAACAGCAGACACAACTCTAGAACAACTGTTAGGACACTGATGGGACTGTGGGAATCAGGCCTTCATGATAGAATATCTGCTAGGAAACCTCTGCTAAGGACAGGCAACAAGCAGAAGAGACGCGTTTGGGCTAAAAAACACAATAAAGAAAACTCTTTGGATGAGAAGGTGTGTCCAACTTTTGCATGCGGGTTTTACAAACATTCCCACATAAAGATACAGTAAGTGTCAAGAATTGGCCATGTCGAATTGGCCAGTGGCATATGGTGTGTGCATATACTCAAAAAAAAATTATAATAAAAACTTGCCCATAGTTTTGCTTTTTCATCACACCAAAAATAACACCCATTATAAAAATGTGACAATTTGCCCTATAAATGTATATATATCAACTTCATTCCTGTAAGTAAGGCTCATGCATCCATCGCTAACATGAAATCTATGTAGGAGGCAGCCATTTTAAATTAAATTTAAGTAGCTTTGTTTTAAAAGTCTCTTTGTGCATAAACAATCTGTTTACCACTCTGCAATGCGCTGGAGAGCATGGCTGCCAGACTAGCCATTAGCATCTGCTCTTAGGAATCTTTTGTTAAGTTTTTGTCTGAAACACAACTGACACAGATGATCTAGATGTCAATTTACTCTTAACTTAAAAAGCTTGACTTTTCTATTTTTCATTTTAAGGTCTATTTTATGCACCCCATTAGCCTTAAGAGGACTTTAAATACTTGGTTTGAATTCATCAAAATACTGTTTTTAAATGATTCTACCAGAGTAATTTTTCCTCCACAATGGGCTTTATTTATATACTTTTAAATCATTCAAGTCTGATCTGAATTGGTCCGCACTGCTGATGGCATTCTCTTGTGGAATGGAACATTTGTTGGATGGAGACATGGTGATCTTTTCACAGAGCACAATCAGCCCGTTTACCAGGAAATGCTCCTCTGTGATTCTATCAGTAGCCCCTTAATTAAATGGTGTCACCACACAGCGGGATTTATGATCCAAGTAACACCATTTAAGACGTGCTCCTCCGAGGGGGAATTAAAAGTCGATTTTGAACCCATCATTGCTTCCTTGATCATAGTTGAGGCTAAAAACATAAAATTGCATTCTCTCTGGAGGGGAGTTTGCATTTCAGCATTGTTATCCGAGCCGTGCAGACTTAATGTTGCCTTGTTGCTAGGGGTAGTGCGCTCAGGACAATGGTCCGCTTAATGGCTTTGGCTATTTAGTACCTCCGAACAGGGATGACACCCACACACCTTTCACTGCTGAATGTGGCTTTCTGAAGCTGCGTCTCCACAGGAGAATATCGACCTGAATCAGACTTATCTGACTGTATTGTGATCGGTAATATATTTAAGGTTGAATGGGTTAAGTAATGTATGGTAATGTAGGTAAGGTTCAATAATTATTTATTCCAATAATACACATCTATGTTATGTTATAAGTCATGCTTTATTAGTGTATTCATTTTTGGACAGCTGCTTTTATTTAGCATTTGCATGAAAGCTTAAATTGTCAGTTTTGTAGATAGTGAAAACCACAAAAAGACATTTACTGTTAAAATTGTAGTTTTGTTTAACAAATGTCAGATTTTTCTTGGAGCAAATGTATAGTGTGGGGTTCAAAAGTCTGAGACCACAAGTTTAAGCAGAAGGTTTTAAAATCTTAAAATATTTAAAAACAAAGTAAATAATAATAAAAAAAAAAATTTCAATATTTTATATTGACATGCTGCACTATTTCTAGACAAATTCTGAAGATCTGATCTGATTTTTCTCATGCCTAATTTCTTCTGTTGAAACACGACACTCGATGGATTAGATCTAAAATGGATCATAAGGTTTTATACAAATCCAAGTTCATGGCCACTTGAGTGCATGCTGTCATTGCAGTGTAAAGGAGGCATATCAAGTACCAAAACATTCTGAACCTCTCAAACTGATGTATATAAATATTTCAAATACAAGTTGTTGTCAATAATATCATTGTAAAAAAAATAATATTGGAAATGTAAGATTAACTAATTAACTTCCTTTACCAATAAACCCTTTTTGTACAATTTGCCCAGGTTTAGACCTAAATTTTACAATCAAGTATTTCACTGTCTGTCTTGTATCTATTGGATAACACCAGACTTTCCCCCATGAATTTGTGCAAAAGCAGTATCTATACCATAAGACTTTTCAGAACCTCTTACAAAACTCATTCTTGAATACCTGCTAAAGACGAACTTGTTGTTTTTACTCACTGTGCTTACTATTGTTTGTGTCCAGTTACACTGTCAGTCTGTCCATCTCTGAATTGATCACGCACCACCTTCAGCTTGAAACTCTTCACCTGGAAAAGTCCACCAAAGCGCTCACTTCTTTTAGCCGCATATCCTTTTTTTGTACGCATTAAAGGTTTCATCCTTTGGAAAAAGATGCATATCGGTGCTCGAACACAAACATTAATGAGGAGCCAATATATGAAGGATGAGTCTCTTTAGGCAGCGGGAAAATAAAGATGATGTTTTAAGAGGTTGGAGCAGATGCTCGTTGGAAGTGGAGGGAGATGATCAGGTGCTCAGCTGCTGTAGCCTCTGCGCAGTTCATCTGTGCGTGTATGTGTGTGTAATACACATATGTCGCTGACTGGCAGAGAGGAGATCATTTCCACAGGGGTTGGGCTGTTCATCATCGTTTAGGATAGTCATTGTGATGTAGCTGCTGGAGGAGGAGGAGAGACTGTTGACAAAACTGATTGATGTGTGTGATAGAGTTGTAATCAGGACCAGATCCAAACCAGCCTAAATTTCCATTATTCACAAATCTCAGCAAAATGTATGTAGATGAATATTTATTTGCTACCGTCACACCACAATACACTGCCTGGCCAAAGAAAAAGTCACACAATCTTAATATTTCTTTCAGTGACTTTTAGCTTTTATTATAGTACAAAATGTTGTGTCCAGTTCATGTGTGAAAATGATTTTTCATGTTCCCAGAACCACTCTTTCACAATTTGGGTCCTGGAATATGTCCATGCCATCAGAGAAGAAAATGCACCAATCACTCTAAAATAGGTTCAGTCTGAACTCAACAAGCCACATGACCTTTTTCTATTGCTCCAAAATCTCCAATCTTTATGCTCCCTAGTAAATTGAAGCTTTTTTCTGATTAGTCTCACTAACAAGTGGTTTTCTTATGGATGCACAGCTGTTTAGTCCCGATCCTCTGGGTTCTCACCACACCGTGTGTTTGGAAATGCTCTTACTTTCACTATTAAACATACTGTAGAAATGGTCTTTACTGTTGAGTTTTGTAACCATGCAACTTCACCAAGTGTTTAAGTGATCATCTTTCATAATTTCTATTTTTTTTTTCCAAACGCATTTCTTTCGCTAAGATGACCGTTCAACACTATCCTTCCAGGTTGAAGGGTTCTTAGAAAAAAAAAAAGTATTTGAGATAAATGACGTCTTGTTTGTTGTTGGTAAAGGTGATGATAGCAACCAAAAGAAAACCGCTTGAGTAAGAAATTTCTCTCTATAGACAACCAAGATGTAATAAAAAAATAATTTAAAAAAATAGCATGCAAAATTCCAAGTTTGTATTTATGCTGTAATTATTTTTATGCCTTCACATTGAATATTCCTTGTTCTTCATCTTAGCTCTAAGTCTACAGATGCCTGTTAATCGATAAGACATTCATCAGTTGTTAATTATTAGATTAATATTATGACTGTAAAAATACACAGATGGTCTTCGATAAACAGGTACTTAGGCAGATTTGGAATCTTCAGACAGTTCTTCTGTTATCAAACATTAACAGACCATTGGTTCCCAGACACTGGTTTGTTAACAACAGGTGGGCCACAGGGAATTTTATGTCTGCAGTGCACCTTTCAGTCATACAGCGGAGCTAGTCAGGTTCTACCACTGTCAAGGCTCATAATTCTGCCTGCAATTGGAGAAAGAGTAAAGGAAATAACTAAAAAAAAAAAAAAAAACTATAAATGCACTTATTTCATAGAATATGTAAAGTCTAGTTTTAATATTGACTTTGAAAAATAGAAAAACGTTCGGGAAACACGCGTCTAGACAACCAATAAAATTCAAATATGGTCACGCATAATAAAAACATTTAGTTTTAATTAGAGCACACAGAGCGACATGACTGCCTGATGGAACTTTATGAGGGCATTTTAATAAGCATCAATTTTACACCATGAGATGGATACAGCAGACTGATAAATAATGGCATGACAAAATCATGACACCTACTTGATTGTTGCTTTACTGTGCGGGTAAACAGCCCAGCATGTGCTTTTACAACCTCTTAATAGAAGTGTGCTTAATTCAGTTTGGCATGCAGTGTTATCTGTGTTAATACAGTCTGGCTTTAAAGGGACAATTTCGGTGTTTTAATTTCCGCCTAAAATCAAAATTGAGGTTCAGAAACACATCACGCATTGGTCTTGATCATTAAGTGTTTTTCTGCTCTGCATGCCGATGGTAAAGTTTGTTACCCAGAACGCAAGTACAGTATAGTGTAAGTGATCAGGGCCAAATTCCACAACTCTCGTTCCATACAGAAATGCATTCTGAGACTCATATGAAGCTTCTGCAGGCCCGTTAAAATAATTTGACTTGGTATCTTTAAAAGCGACAGTGTATTTAGTACAAATGTAACTTCTTTCTCCAGAACTATGCAACTACTTCTACTAATCTGCAGTAGCTATCATCATGTAAAGAGAAGTTATCACATTGCAGCTTTAATTCCAGTAATGATGTTAACGTTTCTTGAACTAATCTGATGTTAACTATTTTTATTTCAGCAGGTAAAGATACATGGATAAGTATGGAAAATATGAAAATTACTCCTCCACGCCATCCACCGACCCTCTTACTTCGTATGAGTGTGGGCTTTTTTTTTTCCATTAAAGGGTCCTTTTTTCTCTGGCTCATCACTGTAATTTGCTTCATCATTGAGCATCAAAGCAAAACCTTGAGCAGATCAATGAGGTGAAATTAAGAGTACAAGAGCACAATTAACAGACAATGAAAATACATGGGTGGGTAATGATCAAGGTTGTCAGAAGCCACAAAGAAAGGGACTGCGCAATCTGTGGCTTCATTTCTAGCATTTTGCATTTTCTCCGTAGAAGCGCAGGTGTGTATGTGCGTGAGCTTTTGTGTGCATGTGGCAGCTAACGAACATGTGTACGGTCTGAAACACCATTCAACTATCATCTTACTTCAGGTCATAGAGGCTAAGTTCTTCACTTGAACAGGATTTTAGTTGAGTTCTTTGCATTGTGCTTGTCTAAATTCTCATGTAGAGAATTTCTGATTTATGCTTGCATTATACTGTCTATCTGCAAACTGTTTGTTCTTTAAATCAGGCAATAATCAGTCCCCATACTGTACGATGGGTGGGGTAGCCTGGGTGTCACTAATTCAGCCTTCCTTCTGTGCCATGCCTAACCTTGTTTCACGGCTGGCTAAACTTTGAGATGTCTGAGCATCCATGTGTGCTGCAGCGAGGAGAAAGTACTGTGAATGATTGCAGATGACAGCGTGCCTGTAGGAGAGCGGCTTGCTCTCAGGTTTCTGACCCTCAGGCAGCGGGCTGTGGCCCTGATTCTGTCTGCTTCACCAGCTGGACCTTCCATCACATAATACAGGTTGCTTTAAAATGGCTGCAGCTCAGCAAGTTCAACAACAACACTCTTTCCCAGATTAGACAAGGAAGAAGTTTCCCCAGGTGCTGACTGCACGAGTTGATGGGTTTTGTTTTGTTTTTCCTATTAAATCTATCAATTTTTATGATCTATTCTGTATTAAACTGCATCTCTTACTAAACTATTGCTGTAGACAAATGCATTGAAACGATACTCCTGAGAAAAGAGTAGAAAATACACAGGTGCAATTGTACAAAATGCAAATGAGCGATTTT
Organism: Clarias magur; assembly: GCA_013621035.1. Taxonomy (NCBI): domain Eukaryota; kingdom Metazoa; phylum Chordata; class Actinopteri; order Siluriformes; family Clariidae; genus Clarias; species Clarias magur. The sequence continues at coordinate 2,629,885 of QNUK01000013.1, read as the reverse complement.
GATGGAAACTTGTACGACACTCGGACACTATGATGATGAACTAAATACTAAAATATTATTACTGAAGACAATATTTAATGTCTAAATAATTAATATAGTTTTGGTAAATGCTTGAAAAGTAAGCTCATGTTATCTCTCTCTCTTTTTTTTTTTTTCTTTTTTTTTTCCTAACATAAATTTCCCTTTTTTCCCCCTAAAGTGGTAAAATTATGTATTTGTACATGTGGCTTAAGTATCCAAATAGGACTTTTTATAGAAGTCTAAGGACAGCTGTCCAATTTAATCAGTAATTTTTTATGTAAAGCATCTTATAATTTTATTGAGTTAAATGTTTTTCAGTTACGTTTTCTCAATGATTATAGGAAAAGAATGTGTGTACTGCAATCATCTGATTTTTCTAGCAAAATTATGAGTGATTTGCATTTTGCAACCCCCAACTGCTCACATGCAAACATTTACAGTACCAGTCAAAACTTTGGGCACTGTGTTTTTCGTTTTGTGATTCATTTTCTTCATTCTAGAACAATACTGAAGTTTTCAAACCTATGAAATACCAGATAGAATTATGCAACTAAGGAACATCAACAACATCAGTCAGTTGTTATTTTAAGACATGAAGGTCAGATGTTCTGGAATAGTTTTTGCAAGAACACTATTGTCGAGTGCATTTCCATTGTGCAAATCAATGAAACTCCTTGATGAAACTGGCTCTCCTGAAGACCATCCCAGGAAATCAAGGCCAAGACTTTTTTCATTTAGAGTTACCAGCCTCAAATATCACCAATTAACCACATCTCAGTTTAAAGCTATTATGAAGGCTTTAGGGAGCATATGTAGTAGACACACCTCAACATCAACTGTTCAAAGCCAAGTAGTGTAGTGTCTTGTGGTTTTGTGAGAGCTAACATTATGGATTAATGCTTATTGTATTTTGTAATATAGAAAAGGCTACATTAAGCCATTACACTATCATGTTGCTGTTTCCATAGTGAATTTGTCAACTAGAGATACTATATGGGAGATTAAAAAAAACATACTCCTCTACCCTGGGCCTCTGTATCCTTGTAGTTAAAGTCTAGTTTAGAGATGCTGATGAAAACTAAGGACCATTACGGTAACATCACCAAGCCATAACCAGGTTTAATGGATTATCTTGAGCATATTGAAGAAATTATACCTCTATTTATTTTTTAAATCTGAGCAGGTAAAATAATTTTTTTTCTGTTGCATAAGCATATATTTTCAGCACTACTCACTAGTACTTAAGTTAAAGTGTGTGTGTCCTGAATGCGCGCACACACACACACATTGGCATTGTATTTTCTCAGTAAAGAAAATAATTGGAAAGCATCTGTGTGCTTGTCTGCCCACGTAGTGGCACAATGTCATCTGGTTGATGATGGGTATGAGTTGTAACCACGGTGTTAATGGCCCATTATGCTTTCCTCTGTACTTAAGCACTGTCCACTGGAACAGTCATTTTAAGGGCAGTACATTTCCCTGAACACGTCTGTTCCACTTGTGCATTTCAACTTCCGGTCTGTTGTCCGTGAGAGCAGCAATTGTTCAAGCGTGGTGCAAGGTGGGGTTTCTGCTTCTATTTTACATAAGTCATATCATACTAATCTTCATGCTATTTGTCCTTTGAAGATTTCAGTAAAGTCTGGAATGTAGACTAACCCTAACTTGGCTACATGGCTAATTCCAGTTAGCCATCGAGAAGTCAGACCTCTACATATTTCTTTTCTTGTGTATGGGCACATTTAAAAGGTGCATTCATGAAAAACATACATAAAGGAGTAATAGGCTGAGTTTTTGATGTACAGTACATCAGGGTACAGTAATTCAATAGGCTTTACCAGCTACCAGCCATTAAACACCTATAAAGACATATTACGTATTGTGGTGAAGATCATCATCAGGGACTCCTCCCACCCAAGTCTCAAACTTTTTGACTTCTTTTCATCCAAGAGAAGGTACAGGAACATTTGCACCAGAACCAGTAGATTCAGGTCCAGGTCATTCTTTCTCACAACCATCACACTGCTCAACTCTACACTGCTACACCGTTAATTCACTTACACATTATTTGTAATACATCTCAAAATTGTATAATTCTGTACTTTTTTTTTCTATTAACCACATTTAACAGCCTTATCTATTCTAAAAAGGATATAGATGTGCTATAATATTTACAGAATGTACTGTATGTGGCATGGTGATGGATGTACAGTAGTGGTTAGCCCTGTGGCCTCACATCTCCAGGGTCCATATTTGATTTCCGCCTCGTGTCTGTGTGTGTGAAGTTTGCATGTTTTCCCAGTGCTTGATGGGATTCCTCCAGGTACTCCAGTTTCCTACCACAGTCTAAAGATATGTAGCTATATGGTGACATGTGGTGTTCCCGAATTTCTAAATCCCGCGATGTACCCTGCCTTGTGCCCAAAGTCCACACAGGATAAGCAGTGTAGAAGATGAACATGTATATGAATATACAAATATACTGAATGGTGTTTGTGTGTATACACAATAGGTTTTGCACTTCTGGTAGACGCTAAACAGTATTTAGTTACTGACTACCTTTACTATGCAATGACAATAAAGTTGTATCATATGTCTGTTTAAACCCTAACATTTATTATGGGGAAAACCCAGTAAGCAGGACATGCAGGAGATATTGTTAAGTTTTTATAAAAAGACAAGCGATTTGGAAAAACAACAAAAATACTGATAGTGCTTTAAAAAAAATGTGATTAAACAATGCAAATGAACATTAACCTAAACAGACAAGTGCAAAGGTTCATAAATAAGTGAAAGTTTAAAGTGACCGTGCAGGAAGTAAACTGGGAAGGAAGTCCCGTTTAGAAATGTGATGACTTGGAGGTTGAAACTGTCCATTAGGCAGCTGGGAGGCTCGACTAGCCTTTGCCAGATGGCAGTGATGTGAATAGGTCCTGGCTGGGTTCTGTTGCTTGATGATACTTCTCACCTTCCTCTCATCCTCTCCTTTTTACATGCAGATGTCCAAGTGGGAGAATAGTGAATAGTCCACAGCTCCTGGAATGTCAGGGAACTATTACAAAAATGTGTCATCATGGTTGGACAAATGATGCAAAAATGATTTGTTCATCTCTGCTTCTTGTATAAGGATTGCGAATGAGTGGGGAAAAAATTATGTGGCCAAAAGTATTTGGACACTATTACACCAATATGTTTTGCTATCTCAAGGGGTTTTAACCTTTTTCCTGGTTTAACTACCAAAAGTAATGAAAATGAATTGTATATAATTGAATAAATAAATTAAATATATATTTGAATTCAATAAATGAAATCTATATTTGTTGCCAGAAGTAAATATATGTTTATTTTTCCAAAGAATAAATGGACACTTCACACTAAAAAGTATACTGCCTATAAAAGTCGAGCATTTTTTTTCTCCATGTGTTTGATGTGTTGGTAAACAAACAAAAAAAATCACACCGTGGAGAAAACTAAAACTTAAGAGTAACTTGAGTTAATCTCTCAACAGCACTAAAAACTGGAAATCTGTAAGGTCTGGCTTCCTTGCTTGAATACACACTCATTTGCTATTTCACTGACACCAATTAGTTCTGTGTTTACCATTTAACATGCTGCTAAAACCTAGAAAACATTCAAAATACAAAGGCGTGCGAGCGCTGCATGCACTTGACCCCCTGCTCTCACTACGCATCTCTATAAGCAACATCACCAACTGCGGTTGGCAAGCGAGGTGCAGCTGAAAGGCTGTTTTTGAGACGCGCGCGTGCACACAGAGTGAGATCTGCAGCACATCCTCCTCTTCACTCACGCAGCTGTGTGTGACACAGCAGCTGTGTCTTTGCCCTGCTGTCATCTCTCACTGCTTTTTTTTTTTTTTTATAGAATGGAAGTTGCTTTGTGTTGTAAATGAAGATGAGACATGTGTGGCTGCAGAATTCCTAGTGTTCCTCTAGTGACAATATTACATTTATTTAATAAAAAGTGTATATATTTTGCATTTCAAATCGGACGGGTTTTCTTTTCCATTTTCCATCTTTTTTTTCCCCCACCAATTTGTGTCTTGTTCTGTCCACATGGTACGATGTGTTACTGAATGGTTTAATAATTACCACATGTCAACACTGTTGGATCATCTCTCTTGGGCAATCTTCTCACTCTACACCTTTGTTTGTATGTATATGTGCTGAAATGTATTTTCTGTGATTTATCTTATCGATGTTAATTAATTAAATATCAGTTTTAAATCAGTATTTACTTCCCAATTTTAGGTGACTCCTTCACACAGTTCAGGTTTTCGGAGGAGAAAGACTGGGAGGTGAATTCACTAGGAACTAATCAGGTACGTGCATGTTCTCTGTACAAAAACATCAGATAACCCTTACCAAACATGTTTGGCGTTTATCAGCAAAATTAGTCATTTAAAATTGATGAAAGCAAATGCATCACTTGTGATGGAGACTGTAGAGTGAAAAAAAAACAAAAAAAAAAAACAAAAAAAAACTTGGCCAACATGGGCAATTTGAACATGTGCCAGTTTATAAAAAAGTTAAGTCACTTTGCCTTACTTTCGATACAGCTTTTTCTATAATATGTATATATCTCATGTTTACCTAAAGTAGGTTATAAATCAATATTTAGTCTACTAGAATTTGCAACTTGTTTCTGAATTTGAAATAGTTTTAAATCTGATTATCAGCTGTCTAAAATGGAGCTATGTAATGTTGATTAAATTGCTTCATTTCCAGGTTTAGAATTTAATGCTTTTGTATCTATTTAGATAAACTTACATCTGTTAAATGACCTACAATTTCTTAAAAATATAGGACAGCTTTGGCAGGAAATTGCATTAATCTACTGCAAACACCGCAGAATATCACTTCTTCTACTTTCTTTGATTTTATGAGTGGTTGGTGCAATACCAGACCGGAAGGTGGAACAGACATTTAAATAATCAATATCATAAGTTACATAACTTTTTTATGCTTAATAGACATTTGTTTTAAATACTTTTAAACCTGCAAGAAATACAGTATAGCTTTTTGAGACCAATCGGACAATCAATATTAGTGCTATTAATTCCTAGGATGTGTAAGGAAAGCAGAGATCCTGGAGAAAAAATACATAAAAAAAAAAAAAAAAAAACGTTCGTGGAAATTCTTAGAAAAGTGATGGTGAGCCATTCCTTGTGGGGAGGAGGGATTGGCCACTTCTCCTATTGCTTCTCCTGGACAAAATGCTGCTATAAAGATATGGGCCATACACTGCCTGTGATTCCAGCGAGTGTGTGAGTTGAGGTGGGGGAGGGGGTGGGGGTGCTGCATCCTTACCCACACATCTTACAGACACAGCGAATGTATCCAGGTTTCACTTCAAAGCCAGCGGCACTCCTGTGCTACTTATACTTATATCAAAGGAACCATGGGTACTAGATCTGTGTTGTTCAATTGTGTTATAGAAAGTGACAGTCGGTGTCTGGTTGCAGGTGCCAGCTCTCTTTGTGGACCTGGAAGTTTTAGCTAGTTCTCTTCAGGAGCTGCCATTGCACCAGAGGCTTGACCTGGAGCCCGGTCTTGTTCAGGTTAGAAAACAATGACAAGTTTCATTTTTAGTAGAATAAAATAACAGTTAATCAGTGTCTCATTTGGAGTTGCTTTTTTTTTTTCTCCCCACTTTTCAGGAAGTGACTCCAGTAGAACTGCCCTCATTAGGGGTACTGAACAAAGTGGATCCAGTCCTTGGTGGATTTAAATCTCCTGATCCAGCACACTCGGGTAAAGAGGCAGTCACACAGGGATCGCATCCTGTAAAGCCTGTTTTGGGCACCAGCATGTCCTCCCACACCACCACGGCAGTGACCAGCCCCGCGGACGATGCGGATGAGGAGCTGGATCTTCTCCTAGGACTACAGAAACCTGTCACAGGCCTTTCTTTAGCCCAGTCAAAACGATCAAATCCTGTAGAGGAAGTGATGGCTGTCTCAGAGGAAGGTAAGCAAGTGCTCATTCCGATGCAAAGCAATGTCGAATTATTGAATCTTGTTGGTCAGCAGGTAGTGAGTATTCAAACACCTGAGTATCTTTTATAATAATGGTTTTGTGAATATGAATAAGTATCTGACATTTTATACACAGTATGGACAGATATTTTTACACTCTTATTCGAGTTTAAAAGCTTAATATTGCCAGACAACTGCCATAACTCACTCACTCACTCATTCATCGTCTAAACCTTTATCCTGTATTAGGGCCTTTATCCTGGAGCCTATTCTTTTTTTAAATCTATTTTTAATTCATATTTGTTTGCATCTGAGGTGTTTTTTTTTTTTTTTTTTTAAACATTTGTAATTGTTGCCCACTTTGTTGTAGTGCGAGCGTAATAACATTTCGGGAGGTGCTAATATTGGAATTAAATCAGTTGCAAGGTTGTGACCACCACAAGTCCTTCATGCTTTTTCTACAATGGCCCATGACAAATGATGATATCCAGTACTATTGGTGAACTTGTCTTGATATTTCCTCCTTTCAGCTGCATCAGTGGTAGAGGAGAATGAAGAACAGGTGATCAAACAGGCAAAAGAAGATAAAGAAGATACTAGCAGGAACCAGCAGAAGGCTGAAGAGTTGCAGCATAAATCCGAGCCAGTGAAGCAGGAGATGACTGAGGAAGATCTTGAAGACTGGCTAGACAGTATGATCTCCTAAAAAAAAAAACGAGCGCAACTCTTGAACGTGTTGAAAAGGCAATCCTGGCCCTGAAAAACGACACCGCATTGCTAATTGCCGACACGCCTACATGTTTCTAAGGTCCTCCTGATGATCCCTTGTCTCTGAGCTTCCATGAACAAATTAAGAGGCGAAAAACATGCTGTATTACTAAAAAGGTTATTACTAATGTAAGGTGTGAATCGGTGCAGTCTGGATTATGAGCTGTGTATCTGTGCAGTAAATGACAGGCAGGATTTATTGCATTGATCACTTTATTGTGTTTTTGTCATCTTCTTCCAAATTAAAACACAATTCACCAAAGCCTTTACATACAGTAATGGTTTACAGTTTTGTCTCGCTTCTGTTAAATAATGTGTTATCTTAATGTTTTCAGCTTTGGGTTGTCATATTGATTTCCTTTAATGCCAGCAAAGATATTAAGCTTCTAAGCATTGGCCATTAGAAAGAAATCGAAAAAACAAAAACATAAAAGCAGTTGTGCATTTTAATTTAAAACATCCTTACTTAAAGCCACAAAACTAATCTACATTTTGTAAGTTCACCTAAAATACAGGTTTGCTACACATGAGGAGGGACAAGGTTTTGCATAGTCTTTTTCATAAGGCACTTGAACTAATCTAATGAGCTGATGGATTAACGTTCTGCCTTAAGGCGTACATTCTCAGTCAAATGTTCATTCTTTATTTGAACAACAAGAAAAGGGAGTGCATACTTGTTCATTCACTCAGCATGTCTAAGGAATTCTTCACTCAGAGATATTTCAGCTATTAATGAGAAGTAGCTGGTAGGTTCCTGTTAGCATTATGTGAAATACAGTGGGCCAACTGGTCCTTACTCATTCACTGATAGCTATGTGATATGTTCTTTTTTTTTTTTATGTTTCTTTTGCTTTTTTTTATTTTTATATCTTTTTGTATAACATTTCTCAGGTGTGTGTGTGTGTGCTCTTTCAGCTCACTATGCAGTTTGTTTAAATACCAGCAGATAAAAGGCAATAAAATGTCAAAAGAATCTGAGAGCTCTTTAAAAGATTAAATGTCATGTTTTGGCAGGTTAGAATTTGGCACCATATTTGCGGTTGTGTGTGTTTATGATTCACGTCTGTGGCTCGATGTCTTCGTCTTAAATAGGTGATTAGTTTCGTATCCAGTAGCCGTTCTTCTCAATGGAAAGGATCGTCAGCAGCACTAGTTTGAGTTTCTTGTTCAGGTTGGAGTTTTTAAACTTATAAACATGGGGGTAAAGGGCAGTTATGTTCCCTCTAGCCCAACTGGTCCTCGTATTGTTTGCGGAAGCAGTCTCCAGCAGGGAAGAAGTCCCAGCACCTCTCCTGATACATCTTCCATACATATGACTCCTGTGGATAAATAAGGACACCACAATGGAATCACAACTTTTATCGTCATTTTTGTTTTATTCAAGAAAGGAAAGGGTTACTCTGTAGACGCACCTGACCCGTATGTTCAGTTTCATCTTTATTAATGAGGTACATCAGGAAGAATCTGTCAAAGGAGGCACAAGAAATGAACGTGAAGTGAAGAATGTGCATACTAACGTTTGACGGTTTCTTTCTATGTCAGCAAGTGCTCATTTTCAGAAGTGGTACATTTTCAGAGAAGGACATAGTCCTTCCATAGGTGTAATGGACGGTGCACACTCACAGATAGTTGGCCAGGTTGTGTTCCTGTAGAGTGTGGGTCTCGAAGCCATGCGGTGTGGTGTCGAAGTAGTCATTACCAATCCCACATATAAAACATTTTGTCTGTTTTAAGAGAGTGTGGGGAGGGGGAATGTAAAAAGTTAGTCTTCACATTGGTTAGGTAAGAAGTGAGAAATGACACAGCTATTAATCAGCAATGGGTTGGCTGTGCTAAGAAAGCTAAGTTTCATAACTCCATAGTGGATTATTTTTTTTAAGAACAGCATATCCAGAATATTTTATTCCTCATGTAGCTCAGCAATTAGTCAGCCATAACAATTTTGACCAATCAAGGCATAAACTTCATTTGATTTCAACACCTTTAACTCTCTTTAATTCTTTGCCATGTTCCTTTACTTGGTCTGCAGCAATGTTTAGGTATGTGGTACATGTTAAAATAACAGCCATGTGAATACGAGGACCCAGGATTTCCCAGCAGTCACACTGCCCAGTCACCACTAACTTGCCTCTTTATTGTGCATTCTCTCATGGCTCCAGGGTCCTATTCTCTTGCTTACATGCCCATCAAAGATTTTTTTTGGGTCATGAACAGGGGTCAGAATGGGAACCGACTGGTCCGCAGATACGCAGCCCCATAACCAGCAATCTGTGCACACTGAGCGTTCTGACCGCTTTCTGTTTTAGCCAGAATGGTCTTTTTCAGCTATTTGTACTACAGTAAAATCTTCTGATGGATTGGATAAAATGAGCTAGTTTTCACTCCCCATGCACGCCAATGAGTCTTGGGTGTCCATGACCCTGCAATCCTTTCACTTTTTGTTGATACTAACCACTTTTGTACCAGGAACACTCCACAAAAGCCATTTTGGAGATGCTGTAACCCAGTTGTGGTTCATGTTTCGTGCTCCAGGATCACACACTTTGGTACTTTCCAAAGTCATTCAAAATGTTTATACTCAGACTCTTCAGCTTCTAACACATCACCACTGAGAACTGACATTTCACCTGCTGCCTAATATATCCAACCTTGTGACAGGTGCCATATTAATAAGATCAGTTGGTCTGATGTTATGGCTGATTGGCATATATTACAACAGCTGTAAACAGTGATTTCCTCACCAGCCTGATTTTTCTCTTAACAAGACCAAAAAAAATAAAGCAGGTCATGTTGCCAAGAAACCAAAAAGTGAATGGTGGTGTAACTTCTCAGTACATTCAATTTCACAAAATTAAAAAAGATACTTAAAGGGCACTTACTTCCATGTCTTCCTTTACTTGCTCCTGCTGATCTCTCAACTCGCCAAAAGCATCAATAATCAAACCTGTGGAATGTAAAGCAAATAGCAATAGCATCCAGTTCTGGTGCAAATAGGTATCATTTCAGCAACCATCTTAAAATAAAGTGATGTTTAAATAGAGAATTTCTCCATTTTATACAAAGAAGGAATAATTATGAAATGGTAAAGCAACTATTCCAAATGAACGACTTCAGTAATTTATAGAATAGATTCAGTTTCTGAATAGATTTTACTTTACTTTTACTTTACTTTTACTCCCTCACTCACTCATCTATACTGCTTATTCTCGTATACAGGGTCGCATAGAGACTTACAGCGCGAAGCCATGTACACCCTGGAAAGGGTTCCAATCCATTGCAGGGCGCACACACACACTACGGTCAATCTGGGAATGTCAGTTAGCCTAATCTGCATGTGTTTGATTTCAAGCATGGGGAGAACATGCAAACCCCATGCACATAGAGAACCTGGCTGGGAATCGATCCCGGACCCTGGAGGCGCAAGCCAAAAGTGCTAAAGCCATCATGCCGCCTTAAATTTATTAAATTATTCTAGAATTTTGAAAAGAAACCGATTTCTGAAGAAACCGAAGGCGGAATATAATGCATCTGTGATTTTTTAAATATCTCAAATAAGAATCCATGGTTTTAAGACAGCATCAGCTTATTGCATCCCTATCCTTAATGGAAATCAAAATTTCCATAATGTATAGAAATTATACCGTAGCATGTATTTTAACTGGGATATTGAAATTTTTTATTAGACATGCTCTGCCCATAACAAATAACAAACAACCTGGACATAACATCAGGGTCCTGTCACTTGCACTTACCCTGGATGATGGCCAACAGGATGACAATAACAAAGAAGAAGAAAGTAATGTCAAAGAGGATGCGGTAAAGCTCATAAGGGTCGCCAGCTGGGTCCTCGATCTCATCACCGATGCCTCCACCAGCTCTCACACCCACATACATGTGGAAAAGGTAGCACTGAGGAGAAACAGGGACTTCTTTCATTTAACTATTTACCAAAGGAAGACATTAAATAGGCGGAATTTCATCTTTTATTTTTTATTCATACCCACATGCTTTTTCTGTGTAATATTATTCATTTACTACCAAATGCAAAACAATCAACTGAGCCTTAACTCACCGTCATCATATCATCACACTTCATGTCAGGTTCATCCTCATCCTCACTCTTGTTGTAGAACTTGCGGAAGAAATTGAAAGCCACGACAGTGTAAAGGTAAACCACGACTGCTAGCAGGCCCACAGTCAACACCAGCTGTTTAAATAAGGAGCATAGGGATGTCCATTTTAAATTCGAAGTTCAAACGCGTACAAGCTTTGCTTTTTTATGCATGAAGCACGTGCACCCTCTTCTGGTAGAGACTTGCCTGTTTGCCATTGTGTGTTACAGAGGACAGGATAGTTCGCAAGGTCTTAAAACCCATAGCAATATCCAACAAGTGAGCAGCAAAGAAGAAGTTGTTGTAATGGCCCAGAATAGACATGGTGGTGTACCAGATCAAGTAGAGAAAAGACTGCAACAAGAAAAGGAACGTTTTTTTTTTTTTTTTTTGGATTAATGTACTGTACACTCACTGACCACTCAGAGAAACGCCTTCTTTCTCATTCTTTTTTTTTTTTTTTTATTCCACCATTTATGTTTCAGCACCACGATGCATCAAATCCTATAGGGAAATAACAAGAGCTTCGGAATTTTAGATCCGAAACATAAAATTAAGATCTGGACCTGTGCTTGCATGATGCTTGCATAAATGACTAAGAACTAGCAGATGAGTGCATATGTATCACAAGGCTGTTCTGGTGTTTTACATACATTGTCGGTTAGGACAACTCCCATCTTCCAGACGTGGTACTTCGTGTCAATAGAGCTCAACCTGGAATTGTATTGCAGATTAATGTCCCAGAAAAACTTTATTCAGTTTATTTTACTCTGCGTATTTGATTTAAGCTCACCACGACAACAAAGAAGCCTCTTTCACCACCGCTTCCTCTGTGGGATCGAAGTCAAGTGCACTCTTATCCAAACCGAGGAGTTCCGCAATGCGCTCAGCTCCGTACAGATCTCCATATTTATTGATGACCTGGAGATGCGAGGTACATCAGGAATCAGGCAAACATACAAACTCATTATGTGAGTGGAGATCTATTTATTTCATCTGAAGATTATCTGCCTCGTACCTTTCTCTTAACAAATTTGTCCCAGTAATTATTGGGGAAAGACCTGAAATGAAAGAAAATGGATTCAATTATTAAAAATAAATAAATGAATAAATATGACATAATTGATTTAAACATGTTTTTAAATGGGCCGTACGGAGTGGCAATAACCAAACGATCCCATTGACCGTTGATGTCATCATCAGGAGGCTGCTCAGTGATGTACAAGCCATCAAACTCAAGCTTTCTTGCGATCTCCTTCTCTCGCTTAAACACAACCAAAGGAACCTGGGACAAGAAAATAATATGAACCATTGCTTTTTTTTTTTTTTTGTATTTGATTAACTAAAAAATCAGATTAACTGTTTAGATGCTCTACAGCACTTTGATGAAATAGATAACTTACCTTGAGGCAGTAATATCCCACCACACAAAGTAAAGAAATGATTGTATGCAGTATAGCCAAGAAAGTCAGTGTAGGAGCCATGTAGCCAGTGCTCTCCTGAAGTACATAGAATTCTATATCACTGTCTTCATCATCATCATCATCATCACTTCCACCCCAGGACTCCTCATCTTCTTCATCCTCAGATTCTCCAGACACCTACGATAAACACCATTACAGATCCCCAATAATATTTCAAGTTAATTATTGAAGCAATTTTTTTTTATAGCTATAGAAATACTCATCATTTAAATCAAGGGCAATATCAAACAAACCTTATAAAAGAGCAGGATGAAGTTGATTGCAAATGCAACGAACAGTGCCAGCATCCGAAGGTTGTAGAAATTACGAGCCAAGTAGTTCTGGAAAGGTCATAAAAGTAAAAAAAAAAAAAAAAAGACATTGGATAGAAATAGAATGTGTCACTTTTAGCAATAAACAGCATACTGTAAATGTACACTACTAATGTAATGTAATGTAAATGTCAAAAGTTTGGATACACCTTTTAACACCTTTTGCTCTTCCCTTATTTTTATTGCATTCTACATTGCAAAACAATGCTGAAGGCATCTAAAATATGCAACAATCTCATTTGAACAGTTGATATTGAGATGTGACTAATGCTACAGTATGTAAAACCTTCATAACAGCTCTAATCTGATGTGCTGTTAATTGGTCATTTCTGAGGCCAGTAACTCTAAACAAAGTCCTTTGCAGTAGAGCTTATTTTGGTCTTGCTTTCCTGGGATGCAAGACCTATTCCAGAACAGCTGACCTTTATGTCTTCAAATAAGATTTTGAAATCTCCAGTATTGTTCTATAAATAAATAAATAAATAAATAAATCACTTAACAAAACCAGTGAATTAGGTCTGTCCAGACTTTTTGATCAGTAACGTACAGTATTTATACTACTGCAAGTAAGAAAAGATTTGGAAACAATTCACTTCAATTAAATGCAATGCCTTATATAAACCACTTACAAGCATCTTGGTCTTATAGACTTCCAGTCCAGCAAAGAAGGTGGACATTAACGCAGGAGTTTCCTCCTTTGATGGGCCGTGTCGTTTTCTTGTAGCTGGCATCTCCTCCACTACCGGCTCTTCAGGCTTTTCTTCTTTGGTTTTATCTTCTTTTTCACGATTCTCTGTGCTATTGATACAACAATCCATTCATATTTACAGTTAGTGTGACTTTCTTCACAGAACCTGGCAAAGATTTACCCTGTCTAAGTGAGGACACAGTACGCGGCATGTCTTTACAACTTACTCAGCTTTCTCAGGTTCAGACTCCTCTGCTACCGGTTTCTGTATAACAAAGAAAACAATACTTTATATGATTTGAACTGCCCCAGGTGTGAGTGAATGTTGCAATGTCATCTGCAACCCTGACTAGGACAAAGCAGTTTCTGAAGATGAATAATTAAATGAATGAATCTAACTGATCAGTCCCATTTATGCTCTAGCCACACTATCAGGTTGAAACACACAACCTCTATAGGGCAAACATTTCTCCATTTCAACACTTGGGAGATCCTATTTTTAAAATAACTGAATGACACATTTTATAAATCTCTCATCTGAATAACACATATTTTATAACTCTCTTGAGAAAATGCACACCTGACGCTTCTTCTTTTCAACTTGAGGGCTGGCTTCTGTCGTAATCTCGGAGACATCCCCGAGTCCAGGCTCAGATCCGTGCTTTCCCTCTCGCTTAGTTGGCGGACATATAAGATCTATGATGGCATCAGTTTCCAGTTTGTCCACTGTGCCGCCCATCTGTACCATTTCTGTAGATACCACTATTTCAGCATTTTCTGCTTTCTCTGGCTCCGTGACATCACCATGAATTCCGAACTGAGTCGGATCTGGCATGTTGCCCAAGATGTCGGTCACCTTCATGTTTTTAGCCCCTTCGACAAGGCCTCCTCCAAACATTGAGGACCAGATTATATGAAAGAATCCAAAAATCAGGCTAAAAATGCCTTTAAAGAAGCCAGTGAAAAGCATCCAGAAAAATGAAAAGAACCCCGTTATCATTTCCCTAAAGGTCAGTTTCTTAAACTTCTTGAACTGCTTACGTGTGTTCTTGAGGGTCAGCATTTGTCGGAAATTAGATAGTTTTTTCTTCACAGAAGTGCAAGCAACAGTGAAAGCTGAAGCAGACTCAAGAGATTCATCTTCCTCTTCGCACAGTTCCTCCAACAGACTGTGAGGTTCCTCCTCTTCTTCAGGGCGTTCGACAGCTCCTGGTTCGGATATCTGGGAAGCCAGCTGCATCTCAAAAATTGTGTCTTCACAGAAGTTTACAAACAGCTCCATCTTTTCACTTTCACTACCCTCATTGACCATGTCAAAAATGAACTGCCGCTTGGACTCCTTCACCTGAGGCTTCTCCCACTGCTCCCTGCTAGATTCACTGATCTCGAAGTACACGCGCTCAATCCGCTTGGCACCTCCCATGATCTCGATACGTCCCAAGTAGGGCTCGAAGTAACTGAGTACGCTCTCAGACAGGTCCAGGAAAGTGGCGAGACGTGATTCGTTGGGCATGTGCTCAGACAGATTGGTGAGCAGCACAGCCATATTGAAGCCAATATCTTTTGCTGGCTCGTGGAAGCGTTCCACAAATTCTGTATAGTTAAACATGTCGTTCTCATCTGCCTCTGCACAAGAGAGAAGAAACTCGATCTCGGATTGTGTGTACTGCTTTTGGCTCTCCATTGACTTCTGGAACTCCTTTTTAGAAATGATTCCTTTCCCTTCAGGGTCATACTCTTTAAAGTTTTCAGAGGTAGTAAGGTCCTTCAGCTTGAGGAACATATCAAAGAATTTGAGGATCATTTCAACGTTGCTGGAAGACTCCACTAAGGTGTCGACCATTTGCTTCCCAATTGTGCCATTCACCACGTTACCTGTGAACAAGGATTTCAGGACTCATTGTATGCATTTTAATTTATTTCACAAAAGCTTTTCATGATGGGTTTGATAAAGCGGTGGCAAAGAGTGCCTACCCTCCAGAAGAGATAACATCATGACCACCATATCCTTCTGCAAATCCATTAACTCTTTTAAAAGATCGATTTGACTTGAGTCCTGTACAAAGCCAAAATGAGAGTTTGCACATGCTTGGTGTAAAAATATGATACTTTTATAGCATGTCTAATCTATTGGTTTGGACCACTCTATGGGTGTTGTATGTATTGGAGCACTCTGTATATGTTGGATACCTGTGATAGTTTCATTTGCATATTGGCAAAGACGTGTAGAAATCCAACCACAGCATCCCACAGCCTGCTGTGAGCCAGACTCTGCTGGTTCCCAATACAAGGACCCTGAAAAGGCAATTATCACGCACAATACTAAAGCACTGTTAAAGAGCTGTGTTTTCCTCATATAAACTACACCATTTACCAAGATAGAATTGAGATATTATGCAGATGGATAGATTAAGATAGCAATATTCAATTTCCTTGCAGTTGAATGGTGAATACCTGAATGTACTCTGTAAGTGAGTTGAAGATCTGTTTAGCTACTGCCAGTGCTTTAGAGAAGTTTATCTGTCCTTGGTCATCAATTACATCTTTTCCAGAGTAATACCAGTAGAAATCACTTATGGATTCCTGGAAACCAAGACATTTTGTATTTCAGTGTAGTGGTGAAATGCTAATGTGCACATAATGCCAAGGTTTGAGCACACGCTCTAATTCCATGGTCTTTCCTGGATATATTTTTTCACACTGTAAAACGATGTTAAAGGCATCCTTAATATGCAATAATCTCCTTTGAACAGTTGATATTGAAATGTATCTGCCATATATGTCATTAAAAAAAATTATAAACCTTCATAATGGCTCTAATCTGGGGTGCTGATTGTTAAATGGTAATAATGGTAACTCTAAATTAACTTCTCTGCAACAGAGGTAAGTTTTGGTTTTTGGTTTTCTTGGAATGGTTTTCATGAAAGCCAGTTTCATTGTGGTGCTTGATGGGTTTGCAGCTGACCTCCATGTCTTAAAATAAATGAATGATGTTAATTAAGTACCTAATTCCACATCTGTATTCATATTTGATCCAGTAAAGTTCTAGAATGTAGAAAATAAATCACTAAACAAAACAACATTGAACTAGAGGGTGTGTCCAAACTTTTGATTGGTACTGCAGATCTCTTTCTCCACATGTCCTTTTTTACCTGCAAACGTAGGAGGTAGTCCACTGTGCTAATAATGATGTTGACAGTGGTTGTATTTCCTGTTTGAGTTCGCAAGAAATTTTGGAAATCTGTCGAGAGTTTGCAAAACAATCATGAGAAATTGTGTTTTCTAACTCTGATACAACCAAGCAGATTTTAACAGACACAGGTCTTGAAAAACATTGCGCATTTACTGTTGTACTTTACTCCAACTGAAAGTGGGGTAACATTTTATTGAAAAAATAAAAATAAAAAGACAGGACACATCATTGTAATGAATGTCGAGCAAGAATAACAGTACAAGAATCTTACCATCATTGTGGCCCTCACATAAAAGCTGCAAAAACCTAAATAAATCCTTTGTAAATTCATCATTTTGTAGTACTTTGGAGCCTTGAAAGAAAACAAAAATGGAAAAGTTACTGAAGCGTGTTAAAAGCTTATAGCTTTCAACATGAGTGTCAAGCAAGCATGATCAATTGCTTCACTAGAACCTCACAGCCCCCAAAATAAGGAACTTTAGATTGCAGGCTTGCAGCTGCATCCAAAGAGCCGACGAGAGAAGGAATTGCTTGGAGATTAATGTGCACAACTGAAGGAGTTTTCTAAAAGCTGGGGGTTAGCAAGGTTTCTTTCACAAGCATCACACAGTATATGTACTGTACACATATACTAATGTTGTAAATTGTCACAGCAAGTGTGAATCAATATAAGAAATTACAACAACGATTTCCTTTCATTAATGGCATGTATATGTCAAATTTAGAAGGAATAGTGTTAATACACTGTTATATACAGAATACTATGTCATATTTGTGAAAGTATACACAAAAACCAGCTGTGTGAAATAGGCCCCAGATTTTTTTTATTCATTTCATGGCTTTGGACAGAATTTGACCTGGAAGAGAACGATAATCTCTAAGAGAATGCGATATGACAAGTGCTTAGTAATGTTAAAAAGGCTGAAATCACCAGTCAATGAACACATTCTAGTCTAGTTCAGTACCAAGATAAAGCTATGTAATTATACTGCCTGATCTTTTAGCTTCATTCTATGTCATGTGTTATCATGCATGAACCTCTGCAGGACAGCCTACTAAAACAGCACATCCAGGTCAATGTAGGGAAAAGGTCAAGAAAAGGTGATTTTCAGATGGTCACATGCGAAGTGAGAGCAAAGCGGAATGAGGAGTAGCTAAACGGTATTTACCCCGCTCACTCACGTTGACTGCCATCCAAGAATATAAAATGATAGAAGACACACAAAGAAAGCAGACATAAGCAAAGGAGAAGACACTGGAATTTAGACAAAAATGAGAGAATGTGACAATTTGTAATAAAAGAACATGCAGTTACTGTTGATGTTACATTAGGTTAGAAGGAAATTAGAAATGTGTTAGATGGAAAGCTGGTCAGGGAAATTGCTTACAGCAGCACATAGAGCAGCATGTTTCATTAAGCTGTATTACAGTTAGATTTATAGGAGAATTAGTTGAATCAGTTTAGTTATGAGGAAAATAAGTCATTGTGCAACTAACAGTAAGGATCTGCTTTTATTTCTAATATAGTGTGCAAAGTCATATGTAGTATATCATGTTATGACGTGTTATTCTTCATTGTTTTCCTTTGAAACTCTTATTCATAATGTCTAATGCAAACCTAACCAAACAACAACTACCCTTATATTATTGCATTTTGTATATTAAATCTTTAGATATACTTTGGCCAATATAAAGAAATTGCAGTAGCTTTTACCTTTTGATTGTAATAAATGGTTTGCAGCAATTTTTTGTTGTTGTTGTTGTTAGCCACAGTGTGTTAGATATAGTTGGAGATTAAACAAAACATGATCATGATAAAAACATATTTTATAATATAATCTTCTTGAATTGTTAGAGAATTTCACAATCAGTGAAACCAGCTGGTTTAACTGAGGGGGAAAAATAAATCATTTAAAATATATTATTATTATTATTATTATTATTATTATTATTATACTACTACTACTACTACTAATAATAATAATAATAATAATAATAATAATAATAAATACAAATATTAAATCAACAACAATAATAAATTACTAAATCATCATGTATTATCCAGTATACAGTACAGGGTTGCAGGGGGGCCTAGAGCCTATTCCATTAGACTTAGGGCATGAGATGGGGTACATCCTGGACGGGGTGCCAAGTCATCGCAGGATACACACACACTCATTCACAACTACAGACAATTTGGGAATGCTAAATAGCCTAATCTACATGCAAAATCAATGCACACAAACCTGAGACAGGAATCAAACCCAGACCCTGGAGGTGCAAAGTGACAGTGCTAACTACTAAGCCATTATGCTGCGTAATAATAATAATATAATAATAAATAATAATAATAATAGATGCTGATCCATCATTTTGGATATTTGTGTTTCAAATTGCATGATTTGCATTTTCCCCCCTGGTGTGGGTTTAAACAAACACTAACAATGCTAACACTATTTGTGACGGTGTGGCAAACTTTTTATGTCAGGCTGGAGAACAAAATCCATAGTATAGGTAACAAAATCCACAGTAAACACAGTTTATGTATAGAACAGTGGAAACTACCAGGCATTACAGGTAGATTACTTACTTTATATTAGAGCTAAAGTTAGCAGGCTAGCTTCATATATCAGCAAATGAAGATAAGTAGTGTCTCAGGTGAAGCCTTTACATTCACAGAGTGGTCTGGTGCATGCAGCGCGCTGTGAGATTATAGCAGAGCAACCATTTCCCCTTTAACCAGAGCTTGTATTTTAGCTAGCAATCTAGCTAATATTACGTGACTTTTTCATTCTGTACTGTAACTCATTTTTATGATACAACTGAATAAGCACAGATGCACCAGTATGCTGGTGTTTTATTGCCCCTGCTGCTTGATCACACAGTCACTGGATGAGATATGCAAATAATAACTGCTAAAAATAAATAAATAAATAAAATCTTAAGAGATGTTGTGCTTTCATCAGGTAAAGGTTTTCAGTATCTTTAAGAATCACACTAAATAAGATTGAAAACCTTCATGTGTCACCCATAGGTTTTCTGGTGAACAGTTTTGAAGCTGAAATGTGGGAGCTCTGGTGGTCCCGATCGTGACAGGAGCTGACTCCGTCTAAACCCCCCAGTTAATCTATAAATAGGAGTCTGTATTGGGTCTGGCTGTTGGTTGGAATATGCATACTTACCTCAGTCACTACAAGCTAGCTAGATTAGCTTTAGGTGGCTAACTTTAATTAATATGCTAATGTCACTTTCAATTTGATTTAACTTCTTCATCCATACCCTTAACATCATCCCATGTCAACCCTTACATTTCTTGTGGTAAGTTAATCTATAACAATTACAATTAGCTGGTTAGCAAAAGTGATGCATAGCAAACAGCTAGCAGTTGGGCCGGGCCCCATTTAATATGTTTATGGCTTAATGTAATTACATTCATTTACAGCTTAATGTACTTTTAACTGATGTGTCGCATAAAAATTCACCCCTGCACAGTTGTCATCAATGGGAACATGAGACCAAAACTGTTTATTTCCGTTGTAAAGTTGGAAATTTAAGCATGGTAGTCTATGGAGATTGACTCACCTTCGGAGCCAGCCCCCAGTGGACATTTAAGGAACTTCCATGTTGGATTCATTTTTCAGGACCAGAGGTTGCTCCTTGCCTTAAATTTTCTCAAAAGCTTTATTATTTGGCTCATTCAGAATTTTATATTAATCGATGAGACTGTGAATAGCACATTATGACATGTATTCTGACATTCTAAATACTTTAACTGTTTGACGAAAGGAAACCCATTTTTTTGTATTTAACAAGAACCATCTTCTGGTAGACCATTACACATGTGAGAATGTCCTTTGTTACAAGTGGCGGATTGTCTTTATATATGCAGTGGGGCATATATCACAGCCTTTACAACAAATATTACAGCAATCAATGAAAAAAAAAATCATATTCACCACAATGTATATTTGACATTCTTATTCACTCTTTTAGTGAACAACAGTTTATTATTGAGCAACAATTCATCACTGCAGTAAATGGTCAAAAATTAAACGTACAAATCACTGTGCCCCGTGGTCACTCACTAAACATTTTGCTTATGAGTGAGAGACAGGAAAGTCAGTTCATTACCCCTTTTTACGTTATTCCCATGCATATTCAAAATAAATCAGTTTGGTAAAAAATCATTCAACAGTAACCTTTAGCAGTGGTTCTCAACTCTGGTCCTGAAGGACCTACTGCCCTGAACATTTTAGTGTTTTTCCTGCACTATCACACCCACTTCAGTTCAGAGAAGGTTGTTAATTAGCTTATTTGTTAAATAAGGTGGGCAGGGAACTAGGAAAATACTAAAATATGCAGGGCAGATTGTCCTCCACTGGTCTATAGCATAGGTCATCACGATCAACGTTGTCGTGTCCCACCAAAATTTATGGTAACAAGTCACTCCTGCTTGTTATTTTCTTATTTTAGTGAATCTCCCATTTAAAATGGAAGAACCCAAATATGTTAAGACTATGTGGACAGCATAGTTGTAGCACAACACTGAGTAAATAAGCACAAGCAGTGTGGTTGTACATCTGAAAGGAATATAATGGCCTGGACTTACCTGAACCTTCTTCGGTCACCATTCCAAGGCTCTCTGCCTTCTTTTGTCTCTCAAATGCATTCAGATCCAGTACACTGAAACGTGCAATACATTAAACCATATACAATAAAATACTGTAAAGCGATTGTGAAGTAAAATGGGAGAAAGCACGTTTGAAAAATCTTATATACCTGCAAGACTGCATTAGCCAAGATAAACTTTTGAAAAACCCAGCATCCCTTTTTTCTTTCAGGTAGTCCAGCATTTTCTAAGGACACAATGTATATACTTTTGTAATGTAAAAAAAAAAAAAAAGACATAAATTGCTTAAAAGTTTCACTCTAAGCCTCTAAATGAAAGTGGATTGAGTTGCACCGATGTACCTGCTGAACAACAACATTGCCTCCATTGAGAATAGAGATACCCAGTTTCAGAGTGAATGTCACCATAGGGCCGAGTCGTCCTGAAACAAAATAGCAAGGTTGCATTGTTTATGTGTACTTTTAAGATATCAGAAAATTTAGTGAGCCTAAATGTGACTTTAAAAAAAAATTATGAGATAAAGAATAGTTTGAGAAACAACAGGAAGGTAGCAGTTGGATTTACCTTTGCTAGCACTGATCATCTGGAGCACCATCTCAGCTGCTCCGCGAGCATGTAGCCTAGCCTGCTGATACAGAATTTTTTGCTTCTCCATCTCTTTTTCCTGTGATGAAAAATGTGCATATACAAATCAGATCTGTAACCAGTTGGCAATTTGGCTACATTTATGAAATTCAATTAATCACCTCAGCTATGTTGTTGGAAGAAGCATATGACAAATCATGACTGAATAGACACTGGATGCATCAACTTGTAGGTAATTATAATTCGTGCTGAACTAGATGTTTAACCATTCACATACATTTATACAATTATATAATTAGGAACAGCCTGAAGTGCTTCCACAAGTCTTTATAAATGTTAGCTTTTTTGGAAGGTCATCCTATCCCAAGCCAGATTTGACAAGTGGACAGGTGTTAGTGTCAAGCGATGAAGAATGCTGCAACATCTAGGGGTTTAATCACTCTAGACAACAGAGTAATGGGATTTCAACCATGCACCTTCCATGCATAATTTCTTTGACAGTTAAACTATACATTCCTGTCTTTTTGTGTCCTTAAATAATAAATAAAAGATACCCGGCTTCACGCGTACCTCAAATGTCTTTTCTTTTCCTTCTTCTTCCTCCTCTTCTTCATCCTCAGCACAACTCTACAATTTATTTTTTATATTTAGTTCTCACTTGTGTGCAATATTCTTGCAATTGATTTAACAACAGAATAAAAGAAATACCTTCGCCATCATATCTGCATACGCAATATACAAGGGATCTACTTCCAGGACACTAGAGAATAGAGACAAAAAATACATAAATTTAACCATTCTTTTTTTTTTTTTTATAGAATAAAACTCATGGGTTCCTCATGGGTATGCATGTGGAGGATTGTATGAGACCTTCTCTCAGTCAGGGCATTATGACTGAAGTGGAGGATGAGCTGGTTAAGTGGGTCCGGCTGGACCTCAGCCTCTGCTTCCTCCTCTTCCTTCTCCGCAACCATGGGGGTTTTCTGCAGGCAGAGCCACACAAGTCACACAAGCCTTCAGCCCACATTTCACACATACACATGCTCGTCCTTCACTAACAACAATGACAACAACAACACTTAAGACATTTCCATTTCTCTCTTACAACAGTCTCTCACTCAGACACTGTGAGAACCACTGACTCACTCGCTATACTGTCACGGAGCAAATCCATAGGCTTAAGCTTTGAACACAAACACACAAAGACAAAGAGCACATTCTATCATATTTCAGCACAACGGCTTCCTCAAACAAGACTTATACACCATTCTTTACTCAGGCCTCCTCATACTTTTTCATACCTTACCATTCGTTTGAAACAAGGTACCTGCTCTCTACTGTCTCTACACACAGTATATTCATGCTTTGTCACTCTTCAACTGAGACCAGCTTGTTCACACATAACTCACATGCAGTTTTATTTCCACTTTCACATAATGGCAAAATCAATGAAATGTTATTTAAGATTGTGTCTCTCTTCTCTGGACCTGGGGAATAGTATGATGTACTTGTGGTACAGGATAAGCACATCTGATTCAATTCCAAAAGATTTGACATCCAAAAGAAGTAATATTTATGTAATCATTTATGCAGTCATGTGTAAAAGATAGTGCCCCCTCTTTTAATTCTGTGTTTTTTTGTCTGTGTAAATACGTCTGATTGTAGCGGGTCTTAGCCAAATACAACCTCAGATGAAAAACAACATATAACTTATTTTATCAGAGTCATTATTTCTAAAAAAAAAATTATAATAAAAAAAATAATAAAAACTTTTAAAAACCATGCATGCAATACTGCTTCCACAGGATTTAAGAGGGTAAGTTGCAGCCAGGTGCTGCTAATCATCAGCCCTTGTTTAATTGATCAACAGAAGTTATGGCAGTTTGCTGGTTTGTGGCATTCAGGTGTGTGCTAAGATGGCACACAAGATAAACATAACACTAACTTTTACACATGACTGTATATGTAATAGTACAAGACCAATTTTTGACCTGGTCATAGCATGTGCCTGAAAACATATTTAAATCCATGAAAATAACCCTTCTCCCAGTAAATTATGTCATTATTTATATGTTGACATATTTGAATATCTATGCAGATCTCTTACATAAAAATGGAAATGTGCATGTTGTTAAAATCGTACTCAGGAATAAACAACCAGGTCTAAATGAGGTCAAAATTTTGTTTTGTTCAGGTGAAGGCCAGAGTTGAGAAGCACTTCTTTAGGTGACATGCCAGAAAAGAGCATGGCCATTGCCTGATGTAATGCTCCAGGACTCTTTCCAGAGGATGATACCATTAATGTATCAATGACCAGCTCATGAAAGACATGCAATGTTATGTGCTCATACATTAATGAAAATGGCAGTGCAGTGCGTGTCCCGTGAAGCGTAGTGATAGCAGATAATCTGTTAAAGTTTTTTTTTTCATAGAAATTAAACTATTTCGTTAAGGCGCATGTTAAATACGAAGACGTTTAGCTGTTTGAATAATGCTTGAGCTTCACTAGAGCTTAATATACACTATAATTATGCCCTATTACCGGAGGTGCCCTAGTTGTAGAGTAGCTAGTTTATCAGTCAGAACCAAGTTTAAAGGAATACTCAAGATTTTCCACCAAGTCTCTATCCACTGCATCTATAGTGTATGTGTGATTGCCACTGACATTCATTTTGACTCCTAGTCCAAAAAGAACTAAAAAGATGAGAAATATCTAAACCTTCAGACTTTAAACTCTGTATTTGGCTTTTTGGATATGTCAGTTAGAACAAAAGTTATCATTCATTTTTATAAAGGGTAGATTTTACCACTACCAGAATATGGTACTCATGTGGCAAAAACAAGCATATTATTATGATTTTTGGACGTAAAAACAACAGAAAACAACTAAAAAAAAACATGTGATCATGTGTATCTGCTATTTCTTTGCCTATGTAACCTATTTTCACATTTTTTCTCAGTCATGTTTGGATAAAAATGAACTAAAATCCCATCCGTTCATCTGTCTAGGAACCTCTGTAATCCAGTTAGGGAATATGGAAGTCAATTGGGGGATCAATGGAGGGCAAAGGGGACTATATTACATATTACAGTCTTTATTCCCATTTGTAGGACCATGGTAAGACCTCCGGTTAACAAACTAAAATTCAGTCATCATCATATTGCCTATTATTGCTGAAAAAAGGATATTACACTCTAAACTGCACAATCTGCACAATATACAGTATATGTTTATTTAAAAAACAGCACGGCAAATAATGGCTAAAATGCTCGGAGCTTTAAGGGCTACGAGTCAGATTATGCATGTGCTTTAGACAATTTTCTTGGCTCTCCATACAGTTTATGCAAATTACATGTCTTTAGTTCATGTTTAGTTAATTTAGTCATGAACTTGCCAGATGTTCCCAAGACAGTGATTTTCAAAGTAAATCTCATTTAAACAAAATAGGATACAAAACGCAGACTGAACAACAGAGGATTTGGTTTTACAGTACCTCATAAAAGCAAGAGACTATTTAGGACTGAAAAAATGGCAATAACACCAACGATGGTGTTTGATAAGTTGATGTGCTTGCGTGTAAAAAATACAATTTACTAAATGCCTATATATTTTATGTGCTACAATTAGAACTCAAGTTCTTAGCTCAGGCATTAGTTCTTAACTTCACTGCATATACTGTAATTAACTCAACTTTCAATATGATAGGTGCATTTAAATAAATAAAACAATTTTGCCCCTTTTTGTTTACTACAGGCAAACATGTCGAAAATTCTTGTCAGTGGTATTCATATGTTCACAACAGCTGTACTGTAGTACATGACATTTGAAAAATGCTTGAGTATGCATTCAACACTTGTGACATTTAAAGCAACTGTACTGCCTGCATCTACACAGAGACGTGATTTTCTAGATGAGGTGAACATGCCACTCACTCTCACAACTTACAATACGAGACTTACGAAAGGGAAGACGACACCCAAACAGAGAGGCAGAGTGTCACAGGGCAGACCTGCCCCCTTACCACAGCTATGCTGAGATATACTGCTCTACGCGGCCTCAGGCTCAGCCCAAACTCATGCAGGGCCTGTCTGCTGCGCACACAACCAGCTGAGCCAAACACGGGCCAGGACGAAGACGTGAGGCGAGCAGGAACGCGCTGCCGCATTTCAGCGGGCAAGGTGCTGGCCGCAGGGCAAACAGTGACAGAGAGGGCACCAGCGGGCACACACGGCACACAGGGCAGCGCCAAGGCTGGCCCAGTACTTACTGCCAGGTCCTGCACTAGCTTCTCCTCAAAGGAGTACTCCTCTGCTACTATCCAAAGTTTCTGATAGCCCATGAGGAAGAGGTTAATAGAGCGATGCCTGAAGATTCAGGGGAAAGGGAGGTTAGGAAGGATAGAGGCAGTGTAAAAGAAATGAGGGGGAAATGGGAATAGGAAAAGGGGTGCATTCTGGGAGGGAGTGAGAGAGATGTACAGCCCATGGCCTCATCTGATTGGCCACCTCAATAACTGAGTGAGGTACACCTAGGAAATCAGCACAGTTCAAATATAAGTGAGTGAAAATTAGTCAAGGATTTTTTTTTTTTCTGGTTTCTCACCTAGTCCTACATTTATTGTAACAAGCTGCTTTGCCTAAATACTCACCATATCAAATGTTTATATGGAAAGTTTATTAATGTAACAGTAAAGGACAGCACTGGAAGGTGACCATTCAGAATGGCAGTATAAATTGAATGCTTGTGCTTTTAGTCCTTGGGTTGGAAAATGGACTGGAGGGAGATGTTGGAATCATGAGGTCTTTTAGGCTCACTTTACCGTTAGCATGGAGAACAGACCGTCAAAGCTGGAGGTTTGGTACAACTTTTCCAGCCAAACGTACCCATAGCCATTCAGGAAGTAATTATTATTTTTGAATCTAAAGTGTATTATAGAGACAACAAAGAGGAGACATGTTTTAGACCTAATAGGAAAGGTGTATGGAATGGCCTGTACTGAAACACTGGACATTTCACATTGTCAGACAGGGTATTAAAGGCAAACATGGTTTGGATTAGAAAATAGGTCTATAAATAATAAGAGCAAATATTACAATTGGACATTTCTTCTAACGTAAATACAGTGCCCTCCATAATTATTGGCAACCCTGGTTAAAATGTGTTCTTTAGCTTCTAAAAATTCTAAAATTCAGTTTTGTTCTAAATGAAGAAGTTTTGTTCTAAATTTTGTTCTAAAGTACCACAATGGGAAAAAAAAGAGGAAATTCCCACCTTTAATTCAAGTGCATTTATTCAGTGGGAAAAAAATCCCACATTAAGAAATAATTCTTTTACATCAAATCATGGGTGCCACAATTATTAGCACCCCTGATGTTTAATACTTTGTACAACCCACTTTTGCCAACAAAACAGCACCTAATCTTCTCCCATAATGTTTCACAACATTAGAGAACACAAAAAGAGGGTTCTTCAACCATTCCTCTTTGCACAATGTCTCTAAATCATCCAGTGATCTGACTCTTTCTCCTCTGCACTCTCTGGTCTCATCTGACCAAAGAACATGGTCCCAGTTGAAGCCCCAGTACCGTTTAGCAAACTCCAAACGTTTGCGTTTAGGATTGTGACTGAGAAAAGGTTTTTTCCTTGCATGTCTCCCAAAGAGCTTGTTGGCATGTAGATAGCGTCTGATGGTTGTTTTGGAGACTTTGTGACCCCAAGATGCTACAGTATCATTTGTTGCAGTTCTTTAACAGTGAGCGTTGGAGAATTTTTCATTTCTCTTACCATCGACCTCACTGTGCGTAGTGGCAAAATAAACTTGCGTCCTCGTCCAGGCTTGTTCTCTACTGTTCCAGTTTTTTAAACCTCTTAATGATTCCTCTCACAGTAGATATGGGCAGGTGCAGGCGGGTGGCTATTTTCTTGTACCCATTGCCTGACTTGTGAAGGTCGACACACATCTGCCTTACTTGAATGGTGTGTTTCTTTGTCTTTCCCATGTTGAGGAGTGGATAAGAGAAATGGCCTCTGTTTCACGTCATATGTATACCCCGGGGAAGCAGGAAGTGATGAATTACTAATTAAATGTTCCTAGATACTCTGATCAGCTTTGTAAACTACTGTGGAAATTACAGAAATAATTCAAATTACATTTATATTCTAGGAATTGTTAGGGGTGCCAATAATTATTTGAAAAATATTTATTTGTTAGTCAGGGATTTTTATTTCCCCTTAAAATTCACTTTCGCGTTATATTTTTCTATAATTTTCAGTGTGACAATATGCTTCTGCAAGAAAAACTGAGTTTATTTTAAGACTTTTAACACATCTTAACCAGGGGTGCCAATAATTATGGAGGGCACTGTAGGTGGTGAATAGTTCATCAATAAAGCATGTAATATAGCATGTAATCTAATCTCTAGCATGAAACACTGTTTTGATGATGAACAGTTCATGAAGAAAGTTCCTTCAGCACTCACCTAGGTAGCTTGTAAAGAGGTGCCATGCGGAAACAGGCGACCACAGCACGCTTGCGCTGTTTGGACAGCTGCTTCTGCCATACCAGTTTTTTACACCTGAGAGGCTGCTCGACCTGTGGAGTAACGTCCAGTGTGAAGACTGTAGAGAAGTTTCTTACATTTCAATATAGTTGAGATAATTTAATGCAATGCATTTGAGGATCTGTGTATTCAGGAAAGATGGAGATTTGCTATGGCAAAATGATGATATGTTTGTCTCTAACCTGCTCAAGATGGAAGACTGCGGATGAGATGCCTTGAATCTTCTCGATGATGTGGTCTGTATTTTGCGGCTCCTCGCTCTTCACCTCGACATCCTTATAGAGGTTTAGCTGCCACTGCACTGCCGGGTCCTCTGTCTGTATACCATAGAAAGATGGATTCTCTAATTAACTTGTGCCACATTATCATGTGTATATAATGACCATCCCTTTATTATGTGTAACTTGCCTTCTCTTGAAGATGTAGGTTCTGTCTAAGTTGATCCTTCACCTCATCATCTGTATCTTTCTGTAAAAGCCAAAAAATTTAGTATTTGCCTTCTAAAATGTTAAAATAGTTAAAAGAGTTATGTTAAAAAGATATTTTAGAAATATCTACGAAAAGTTAGCTCAGGGTATCAGTTCCTCATAACAGCTTCTCACCAACAGCTTACCGAATATGACTAATTGCTGACACCCATGAATCCTTTCATAAAAGTTCAATAAAAGTTTTCTCACAGAAAATCTCACAATATCAATAATTATTCATTTTTCTTTATTAATAACCATCAGATTGTAATCTTTCTTTATTAATAACCAGCAGATTGTAATTTTTCTATATTAATAACCAGCAGATTGTAATTTTTCTATATTAATAACCAGCAGATTGTAATCTTTCTTTATTAATAACCAGCAGATTGTAATCTTTCTTTATTAATAACCAGCAGATTATACATTAGCATTATCTTATGTGAAGCAATCGCCATTCATTCATTCATTCATTCATCTTCTATACCGCTTATCCTGGTACAGGTTCATGGGGGGCTGGAACCTATTCCAGGAGACATGGATCACGAGGCGGGATACACCCTGCCAAATAATCACACGGCATTACATCTGGCAATTTGGAAATGCCAATAAACTTAATCTGGATGTTTTTGGACTGTGGGAGAAAGCCGGATTACCCGGAAGAAAACCCACCAAGCATGGGAACAGCATGCAAAATCCAGGCACTCAGGCCCAAGGCAAGAATCAAACCCTCAACCCTGGAGGTGCGAGGCCACCGTGCTATCCACTACACCACTGCGCACAAATCAGCTGACACCAATCAGACTCGAGAATTTAAAATGGTTAAAATCAGTTAGTGTATTCAGATAATGTCAGCTGAATGTAAAATTAAATGCCATGCTCACCAGACTGTAGCGAATCTTGGCCAGAGAGATGAGCTCCTGGTCTCCAGCCGTGCACATGTTGAGGCCGACCGGTAGCAGTTTCTTGTGAGCTGCCACAATTAAAGACGTCTGAACAGAGTACAATTCTCTTTTTCTCTTCTTCCCTCTCCTCTCCTGATCCTGGCCTCCTGACTGTAACACATTACATGCATACATGTTTTTTACTGGATACTGATCATGATTAAGCATGGAGGCATGGGTTCATTTACTTAATTTAATTTAATCTCTTCCAAGGCATAAGAACATGTTTAGTCTGATCAATTCCATCATCAGTTTTGTAATGGTCTCATATTTAAATCTCGACTTTTAATCAAGCAGTATACCTTTTTAGCTATAGTATACACACAGATCAACCACAACGAGCCATTATGCCCAGTATTATGCAGGTTGCCTCTTGTAAGAGGTCAATGCTTATGGTGCTATGGATGAGATTTGTTTGTCTGGCGCATTCCTTGGGTACTTAATTTGTGTATTTTGACTCTTCCTGATCGATGATTGGAAAGATTTGCGAGTATCTCACCTTTGACATCTTGGTCTTGGTGTCTCCAGTGAGGAAGGCAAGGTTGTTGATTTCATTCTGCACCACAAAATTTTGCTCCTCCCTTTTGAAATTCTGTAAAGAGCAGGAGATGTTGTGAAAATCTGTAGATCACAATAATAGTAATTAAAAAATCCATCAGAAGTTAAAGATCTTACATGAGATTTACACCAGAGAATGAAAATCTCAGACACCATTTTGAAGAGCTCTGTTGAATCTGAAGTTGGTTTTTTCAGCCATTTAGACCTGAGTAGAAGAAAGTGTCATCTCTTAAGGAGTTTTCATTTATATCTTTGTGTTCGATTCAGTGCTTAATCAGTGATGAAACAGTGCTGATACCTGTTGTTGTCCACATAGCGAATGAGCATGGGGTAAAAAGCGTACAGGTCCCTGCATAGGACAGCGAACTCATCCAGGATCTGCAGCTCAGCCTCCTGCGTGTCAGCCTTGCTCTCAGCCCTTATCATCTCCTCCTCAGCCACGACCTTCACTGTCTTCTTCTTCAGCTTCTCCAGTGTGGGGAGGAAGTGAGTTCGTAAGAGGTCTCCTCCGGCCTTGCTAATGATTGGCTGTGTGTACACTGTATGGAAATAAAAGTCTTACATTGGAGCCAATCACTTTGTATATGAATTTATGAATAACAAAATGTGTTCTCTACCTTGTCTGCCCCAGAAAAAAAGAAGCAAGACAAAAGTATAATGAAAACTCAATGAAGAATGTCTCTATGATAATACTGTTAAAAATTCCATATATGGTATTGACATAAAATACAGTATAGTTAGTTCATTGATGGCTCTCATGAAGGAGTAATCTCCTGCATGGGTAGCTCATTGGTTACGGTGCTGGACTACTGATCGGAAACCCCAGAACCACCAAGCTGCCACTGCCAGGTACTTGAACAAGACCCTCAACTGCTCATGTTTATAATCAGATTTAAAAAAGCAAGTTGCTTTGGATAAGAGTGTCTGCCAAATGCGGTAAATGTAAATTGCTGAACCCTTCAAGTCAGATTCTCGTAAATAGCCTTTCAATAGTGTCGTTCCACTGGCATAGAGCCAGTACAGTAATTAAACTATCAACAAATAATGATTTTCAAAATAAATTAATTGACGAATTCGATGAAATGAAAAGGATGGATACATTTGCATACATTTGTGTTGCTGCATCTGCTGATTTATTTATTTATTTATTTTGCATGCAATTTTTATTTCCTGTGAAATCATATGAAACTTTTATATGCCATCAACATTTGCCTGTTGGGTGGGTTGCATATGTATATTTACAGTACTGGGCAAAAACCTTACGCATATGTAAATAACTGCTGTAGACAAGTTAGAGAAAAAAAGGGTGTAAAAAATATTATTTAAAAAATAAAAACATTAATTAAGAAAACAAAGTCGATAATTGATATGAAGACACTTTGCATGAAATATAGTCTCAGGTACAATTTGTGCAGTTTTCATATCAAATCAAATCACTCATTCATCGTCCATATCGCTTTACCCTATGTTCAAGGAGACTTGGGGCACGAGGCGGGGTACATCCTGAATGGGGTGCCAATCCATCGCAGGGCACAGACATACACACTCTTACACTCTTATTTAAACACCACGGGCAATTTGGGAACGCCAGTTGGCCTAATCTGCATGTCTTTGGACTGTGGGAGGAAACCGGATTACATGCACACAGACCTTGAGGCGGGAATCGAACCCTCGATCCCGAAGGTGCAAAGCGACAGTGCTAATTACTACACCACCGTGCCACCCAAATCAAGTCATATCCAAGTTGTTGTTGTTGTTTTTTGGAAATTAGCTGTTTAGTTTTACTGAACATCTTGCAGAACCAGCAACAATCATAAAATAAACATGTATAATAAAGTTTGTCAAACAAAAAAAGACAGTATTGACAATCTCACCTGCAAGCCTTTTCATCCAGGAGGCTTCATCTATACCCAAGTTATTGTTGAGAATCTTGAGAATGTTGCCTAGGATGAGGCTGAGGTGCTCGGAAGTGACCGTGGTACTGCAGCTCACGTGACTGGGTGAGTTCTCAGGACCCTTTTCCCACCAGTAAGAAAGATAGTTACACAGCAAGGGTAAAATGACCTCGATGACATGGGGCATCTCCGTGTAGCGAGCCCCAGACTCGGAAATGTCGTGGATGTCTTTCATCAGGCCGTCTAGACGTGGCATCTCAGGACACATCTCCTCCACAGTATCAGGCATGCTCAGGACTAGGAGCCAAGTCCAACATTGTTATAACAATAGGAATCTTCAATGAACTAATCTAAATGATTTGGTTACAAATAACCCATATAAGGATTTACTACAATATAACACTATGTTCACTCACTTGCTCTCTCTCGTGGTGTTTTGGTGTTGAACACAGAGCGTGGGTTGTGCATGTTCAGATGAGGTTCCAGGAAAGCCACAGGCATCGCTCCCACCAGAGTAGCCAAGCATTCTCCCAGCACAGGAAGCTGCCTGTTTTTTTAATGCAGAACTCAAACATGAATAACTCAGAGAAAAGAGCCAATAGTCTAATTAACAACGCATTTAGAAAGGTACATTACTTTTCAACGTAGATGTTTTTGCCAGTTCCCAGAGAGTACAGGCTGGTCAGAATTCGATAGCAGGACAGTTGAACATCATCCACTGTAATGCAGTGACATAAAACAATATTCATTCTTTCATTTAAGAGAAAACATTTCATTTTCAAATTATGGTAAAAATTAGGGCTGTCAATATTAACGTTTTAATGCATGTGATATATCTAGAAATCTTAACGCATCACTTTTTAACACAAATTAAACATATGACCAAGTTTGACCCTAGTGGCCTCCCATAATCGCAGCACCCAGCCGTGTGTGATAATGGCACGATTAACAGAGATAATAAGATGACAGAGGAAACACCGCCAGGTGTGCTAAATAGCAAGTTTCATTATAAAAGGCCTTTTGATAGAAGTTTGGATAAAAATCTAAATTCTATGCTTGAGCTACCTTCACGGGAACTATTTTTACAAGAATACATTAACTATAAGCCGTGGGTATGGGTTGCCACACCCTATACTATCCCACAGCATGCAGTGCCGGGCCCATTTGAGAGATTTTGTCATGCATTTCTTTATTCCAACATTGCACAATCATAATACAAGTAAATGGAAGTATTTTAAAATTGTGAATAACTGTGATTAATCATGGACTATGACTGTGATTAACTAGATATGAGTAGGTTTAATGTAGTGGTAATTTCAGTATTTAGCATCATTTGCTTTTGTGATTAATGACCAACTGTTTACTTACACAGCAAGTCGGCCCCAAACTGGTGCTCAGTGATGTGCTGAAAGAGTGCAGTAAGAATGGGCAGCAGTGCTACTGAGGTGTAATTGATGATCTGTGCGACTCCCTTCATCTGGGTGCGAGATTGGCCGAGTTTGCCCAGCTTCAGGTTCTCTACAGTCTTCTCCAAGTCTTCCGCAGCGTTGTCAAAGAATGTCCTGACTCCGGCCTTCACCAGCTCAGAGCCAGACTTCATCACTGTCCTAGGAAAGGGGACCACATCATCAGCTGTGCGAGCGCTCCAAAATGATTATAATGGTCAAGATTACAAATACAATTCATGACATGATCAGTTGTAGTTTTAGCACTCTGACCATGAGTTATGGTAACAAATTATTGTAGCCAATCTACCAAACAGCATTTTTTTTTAAATCGGATATCAGGAAAACCAATATGAACACAGGGAGGACCTGCACAAACCTCTACACAAAGAGTAACCCGTGCTCTGGATTAAAGCAGCAACTCTGGAGCTGTGAGCTGCATGCTGTGCCACCCTGTTTTAGCACTTATATAATATAACATAATTACCATGACATAAGAGCTGTCCCAAGTTTTTTTTTTTTTGCGAGATCTCGCAAACTTTTGCGTGATCTCACAAACTTTTGCGAGATCTCGCAAACTTTTCTAAGCTTTTCCTAGCTTACATTTTTTTCACCCATATCCTGTTAGCCTTTTTTTTTTGCCTTGCATTTTTTTTCCTCCAACATTTTTTTTTTCCATCCATGTCCCTTTAGGTACTAGTATTAAGGTAGTATTCCTTATATAAGCTCTTACCTGAAGTCCAGTGAATGTGCCAAGATGTGAAGACAGCTCACCATGGTAGCAGAGTCACTTCCTGACATGGTTGTTACATGTACAAATGTTATTCAAGACCAAGAAGAAATATGATGATCAAGCTGTGAGTAACAATGAAGTCTTATTTGGGCTTACCAAACAGAGAAATCCTATGTCTAACCAGAGAAGCCAGCTTACAGAAAAGACTGTAGAAAAGAGGGGGTCAAAGACAGCAATATGAAAATAAGCACTTGCACTTTCAATTAACTTCTAAGGAACAGTCGTGCCTCGTTGTCTTAATAATTTATCCTAATTATACATGCACATTTTTACATAAATCAATACAAATAAGAAACCTGGTGATCATCTCCTTCTCTTTGTTAGAAGCATAACCACTGCTGCTCAGGTTGATGCTGGGAGAAGACAGGAAGTAAAGGCAGTGATTTTTAAAGTACTGGTCAAGCAATGGCAGCAGGACCTGCAGAAAACCAGGCATATATAAATGACAATAGTTACTTATTATAGCAAATAAGGTGGGTATTTATTTGATATATTGTATGCACAATAAATGATTAGGAATGAATTAAAGTATGTTTAAGAAGATCTATCTGTAGATATGTCAACTCTCAACCTTACCTTTGCGAAGAACTTTATCTCTTGCTCATGAGGTGATTTGTCAGTTTTTCCACTAGTGGCCATGGCCTCTGTAAAAGTTTTGTAAAGGTAAGTTCTCAAATAAGAGGCTCTAACGAAATCCAGTCTAAATGTGCAGACCTGCAGAATGTGCACAACTACCCCAGATAATCATTTCAACATTTTATGTTTCCTTGTCCTGAGAAAAGTTCAGAGACAATTGTATAGGCAGTCAGGAAGGAGTTGATGCTCTGTGTGTACATTTAGAACTGTAAATTTAAAGAGAGGAGGCCAAGGAACTGTGATACATGGTGGTCCAGA
The DNA here is from genome assembly GCA_013621035.1 of Clarias magur. Lineage (NCBI taxonomy): Eukaryota > Metazoa > Chordata > Actinopteri > Siluriformes > Clariidae > Clarias > Clarias magur. The sequence goes on along the minus strand of QNUK01000013.1, from coordinate 2,594,541 downwards.
TACAGTAGCTCAAATGACGCACCATCATCAGACTACCTGATGCTGTGTGGATACCACAAAACCTTCAGGAAAGCTGAAGTTCATTTATATTAATTATATAATTAGGGGGTTGTTTTGAATTTGTATTGTATGCATTTTGTTAAGGGTTCGATTCCTGCCACAGATCTGTATGTGTGCTTTCTGTATGTGTGTTCTCCAAATTCTTGGTGGGTTTCCTCTGGGTACTCTGGTTTCCTTCCAGTCAGATACTGTATGTGTAATGAGATGGACTGGCGCTATTGTGCGCCACCACAACCGTTTGCACAAGATACAGTAAGTGGTTTAGGAGATGAATGGCAGGCATGCGCCCAACAGGCTAGAAGCCCAAATCTGCCAACCTGGTCCGCAATCTGCCCAGACTCCAGTCCAATCATGCACCAATGGAATGCGCTAAACAAACAACCCATAGCACCCAAAGAATCTGCCAACATCGTGGTACCCCCAGAGGTCTTCCACAGTTATGCTCCAAGGAGGGCAGCTGTGGAAGCCAAAGCCTAGCTGAGGTCATGGTTGATTGGTGTATCTGTTATTTTCTCAGTTTGGGATAACATGTGTAAATTAGTGCTTATTTTATTCATTTGAAAGCAGGTAGTGAGTAATTAAAATGACTTAAATTATTTATAATATGGATAATTGCATCTTTTTCTTCCGGGTACTCCGGTTTCCTCCGACAGTCCAAACACCTGCAAGTTAGATTAATTGGTATTCCCAAATTGGCTGCAGTGTGTGAATGAGTGTTTGAGTGAGTGTATGTGTGTGTGCCCTGCGATGGGATTGGCACCCTGTCCAGGGTGTACCCCGCCTTGTGCCCTAAGTTTCCTGCGATAGGCTCCAGGCCCCCGTGACCCTGAATACAGGATTAAGCGGTATAGATGATGACTGAGTAATTGCATCTTTTTTTTTAACAAATGTTCTTTATGTTACAATAACTTACCTAAATGGGCTATGAATTCCTGTGCTGAGTCTACGTAACTCAACAGCCTCTTTAAGAATTTGTAGGCGATCCTCTTTTCCATAGAGGAGGAATCCTGCTCCAAGTCCTTCAAACCTCTAGTGAGAAGAATCAGTAGATGATCAATACAATAGATACCCAACATGCATCATTATTGTATGGTGTGTTCATGACAAAAAACGCACAAACTATACACAAAATGCTTGCATCAGCAAAGATACACACATAGAAGAAGAAGAGCTTGCAGAGACACACATACAGTACCTGCTTGTTGCATATCCATTGACCTGCAGGAATTTAAAGAGCTCCTGAGCCTTTTCCCTGTCTCTGAACTTCTCCTTTGCAGTCAATGTGTCATAGGGTACCAGCAGTGGGTGAGTCCCACCTCCTGCAATTAGAAACACGCCTCATGTGGTACATTGTGAACCCTTAGAGTACAGGCATGATTCTGAGCAAACAACACTACCTTTGCTGCTTAGTTCCATTTTCTTTTTCTTCGCCCAAATATTGTGGTAATTTTCTGCGACAGTCTCTACCATACTCTGCAGACAGTGACGAAAGATTATGAATATCATGACATTATACTACATGGAAACAATAATCGTGCATTGTGGAATTTCAACAAGCATGTATGGGAATGACTGTTCAAGTGTTTGGAAATAGGTTACATCAAAATACAAAATCTTTTTCATGTAGTCTGGTATGGATAGCATACTTTTGTTTTCATTTACATATATACATAAACATATATACATATACATGTTTTTTAATACGTTCCTCAGTAAATTAAACATGCTAAAGCAGCTCAGAAATAAGTGTAAAAATCTATTACCAAAAAGTATTTTTTACTGTACAGGGTCATGACTCGCAAGAAGCCTGGATCCTATCCCAGGGGACTAGGTAGGGTCTACCCTAGAAAGGGTGCCAATCCATCGCAGGGCATACAAGCATGCACACATTCACATACTACAAGCAACTTGGAAATGCTACTTAGTCTAATCTGCATGTCTTTCGACTGTAGGAGGCAACCAGAGCATCTGGAGGAAACCCTCCAAGCACAGGAAGAACATGCGAACTCCCCACACACACAAACAGACCCAAGACAGGAATCAAACCCTTGACCCTGGAGGTGAGAGACCACGGTGCTAACCTCTATGCAACAGTAAAATAATACAGACTAAAACCAACACTTACCTGTAGCTCTCTAGACAAGGTTACATTATCCAAATCCACTGGTACTGGATGAAATCTGTCTCCCTTTAAAAAAAAAACACATGGATCAAATACATCTCGGCTAAATATTTTTTGTTCATTTTGAGCTTTTATATTTCCTATCGTATTCTTAATCTTGAATCGTCCTACATGAGAAGCCTCCGAGATCTGTTTCTCTGCCTCGCGCTGCTGTAACATGGCCTCCCCTTCTTTGGTTCTCTCAATGGTCCATCCCATAGCCAACATGCTCTTCAGAGATTCCTTCACTGGGTAGCGGTAGGTTTCTCTCTCCTAAACCATTCCCAACACATTAAGGGTTATTGCTTTAACATCTGTCTGAATAATGACTTTACACTGGATAATTTTAGAACAGCATGCATACCTTCTCACTCAGTGATTTATATGGTTTCAGGAGAGGGTGAGTTTTGGCTTGGTCATCCACTTTCTCACCCGCAGTCCAGCCTAGTGATAACTATCAGATGACAGAACATCAGATCATATGCATCCTACACTGGGTGTTTATTTATGTAATTCTGCACAGTTAACGCCCGAAATGTTGAATGCTGAAATGTTGTATCATGTGAACAGCCAGTAATTTACCTTCTCAGAAGACCACTTCTCATGGCAATGCTCAGCATATTTGCTGGCAATGTAATCCAATTTTTCAGGCAGTGAGATGCTAAAAATAGACAGAGTAATATTTACAAGCATGCATTGTTATAAATAATAGAACGTTTGTACTCTTTGTAATTGATTTAAAGTTTAATTTAATCCAAAAAAAAGTTTTCAGATTTTCATTTCTACAATACTACCCTCATGAAGCCGAAAAGCAAGCATGCACAAATTCAGCCTGAGCGGTCTGGAATTCCAGGTGGATTTACTATTACACTTCAGTGCTTACTTGGCAGTGCTGATAGGCTTGGGATCAAAGTTTCCTTGAGCATCCACAGAGACCTGCTTCACCAGAGTTGTAGTTGGGCTCATGTCTACGTAATCAGGCGGGAGGGCTCCACTTATGGCACTTAGACACGTCATAGCCATTTTAAAAAGCTCTGCGTCATATTTCTGCAGGAAAGATTACAGAAGGAAAGGTAGTGTAATGAGGGCTGCACAGCTGTGCTGTCCCAGTCTATGAATAGTAAGCAGGGGTAAAGGCTGAGTGAGCACATAGACTCCTTGGAGACAAACATGGTGTGAGTTCTTGTAAAGGAAATCATTTACTACTGTATTTGCTTGACTTTTGATTAAACAAGTCCATTACAGGTACAAGTGAGCATGCAGGAATGTCTCAGTGATTCTGGGTGTGCAGCTCAGGCCTACAGAAGGTTCAAGACTTGGACAAAGGCAAAAAATAATAATAATAAAATAAAACTGCAAATTAAGAGGTTAGAGGTTTTTCTTTGGAGTATATATAAGAAAAATGTTCCAACTGTACAGTAATTTATAAAATACAAAACTGGATGTAAAATGCTATCTGGTTGGCTGATGGACTGTTCAGTACCTTCTGAGAGAGAGCATCAAAAAGACCCCAGAAGAGTTTCTTGGTGAGATGGAGCTCCTCATCTGATGCCATGCCATAACTTCCCAGGCCTGAGGGCAGGCAGTAGTATTTCCAGTTCTGTTCATAGTGATTGGTCAAAAGCTACAATGACAAAAAAATGCATGTTACCAAAAAAAAAAAAAAAAGAATTAATGCTTTATATAGCAGCATAGTATTTCATCATTGATATGAGGCCATGTTCACCATATCTACAAGAAGATTCCATTCTTTTAATAAAAAAAAGGAATTCTGAAATCTCTCTACTCCTAATAAGATGGAACCCCTACTGTATTTAGGTATGGCTACCTGGTGTCAAAGCATACTAACGTGCACTTGCAGCCATAATAATATGTGGCACACTATTTTGAAACATCTCATTTTGCTCTAAGTATATTAACATTTTAAATACATTGAACAAAGCTAAATTTGAAATGCATTCATTATAGTTCTACATGCCCAGTGGAGAGAGTGGACTGCTTCAAGTACCTCGGTGTTCACATCACGCAGGACCTATCATGGTCCTGTCACATTAACACCATGGTGAAAAAGGCCCGACAGCGTCTCTACCACCTCAGACGCCTGAGAGACTTTAGACTGCCCTCTAAGGTGCTCAGGAACTTTTACTCCTGCACCATAGAGAGCATCCTGACGGGAAACATCGCATCCTGGAACAGCACCATGCAGGACAGACGAGCCCTACAGAGGGTGGTGCGATCAGCTGAGCGCATCATCCGAACTGAGCTCCCTGACCTGCACTCTGTCTACAGCAAGCGGTGCTGGACCAAGGCCAGGAAGATCATGAAGGACCTCAGCCACCCCAGCAATGGACTGTTCTTTCTGTTGCGGTCTGGGAAGCGCTTCCGCTCCCTCAAGGCCAATACAGAGAGACTGAGAAGGAGCTTCTTCCCGCAGGCGATACGGTCTCTCAATCAAACCAACACACTGGACTAAACACCTCTGCATTTTCTTGCACACACAGAACGGACAATTATGTCAATGCACATTTGCACATATATGCACATATGCACATTTGCACACTTCAAGGACTTCTTTTCACACCCCCCTCATCTCATTAAAATACTACCTCAAGTTTTTCACAGACTTAAGTTGTAATATATTATATTATACTTCAGATTTTATATATATATTTTTTTTGTAACTTTGCTGGAATCTTGTTTTATAGGTTCCATTTGTAAAAATATTTAAGGTCACGGAGCGGTCGTATAAGCATTTCACTGCATATCGTACTGTGTATGACTGTGTATGTGACAAATAAAATTTGAATTTGAATTTGATTTGATCCACTGGAAAAACCTCAACTATACAGTCAAAACCAGCAGTTCACAGTACATACTGTACACCTTAGCCAAAAACATTTTCCCCCATTTTCTGACCATTAATCCTAGTTTCGGGTCAGATAAGATCAGTGTTTTATTTTTAAGAAAATTAAAGTTTTACTTCAGCTTATATAACTTTCCTCACATTCCCATTGGGAATACAGTTTATCAGTATGTGCAAATGTTGTCTTTAAATTGTTGTAACTGTGTCAGGTTTGTAGGCCTCCTTTCTCGCACACGCTTTTTCACTTCTGCCTTTCCTATTTTTCTATCGGATTGAGGTCAGGGCCACTCCAAAACCTCAACGTTGTTGTCCTTAAACCATTTGGAAACAACATTGGAAGTATACCTGGGGTGATTTCCCATTTTGAAGATCCATTTGTGACCCAGCTGTATAGTGCATCCGGAAAGTATTCACATCTCTTCACTTTTCTTTCACATTTTGCTATATTACAGCATTATACCAAAATGGATTAAATTCATTCTTTTCTTTTACAAACAATACACCATAGTGACAACGTGAAAAGATTTTGTTTGAAATCTTTTATAAAAATGTATTAAAGATAAAAAAACGAAGGAAAAAATGTACTGCACATAAGTATTAACAGCCTTTGCCATGACACTCAAAATGAAGTTCCCCTTTCCACTGATCATCCTTGAGATGTTTCTACAACTAGATTGGAGTCCATCAGTGGTAAATTCATTTGATTGGAAATGCACACCTTTCTATATACTGTAACGTCGCACAGTTAACAGGGCAAGTCAGAGCACAAACCAAGCCATTAATTCCAAAGAATTGTCTGTAGAGACAGGATTGTATTGAGGCACAAGTCTGGGGAAGGGCACAGAAAACGTTCCGCAGCATTGAAGGTCCAGATGAGCACAGTGGCCTTCATCATCCATACATGGAAGAAGTTTGGAACCACCAGGACTCTTTATAGAGCGGTCCGCGTGGTCAAAGTGAGCAACTGGGGGAGAAGGGCCTTAGTCAGGGACGTGATCAAGAACCCGATGGTTACTCCAAAAGAGCTTCTGTGTTTCGCTTTAAAGAGGGAAGAATCTTCCAGAAGAACAACTAATCAACTGAATTTACAACACGTGGGCTCCAATCGAGGAGTGATCGGATGATCAAGGATGATCAATAGAAAGAGGACGCACCTGAGCTCAATTCTGAGTGTCATACCAAAGGCTCTAAATACGTATGTAGATGTGATTTTATTTATTTTTTTGTTATTATTATTATTATAAATTTGCAAAGATTTTAAACAAACTTCTTTCACGTTGTCATTATGGGGTATTGTTTGTAGGATTTAAAGAAAAATACAGGCTGTAACATACAGTAGCAATATGTGGAAAAAGTGAAATAATTCTCTGTTTATATATGCGCTATATACTACTGAAATCTCACAAAGTATATACATTTTTTTATAGGGATACCTCAATCTTTGAAAAGCACTTTTTGCATTAAAGGGCATCTCAACCACAGCTAAGTAATATGAGTAATGATACGTCATGTTACAAATACCTGTCTATAAGCCATAGTGCTTATGTGGTCAATTGAATGAGACAGTTCTTGTTTAAAAAGGGAACCTGATTTTTTTCCTGCAAACAAATGAACAGTTTGTCAGATCAGATGGCCAGTAGGTGGTCTAAGTACAATAGGTCTGTTCTGAACAGGAACCACATACTGGGCACAAGGAACTCCATACAGACATACTTTCATTGAAAGCTTCAAGGTCAATCGATTATCTTACATGAGATCATTAGATCATATTGAGTGATACAACCAACTCCTGGGTTGGACCAGAAGGTCACATCTAGTCCAACTAAAGCACGGTGTCTTTTTTTGTTAGAAAAGAGGCAATTTTCAATACATTTTGTATAACCTCTTATATGGTGGAGCTTTATTGTTAAAACCGGGAGATTCCACACTAAGCCCCTGGTGAATAATAGTAGATAAAGGTACCGTGCCCCTTTCAGAATCTTCTGAATCAGGATAGGATTGAGCTTTGCTCAAATCCCTCTTTAATTTCCTTCATAAAATCCTTTTGTGTGTCCTAGCGAAACCCAACTGAGCTGCAACCATTTAGAAGGTGGCTGGTGTAGCCAGTTTAGAGTCAATCAGCATTGCGTACAAGCCTATTTGGAGGCATTACTAAAAATGGTGAACATGGCAGTTCAACTGACAGGTCATTATCAGCCTTGAAAAGCACTGGTGTCACAGCACAGGAGACGTATGAACCACACTGCATCTTTAATAGAGTCAGTGCTGAGACAGTGAGCCCTTAGTTTCTGCAGATATTCACCTTCTAGTGGGATTTAGACAACACATATTCAATTATCTTTATAGTAAAATTTCTAAAAAATACTATGGCTTCCAAACACATAATGCTCAAAGATATCCATCTTCATAAATCATGACACAACATGGCCACTATTTGCACATGCAATTGAAATAAAAATAGCTCATGAAAATTTGGGATTATTATTTTGGATCCAATTTACTCAGTTTAATATGGAAGCTAATGATCAATAGCTTATGAGGGATGACTTGTCAGGGGCGAACGACAAAGTAGAGAAGCATGACAGCGTGGGAACGTTCATGACATGACTAAAGTCTTTTGTAGATATTGAACCATAGTGGCAGATGACTATTAGCTCAGTGTGAGACTGGCAGCAGGCAGCAGGTTGCTGATACAGTACATGAGAGTAGTTGAGATGTCAAGAGTATACCTATATTTTTGCACCTACTATACAAAATATCATGACAGGTCCATGATGACAGTTGGATCGGGTGACTTGAGTGCCCTTGGTGTGCATGAGTAAATGCGGATGTGTGATGGTAGGTGTGAAGTACTAAACACTTTTTCTTTGGCACTGAGCCTTCCTACTGTACCTGTATATGCCTTACAGATATAGATGCCAACTGTATAGGGATAATAGCAAATTTGCACCCCTGGTGCTGGATATGGTATTGATGTGCATTATAAAGAGAAAAGAATGATGTGAACATAAACATACAGCTTTACTTAGAAATGCAATTAAATAATAATGATTAAGTAACTAAGAAAGGCTCACCTTTATGGGCATCTTGCAGTATTCTGTTAGTTGTGGAACATCAAAGACCAGACGGCGCAAAAGCTGCTGCAGCATAGATGGCCGCAGGTGTCTAAGTAGATAAGCAATTAAAGCATATTTATACAGACTCTGGAACCATACACTACAATCCACATGAATGTCTGGATTAGACAATAGCTCTTACTTGCAGATGGCAAGTAGGCACTGCTCTATGGAGTCTCGTTGGGCCTTGGTGAGCGAGCGGCCCTTGGACAGTCTGTAGATCGTGTGAAGCGTGGAGTCCATGAGTGTGGCGTAGTGCTCCGTATGAGCAAAGAGAGATGCACATCGTGTCAGCAAAGGCAGGACAGCTGAGCCGATGTACCTGTTCAAGGCCAGTGCTGTCTCTGTGGTGCTCAGCACCTCCTAGTTGCAGTGAAGCACAACACAACTTTAATGAATGATAATCACTCTGATGAAAATCAATATACTGTATTATAAAATTTGTTTTTTAATGTGTTCATTTCTTCTGGGCTGAATTAATTTCAGACCTGTTATAAAAGATTCAGTAAGATAATTGTAAAAAAAAAAAAATCTAAATCAAAGAAACAAACACTTAACACTAAATAGTACTGAATACTGCCTCATAAATAAATTAAAAAAAAAAACATCATGTTTCCATTCTGCAAATGGAGCTCAGGACATGTTCGTATTCTGGTATTACACTAATTGTATTCGACTAAAGGGCTGGAACTCAATTTTTGACCTCCGACTAGGAATAGAAAAAAGAGAAAGCTGGTAATGAACTCACTGTGTCCAGCGATGCTGAGACTCTGAAATCAGGCAGGAAGCCCACCTCCAACAGGTTTAGCAAGAAGCTTTGGTCCTCAATACCATACACACGGTCCAGGAAGAGCACCATTGGTGACTTGTGCTCGGGACAGAAACTGGCATTCATGTCTGGCTCTGTCACACTGCCATCTGGAAAGACAAAAAAAATCTATTTTAGCATGGGGAAGGAATGGAACATATCATATGCAACAGATGTAGTATCAGTAAGGTGTGTCTGATCAGAGAAGAATGTTTGGAAAGACTCTATCCGTCCATCAGGATTTAACCTGTTTGTTTTTTTTTCCCCCATTCCTCCCCAATTTCCTCTAAATTAAATATTATTATATTTTGAAATAATAGATTTTTAAATTTTATTTTCATATAAATAAATCAGATATACAACAACAGGAATTCTGTTACTGAAGGAAACAGGAATCAAGTTACTGAATTCTATGAGATTGAAGAGGTTGATTATTGCATTATTGCTCACAGACAAAAATCAACTGGTCCTTGGGTAAAATGTTCTGGGAAACGGCGAGAAAGCGCTTGCAATTTCTGAATGACCCACAATATTCCCAAGCAAGAAATGAGTCTAACCTTTGTTGATAACAGGCACTTTGAGTGGTATGCTGATGATGCCCACTAAGTCTTTAGTAGGCACTAGAGAACGCAGGATGGCACGAATACGCAAAGCTTCACCCTTGCCTGTGTTGATTAACTGTGAAAAATAAACAATACAATGTTCATACACCGTTTGGACTGTGCCTTGCTGAAAGTTATTCTCTAAACCAGTGAGCTCAAAATTGGTACAGAAAACAAAGGCGTAAAGCTTTGAAATGAGTAGTTATTTTGTTTCGGTAAAGTTGGGCAGGACTTACGTGCATTTCAGGGGCACAGCGTCCCAGCAGATCAATAAGGCCTGAGTAGAACGACATGATAGAGTTGCCCATGTGTGCCACCTCTTCCTCCTCACCATCCTCCCCAGACCTGTCTCACACACATGCATGCACGCACGCACGCACGCACGCACGCACACAAATACACACACACAACACACAAAGAGTACACATTTAACCAGTCACATTCATGGCTTTCAACTGGAGGTCAGAGGCAACAGGAAGTGCATTAGATCAAATCCAATCTCAATGGTTAGACTATGAGCTAATGGCTTGGGAAAAGTTGCGTCACAGAGTTTTAGAGTACCTGTCTGATATATTTGAGCTGCAATAAATGAATATTAAATGTAAACATTGGTGGCAGACGGGATTTGGGATCTTACACAGTTGCGCCTCCTTCACTGGGCAGATCGAGAGCAGGGTCCTCAGAGATTTTAATGGCTTCCAGCATGGCAGCTAACAGACCTTGCCCCCCCTCTCCCCGCAGAGCAGGGCCGAAGCACTCTGGACGCCTGATCAACAACTTAACCACCACATTAGCATTCTCCTCTACACTCTCACCTGAGAAACACAAAAGCAAACATTCAAGTAGCCTGATGCATATCGGTGGTCTCATTAGACCGTGACCATCTATTTATCACGTAAATAGACAAGAGCAGGAGATCTGAGATACTGAAACAAAGCGCACCATTGACAAAGACAGCGAATCGGAGGAAAGACAGGTAACGTTCTCCTTCTATAGGGTTCCAGCCGATGTCAGGGTATCCCTTAGCTACCAGCATGGGGCAGCTCTGAAGACCACAACCAGCCAAGTATGTCACCACCTGAACATGAATAAACGTCATGTTAACAAGTCTTATATTTAAAGTCTTTTAGAAAAAAATCCTAATGCAAAACTTTACTGGATATTCTATTTATGCACATTGCATTCCCTTTAATACAGTTTTAGAGCTTTAAATAATACTTGAATGCTATTTAATCATCATATCATGTAGATGTACCTTTTCCAGGTCTGGTTCCTCTAAGGCCAGGGCCAGACTATTGTTATCCATCACTGAGGATGCAGCCACATCCAGAGGAGTGGAGCCCCTCATGGCCGGGCACGCTGTGTATAAAAAGAACAAGGCTGTTATATTTTGTCCATTAAGCATGTTAGTATTTTCACCAGCAGGGTGCAGTCTTTTCTCACCTTTGTGAAAATGGCGTACAAAAAAAGAAGACCAAAATCTACAGTATTTTGCTACACTTGCTATCATAGTAGGTTTGGGAAGCACCACTGAATCTGCTTTAGGCTATTTCTGTGAATACGCATGCATTTTAAGGGGGCAGTGTACTGGATTTTTTTTGAAAATATTACAACGACGAAATGATATTCCTGCTTATGTTTTGCTAGCCCAGAAATTAGCAAATTCCACTTCCTATGTTCCTTAAAATGTGACTGTCAAGCAGAGGTGGAAAGTAACAAATTACATTTACTCGCGTTACTTTAATTGAGTAGTTTTTTTGTGTACTTCTACTTTTTAAAATCTGTAATTTTACTTTTTCTTAAGTATGTTTTGTTTGAAATATTCTTCTTCGCTACATTTGAAATCATATTCGCTACTGAGTAAAAAAAAGAATGCAAGGGGGAAAGAAAAAAAATTGCACCCCGGAAACCACTGCACTGATTGATTGATTGATGGGCATGGAGAACAAACGCGCTAAACTCTAAACTCACAAGAACAATGGAGACGGACAAAACAGATGCCAGTGATGCAGACCCAGCTAAAAGCGAAATGCCATCAGATTCTCATGAAGCGAACCCTTGGTCATGTTTAAGCAGCTACTTTGATTTCAAGCACAAGAAAGGCGACAGCTTTATTATGCAAAGGTGATATAAAAAAAAAAAACGACTAGTTTGAGATTTATATCCGCTTGTTTGTTTTGTTTGTTTGTTTTTTTAACTACACTAGAATCCTCCATCCAACCCCTGCTGTTAAAAAAAGTAACTTGGTAACTTTTACTCTGACAAATAAAATTTATGAGCTACTTTTTACTTTTACTTAAGTAGATTTTTATACTGGTAACTTTACTTGTACTTCTGTAAAATTTCACTGAAGTAACATTACTTGTACTTGAGTGCAAAAGTTTATTTCTCTTTCCACCTCTGCTGTCAAGGAAGAAAGTGTTAATATTGGGGTGAAAAGGAAGGATTTTAATCTTCCCCCAATTTTGTTTTGTGAAATTTTCATGGGTTCTGAATGCTGCAAGATATGCATTTATAATGCATATGGAATATATATATATATATATATATATATATATATATATATATATATATATATATATATATATAAAACTAAAAAGTACACGTTGCATCTTGAAACAAATATAAGCCAGCTGAATAATGAACAGCAAGTAAATGAATTTATTTTATGTTCGTTCTTCTTTTAGCTCTCACCCCCCCATCCCGCCCACCACCACCACCACATAATAACGTTCACCCACCCTACTTCAAGTAGTAATAAAATAGTAATAAAATTTCCCTAGCCGCTCAGTTATGAATGATCATGTTTCCTATTTTAAACAGATCACATGTTCAGCCTTGGCTTTAGAGTTCATTGTAATTATTTGACTGCTTGCTAGTTTCTGACAGGAGGAAAATGAGAATTTGCTCTGGGCTGAGCAATACTGCTGAGATACAGAGATGGGGAAAGTTTCCTGCCGAGTCAGACAGCCGTAGCAGTCAGACTCATTCCTCACAGTAACAACTCAACCCCAAGAACCACAACAGCACACTTCCCTATACACTGCCATGTTAATCAGTGTCGCATTTATACACCAGACAAGTACAATGAGTGCGCCAGTCATATTTTACACTTAAGTCGGATTTCTGTAGCATGCAGCATGAAGGATAGTACGAAATCTAGTTCGAGATACAATGCTGTGTATAAACAGCATTCTGTCTACAGTATTCAGTGCGTGACCATACTCTAAATTACAACTAAGGTTGGTTCCAAAATATTAATTAATATGTTGATAAGATGTTCTGTTCCCTAAATCAATGAAAAACGCAATGATTATTCAACACCTAGAGTAACATATTTTGTCCAGTGGTGTAGTGGTTAGCACTGTTGCCTTGCACCTCCTGGGTCCAAGTTCAATTCCCGTCCTGGGGTCTGTGCGCATGGATTTGCACGTTTTCCCCATGCTTTGTGAGTTTTCTCCCAAATTGCCTGGAGTGGGAATTTGTGTGTGAATGTTGACTGTAGGTCATACCACTGTTCTATTGGAATAAATACAATGGTCTCCATTGGCGTCCACGATCCCTAGCTGGACTACAGAGATTCTTTGAAGGATGGAACATAAAAAAGTGTCTCTGTGTGTGTACTGTACAGTATGTCTGTGCATTTACCCAATCCCACACTGCTGTTCTCCAAAAGGTAGCTCAAATGTTCAAACATTGCTTTCTGATTCTCACGGCTGATGCGGCAGAAGTAGCAGAGAAAGCGGCAGCAACTGGCCACCATTTTGGGGAAAGCAATCTCCTGCAGAGATTTAAAAAAAAAAACTTTGTAACGCTACATATATTTTAAAAAAGATGGGACCTACCTTCTTTCAGCTTGCCTATACCCCCATACTGACAACTCTAATCTAGTCTGTGTTCAACATAGCAGAGTGTCACCAGAGCAGTCACGTCCTTACACTAGGGTTTCTGCAGTGCTGATTTTTTTAATTATAATTTCTGTTATATACAGAATAACTCAATTACTCAAACTTGTACAAATCAGAATGTCTTTAATCCTTACAGCTTATCCAGATACGTTGCATCATAGCATATAGAATTGTTTGCCTTGTTCACATCATCGACGAAATAATTTAGCGTAAAAATTTACACCTTTTGAAAAGGTGCATTTGTTCTGTTTTTGATCAATCCAAATTCAAGAGATCAGACTTAAACATGCTTGTAAGCAACACATTTAAGGTATACACAGATGTTCATGAGAAATCTAAGCTCATGGTCTCAGCTCATGTATCTGGTGTTCATGTTACCCATCTTGAGGCCCCCTTGATGAAGCTGCCAAGGCGACATGAGAAGTAGTAGGGTGATGTACTACTGCAGTATCTCTTACACCAAAAAGCATCCACACGTTCTCTGTTGCCATTAAATTACAGGCACCTGGTGTTGCCCAAAAAGGAGCGACATCAGAGATCACCTTCTCACCTGATGCCCCTTCAATCATTATGAGTATTAAGTGGTTAGACTTTGCAAGTCTATTTATCTCCTGGACCTTTTTACTTTAATCATGTAGGGTTTTTTTAAAATTATTATTATTAACCACAGCTGATACAAGACTTTGTCAACAGTGGTTTTCCCTCAAAACTCATGCATGGTTTATTAAGAACATTTTAATAATTAGTTAATGTCAGCAAATGTCACCAATTTAAGTATATTCTAACGGTATGTAATACTCCACCTTCATAACATAGCTACTGTATATGATCAAAAGTATCATATATTACCAAATTTATATTTTATATTATCAAAATTATATAGTTCACATCAAGGTTAGGATATTACTAAATTTACTAACTGAATATTACTAAATATACTAACTGAACACAGACTGAACAAGGACAAATGCAATAGAAAGGGAACTGTACCTTAGATTTGTCTCCTCCTAGCACATTGACCATGACCTCCATGACCGTCTCGTGCATGCCCAGAACCCGCATCAGATTTGGATGCTGATAAAACACTTTGTTGTTCATGATATCCCTATGAGACAAAAAAGTGAATAGTATTCTAATATCAGTTGTACCAAAAAATTGCCCCACTCCTAAACACTTTATAAAGTTTCAAAGCTACAGTACATGGAATGCGTCTATCTCAGACGTCCCTACCCGAGGCCATCGATCATAAGCTGACCCTCCTCTTCGCCCATTCTCACACTGAGCAAAGAGCGGATCTGTCCCAGTGAGGCCAGCAGGTTAATGGCGTCCTGCACAGACTTATCGCTGACAGTGTAGCTTTTCCTCATAGCACGCAGCAGTTCACCGATGCCATCGTACTGCCTCCGGAGTAGACTGAACATGCTGCGCACCAACGCCGGGTTCTGTATTTTGCACTCCTGAGCCCAGCTTACCATTGTCTGAGAGATCAGCTCCTTCAGGTTTGCTAATGGACAAAGGGAATACAGAGTAACTTTGAGATATTCTTTTAAATAAATTGGTTGTATGAGACAAGATGCACAGTCAGACCATGGTGACTTTAACAAGGTCTCTGTGACGTTTATTACGTCCATTATAAAAATATTCCCCATTAAAATACATGAATAACATAAAGTCAATCAGATCACATTATTTAAATGTGTATGCATGTACAATGCCTGGCCAAAAAAAAAAAAAAAATATATATATATATATATATATATATATATATATATATATATATATATATATATATATATATTCATTCAACTTCACAAATTCACAGTTTGGGTCCTGGAATATGAACATCAGGAAAGAAAAACCTCATCACTGCCTCCAGATGCTTGTACAGTGGCCACTACAGTATGCATGCATCCCTTCCTAACCTAATCGCTCTGGAATAGCGTCAATCAGAACTCATCAGACCACATGACCTTTCTCCATTGTTCCCAAGTCTATTCCTTTTGCTTCCTAGCAAATTCAATAGATTCTGATTTTTAAGGATACACAGCTGTTTAGTCCCAATCCTATGAGTTTTCATCCCGCTGTGTGAGTACAGATATGCTCTTACTTTCACTATCAAACATCGCTATGAGCTTTCGCGTTGATTTTTTACTATGCAACTTCACCAAGTGTTTAAGTGATCTGCATTCATGATTTTGCTCTGATCACATCCCTTCCATGAAGTTGACGTTTCAGCGCTATCCTTTCAGGTTTTGATAATATGTTGAATAAGTTTCAGTCCTTTCAAATTGCCTTAGTTGTTTTCTTTGTTTGGTGCAGGCCAATAATTTGACCATTCTGAAATGGCAACTTTTTTTCTTTCTTTTTTTGTCCAGGCAGTGTTGATGCATGTGTTTATATTTAGCAATGTATTGTTACATGGATAGTCCTAGTAACACTTCATTTTTAAAACAACCTCTACTGTATACTGTAGCACTTGGTTCATCACATACTTTCCCTCTGCATCTCATGTTGTTCCAGTTATTAACTGTAAAGCACAACTTCAGGTGAACATTTTTATATTTTATGTAATATTGGTACTAGATCCCCACTATGTGTTCACAGCTGAAAAGAGCCCAATGAGAATTGAGTAATAAACCCAATGATATTGATAATTGTCGAATTTTCCGCCACTGTGCTTAGGGGATCTCTGGACCCCACTGGGTGCGCCACACGTTAAAGCAAAGGTTGTGGTAGGACTGTAGGTAGCTGCTAAAGTAGCATGTCTACCATAATAACGCTAAGAAATGGACATTAATTTAATTAATTTTTGATTTTATAATATAATGTACTGTATATGTTGGGCTGTGTAGCACCGGCTGGAAGGAAAAATGATACAGTGATAAATAAAACATCAGTGTGTAGGTACAAAGGCTGACGGCTGAGTTGCACATCAGAGTCATAAATCTGCTAGTGTGTCTTCTTGTCTTCCAAGGTTTCTCTAATCATATATTTTAAAATGGATGACGAGGAAGCAAACATGACACATTTTTACCTGCATTGCTTAAGGGATCAGCTACACTTCATTATTTTTTAAGAAAGAATAGTTGCTCGCTCAGCTGAACATATTTTATGCTTTCTTGCATCTGAGAACAGGATTAATCTGGGAGCCCATTAGAGCAAATGCAGCAGAAATGGTTCTTTATTCATTGGGTAACCTTTTGGTCATCACTTCCTGAATTGCTTAAAATTATAACATTTAAGTCAGCATTTAGTGTCAGTTAGTCAGTTCACAATGAATGTGACTATATTCATTATCTTGGCCTATGTTTTGTCAAGTGAGTTTATCCTTAAATCCGCTGCCAAATTAAATGCATACGTTAATGCTATGAATTTAACTAAGGAAGTTATTTCACTCTTTTTAAGCAATAGTGTGTTATGATTAAAAATTATTTGACTATTTTTTTTTAATATGTCATTTTAAATACTCAGGATCGGATATTAAACTGGTTTTGAATGTGTTTCCTTTCATGAGTGACTGACATGAATTTTTTTGCATGCATTATACTGAAATCCGTTTCTATATAAAGCACATATTCAAATGCGGTAACAAAACCTATGAACAAAGACCAGGCAAAGAAAGACGAAAGACAACTGAATAAAGAAGCCCCGGTTTTCTATAGCGATATTGACTTACTTGGAGCTGCTTGCTCTTCCTCTGATGGTTGTTCCTCAGTTTTCTGTGGGCGACCTTTGATTTTATATAACAAGGAGAGCAGACGGCCTTTTATAGATGTATCAGGTTCCTCCTCTTCTTCTTCTATGGGAATACCTGATGGAGCACACCAACACAAACATTTCTATTTCATTTTACTTTTTTTTATTTATTTTAGATGTTCACGCATATGATACGTATGAGAAAAGAACATACAGAACAATACAATATACTGTGTATTTTGTGTGTTTGTGTGGTGGTGGTGGTGGGGTAGGGGGGGTGCAGTAGGGGTAGTAGAAAGGACAAAAAATGGTGTAACAAGAGTCATACCACAGTGGATTCTCAGGTCATCATGGAAGGCATAAAGTTCCTCTTGGATGCCCTCAGGACAGGGACAGTCCTCTCCAGAAGCGAAGTCCAGAAGCATGTTAATCTGGAGAAAAGGCCAGAGTTGAGCTCAAATACAGGTCCTTCTATCCTGAACAGGTTGCTGTCATATGGCAAGTGGGTGGTGGATTTAAATAAGCAAATAAAGAAGATACAGGGTTCGGAAACTGCAAATATTAAATTGCTGCATCTTCTCAGTGACAGATCTGTCAGTTGCCCTGGTTACACAGTGAGTTGAGTTTCATTTCTAGCCGGTGTGTAATATGGCAAAATTTGTGAGCCATATTAAAAAAAGATGGATCTTGCAAAAAAAAAAAAAAAAAAAGAAGCAAACCACGGCTCTGTCATTGTCGGCGGATCAGTGTTTATTAGAGAAGATCATAAATCTGCTCCTCAGCGGAGGTGCGATTATGAACAGAAATGGACAGGCTTCTGGGAATTGTTCATTCTTACCTATTTTTGGACGACTGACCAGGGTGAGCGAAATGACTAAAGCAGCCATCAATTCGCTACCTTTGACTCAACTAGAATAGTAAATGAGATTTATAATGTACTGCGCATGGTTTAATATTGAATGCACGGGTCGTACCTGCTCTTGGGGAGGCGAGCGGAATTCCTTGGTCTTCTTGGCGGTGATCGCAGCGGACATGTTGAGGGCCAGCATGAGCTCGTTGTAGCGGAACTTTTGGTTGTACTGCAGTTTGGACACGAAACTATCTGAGAAAGCCACGATGGCCTCAATACGCTGCTTCAGCTCACAGTCACAGAAATAGTGCAGGAGTTCGCACATCTGTACAGTAAACACAAACAATACAAGGTGGTGAAATCACTATAATAAACCATAATATCAGGTCTATGTGATATGATTATTTGAATGACTGAATAAATTGAAGCACATACAGCCTCTCTAGATCAGGGTTCTCAAACTTCGGACAGTCAGAGGTATCAGCTTAGATTTGTATATATTGTATGTACAGTATATAAACATAAAAAAGGTAATTAAGTCAACTAGGCCTATATTTCAAATAACTCACTGTAACAAGTACTGCATGAGTAATTGATAATACTAATCTATGTCTAATGTTTTAGTATAGAAATATGCAAAAGAATTGTTTCCTCTTTTTTTTTCGCCATCAAATTATAACACTACACCCTGCCGTTTCCTAGAAGCCACTTTGAGAACCACTTCTCTGGAGAGCTTATTGCTTCCACCGAATTACAAATTGCCTTTTGACCTGATGTTTGACTGATTCAGGCAGGCTCTTCTCCAAAAGACCTTTGGGCGGCTGCTTGTGTTCTTTGCTCTCTTCCTCCCCTGCCTCCACAGCTTTCTCCTCATTACTGCTTGCCTCTTCTTTCTCGGCTGGCTCCTCTACAGCCACAAGTTGTGTCTCCTCCTCCTTGCTTTCCCCAAAAACATTGGGTTCAACAAGCAGGAGGATGATCCTCACCTCCTCACTACTCAGAGAGCCCATAATCAACAGAGTGGCAATCAGCTTGAGTATGGGCACAAACTGGTATTCGACACTGCCCCCTACAGGGTCACGGATATGAGTCCCTCCGCCCTGCACTGCCTCTGTCAGCATGCTGATGGCCTTCTCCTTCAGAATGCCCAGTGGGATCTCCGGACTGTATAAGTGCTCACGCTTAGTGTTGATGAAGCACGGCGGTGAGAAGTTAAGCCGAGGGCTGAGTGACGTGCTCAGTCCCACGCCGGGCAACGAGTGGTGTTTGGAGTCATCGGAAAAGAGTCGGATGCTGCGGGTGTCGTCTGTGATGGGTATGATAAACTCATTCTTCATCATGAGGCGTGCTTCTTTTGCCCTCTCCAGGTGGATGCTGATAAGAACGTCATAGAATCCCTCACGCAGCTGTCCTGTCAAGTACTGGTTGTCAATGGTGTAAAGGAGCTGTGACTGGTCAAGGTGGCTGCAGAGAGCGTGGGCCACGCGAGTGTTTCCCAAAGCGCAGAGGGCACAGTAGAGTTTCAGAGTGTGGTAGTGAAACTGTCGCAGGTCCTCGTATTCTGAGAGCTCCATGATGTCTATGCACCTTCAGGCCATTAGGGAAGAAAATGTACACACTTAACTGGAGGAAAAGGCAGGTATAACGCAAAAATACAAAAACAGAGCTTTTAAAAAATATATTATTATTATTATTATTATTGTTATTATTTTATAATAAGATAATAATAAATATATTATATTATTATTATTATTATTATTATTATGAAATGCACATATCTAATGGATTATTGTGAGGCACATAATGAGCAAGAGATTAAAAAGGAGCATTAACTTTGTACAAAAGTCCAGCAGCAAGCGTTTAATCACATATATTTCTAATATCGGTGTAAAACCATACTGCAAGATTTTAAACATGGTTATTTTCGGGAACGTAAAAAGCAGAGAGCTAAGCATAATAAAAGCAAATCAGCTGTTGGCTATTTAATGCCTGCATGAAAGCAAGTCTTTGGAGTCAGAATTAATGAAATGGTTTGGAGTCAGATATTTAAATCTGACGCATTTAACATACGGCTGTCTATCAATGGTCTAAGTGAGAGTACAGACTGAAATAATATTCACTTTAGTGTATCGTGTAGTTCTATGAAATAATAACTCTGGCTTGTCAAAAGTGCATTTGATTAAGAATCAAAAATTTTGACAAGTCTTTGACAAGGACTAGGCAGGTTGAAAACTGTAGAGGTGTGAGTGTGACTGGCAAGATCACTGTAGCGACAAAAATCATGTGACAATGTGATGTACTGTAGCTGCACACGTCCGATATCAGATGTAGTTTTCCTATGCAGTTATAATAGCCTCCACTCTTCTGGAAAGGCCTTCAACATCCAGTATACGCTCCCATTTTCCTCATTTCTTATTTTATTAGATTAACTTGAAATAATGTAAATGAGATTTTTCATTTAAATAAAACATCACTTGCCTGTTTTCCTCAGGAATATGCACTGCCATCATCTGCAGCGGCTCCAGGCACTGCACCACCCAGCCGTGCCTCTCGCTGACCCGTGCTGTCTCCACTGAGAGGAAAGTGTTGGGCATCCTGCTCCACAGAACAGCTACAATGGTCTGTACATCCAACCGTGGAGGACACTGTGGTTCTGGGTTACTATGAAGACTTTTGAAAATGGCCGATGACAGCGGCATAGCATCCTACGTGGAATAAATATTATTAATATTATTATTATTATTAGATATAATTATCTTAAATGCTTGAAAGGGTTAGGGTTAGGGTTGAAAGGTATTCTGCAAGGAAGGACTTACTTTGATCTTTGGGAACTCAAACTCAAACAGGTTTGGGCTTGTGGGCTCAACAAACACCGCAGGGAACAGTTTTGTGTTGGGTTCCACCTGATGGATAATGACTTATGAGATATGAAAAAGCAAAAAAATATATATACATCTGACTTGTATACTTATAGTGTATTATCACAAAAAAATGTGTTCTTCTCTGAGACAGTATAATAAATTCATATTGCTCCCTAGCACCAATTAGAATCTGGCACTGGTTCAGCATTTTAATTTAAAGCCCCAGGCAAACTAAGATAAGAGAGCACATAAGAGCTTTATTCGTGTAAGGCAGACTGACTGGAAGCTCATATCAAACAAGTTCTTCCATATTCTTTGCTACATTTCAGAATTGACAATGGTTTTAAGTACTGCTTAGACAGTTACACTTGTCTATAGCAAAAGGATGTTTCATTTTTTTTACTTCTTCCTTGTGTAATATGTACTGAAGCAAGATGGGGGTATTAAATTCACAGCTAATGTGTGATAGTGGACACAAATGTGATGAGAACATGCTATGACCATCACCCTCTTTATATTCTCAGACTTCCATGTTTATTCATACTGTATGCTTCTGGTATAAAGGATTACAACCAACAGGCTGCAAAAACCCATGGCCAAAATAACTGGCAAGCGTCATAGTTTCAAACTGTAAATTGAATGAATGTCTATAATCTGAATGGGTTATACTGAAAAGTGAGTCACAAATCTGCACAACACAATTCTGCAACTGGATGTTCTCAACAGGACTTATGACAAATGTTTCGAACTAAAGTGATGACTACATTACTCAATTATTAAAATAAGATTCATAAATCAAAAGAACCTGATATGCAATAGGCAGCTCCTTGTTGTTGGCAGTGAATGAGACAAGACCAGAGGCCAGATCAATGTGACATCCAATTATGAGGTCAACGTTACTTCGTCCAGATGAACTACCAGAAATGTCACCAGCGCACACCATGTAGCAATTACTCCTTCTAACACTGGAGAAACAGCACAGATAAAACACAATGAGGGAATCATTGTGTTGATTCAGCACAGCGTAAAATAGAGTGTTCATATACTGTATGGCTAAGACTAGGAAGACCCCTGACCTGTCACACCTGTATGTGCTTGTTGAGCATCCATTTATAGATTTAGCCTCTCACCTATGCCACGTTCCTTTTTCATGCTTTTATAGTCATTTTTGTTCTTTTGGGAACTATCTGATGTATGCTTAGCAACAACAGCATTTGTGAGGTCAAGCGCTGATGTCAGTTGAGGAGACTTGGCACGCTGTCAGCATACAAATTCCTCCCAAAGGTATTCAGTGGGGTTGTGGTTAGGCTACTCCAGTTATTTCACTCCAACCGTGGTAAATCATATGTGCAGAAAAGCACTGACTATTTGGGCTCCTTGGTTCCAGGAAAGGGGAAATGTTAATGTTATAGAAGACATTCTAGTCTATTGTGGGGTCATTTTCTACAGTACCTTGTGACAATAATCTGGAGTAGGCCTTCTGTACATACAGTACAGGTGTGACTGTCAGAAGTGTTTTAATTTGTTTTAACACACAACACCGGGTTACCAATGCTATTGTTGTTAGGCCTATTCTGCCACATCTTGTTAAATAGCAATCACTTACCCAAATAGGTGCATCCTGACTATATGGATAATGTACTGACCTCTCATGAACACGGCCACGTTCATCCCCAAGAGTTACAGTCACTGTGCGGACTTTGCTCAAGTTAAATTTCTTGCTGTAGTAGTGGTAGTCTGGTGTTACCCAGCCTACCCATACCGAGGAAGGATCCTGACCTGCAAACACCCTCACTGAGTAGAAATACTGAAACACAAGCAAATAAGAAAAACGCATTGATCTTGTTATGTAAAGCTGCTTTAGACTGTTAACAAGAACCGTATCTACAATATAAATTCATGTCAGGTAATGTGAGATTTAAATTCCTACCTTCGTAATGCTGCCATAATCAGTCTTTCCACTGTCAACCTTCTTGGTTCTTTGGCCATCACCGATCACCTCGTTTATATCGGTGATTTTTCTGGGACTGGAAAAAAACTCAACAGGCATGCTCAAGCGGCAATAAATCATGTCGTTGTTGCTAGCCTGTGTCCCAAATGTCTTGTGGCTCACCTTTAGACATGGTGGTGAGTCCACAGTCCCATCAATTCTAGTCACCTAACATAAAGATGTTGTTTAAATGTATAGTTGCGAGTTTAATTCATGATATAGTCAAATATTTTCCCGTTCGGATTAGCAGTACCTCAATGTGCTCATGGTCCACTGGCACATTGACAAATGTAGGAAGGCGTTTGCTGAACCACATCGTAACCTCTCGGTTCATGTTGACAGCAAAAGGCTCAAAGCCCTCCTGAAGGCCACACATGGTGTAATACTTAAAGGTGCTAGCATCTTTGCCCAGGTTCATATGGCCAATCTGGGAAAGGCCAAGGCTGCAAACTGGGATGAAGCCTAAAGAAAGGAAACTTTATTAAACTCTAGCATGATGTACTGATTCATCCCATTCTCTGATTGGACCAGTAAAATAAAAATGAAAAGATGCCCCCCCCTCCCCCCGCCATGTGACTTTCACAACTTACCATCTTCAGTCTCAAAGTCAGTGAAGCAAAGCTCAGAACCCTTGTTGGTAATAAGGATCTCTCCATTGAGAGTAAATATCATAGATTTATCCTCCATGTTAATCATGCATCCCACAACGTCACCTTTGTTCCATGTTCTCCCAAAGAAGTGGCTGCCCATGTGTACCTGTCGACCCTGCAAGACAGGTTTCACTTTAAAGAAACGACCAAACCTGAACAGATAATCTGCTGGAGCAACACTACAGGAACACTTACTCGAAACCCATCAAAAACATAGGCTTGGTCATCCATGCCCAAGCTGACGTCAGGTCTACAACTGGGCCGAGCCCAGCCGACGCACATCTCTCCAGCGGTCACAGCCTCAAACTCAAAATACCATTTCCCTGATTTCACTGCATAACTCTTCTCCACACGGAAGAAACGGATGTTTTCAACACTTATTTTCTCCACCACATGGGCAGCTGTGGACAAAGTGGTGACATCATGACCCGGCTATGGCTTTCATTGTCTTTGCACAAAATACAAAATGGTGGTGACAGTTTGAGATCCATGCGTACCCTCTTGATCTGGGGGCTCAATGTTGTATCCATATCCAATTAGTGTTCGGATGGCCTCTCGAAGGCTGTCTCTGTTAGACTTCTTTGTGCGCTCATCTAACAAAGAATATGGCACCAAACGAGGATTGCGTCTGCTCTTTAAATCCTTTGGAGAGAGAAAATTTGACTTCATATATGCCAACTGGGTTTTGCTTTTCATTGTGGATTTACTGGTAGGTTTTATTACATTTCCACCGTTTTCAAGCGTTATAAATTTACCTGCTGAATTCCGTAAGTCCATCCTTGTTTAATGCGATCTTTGGCCCAAACGTTATGAGCGTTTTCAGCCAGTTTATCAACCAGAACTTCCTGACCAGGTGTCAGTTTCACATCAGAAAGCTCTAGTGGCGAAGGCTTATAACCATTTGACATCACATATCTGAGCAAAAAAGGAAGAAAACTTAAAACCATCACTCATGTACAATACATTCCTATTTCTTGAGAGTCTAAACTCAATACTGAATAGATTAATGGAAAAAGCAACAGATTTGTTCTGTGAGCAGCCACACACACAGCTTGCTCAGTAAGGCACTGAAATTGGATGGCAACATTAGGAGACACTTCAATGCAATGTGTCAAAACAGTCAGCAGCTCCATCATACCTTTTTTGCTAGAATTTAGTACAGTACATCACACAAACACAGAGCCTGAGGCTGGCAGGCCAAAGAGCTCAAACAACAGTGGCGTCAAGTGGCACTCGAACAAACTACTGATGGACGAACGTCGTTTTCATGCTGTCACTGTTTTCTCTCTTGTTTGATTCATTTGCTTACCGTTTTTCATTTTTACGAATAAAGATCAGCTGCTATCATTGCTTGTACTATTCTTTTACTTTCTTACACTACAAACTTGTCTTATATGCATATCCACATAAGATAATGAAGTCTAAATCCCAAAATGTTATCAATGCATTGCGCACATTAAATAAAACACCCTGGAATGTACAGTATATTCCCCTTGTTTTTGGTATTTTGGTCCGTCCGGCGCATCAGGTGTTGGATACTCGCCCCCCTGGAGATCAAAACCATCAGTTTTCTGTTGCAGTTACTTAAGGGGTTATGTTGCCCACTCGACACCCAACTGTCATTCAATCACTACAATCAATTTGGGAGTGCCAGTTAGCCTAGTCTGCATGTCTTTGGACTGTGGGAGGAAACCGGAGCACCCAGAGGAAACCCACCAAGCACAGGGAGAAACTCCCTACACACAGACCCGGGGCGGGAATCGAATCAAATTCAAATTAAAATTTTATTTGTCACATACACACCCCGCGCCTTGGAGGTGCAAGGTTACTGTGCTAACCACTAAGCCACTGTGTCACCCATACATCGCACTACTTTCTTTATTTTATGAATTATTACTTCTGTAACAGGCCAGTGACACAGTATATGCCTATACTTACTCTTTGGGAAGTTTGATCTTCTTCAGTTCATCTTCAGCATTAATATTAATTTGTACAACATGACATCCCAAAGCTAGTAAGGTCCTGCATTACCAGGAGGAAGAAAAAAAAGTTTACAGATTTATACAGCAACCATAAACATTCAAACGTATATATATATATTTGCATAGAGTTTACAGATCCACAGTGCATTTTAACAATGATTAACCCTTTAATTGCTCTGCTCAATATTGTGATAAAACAATCTTTGATTTTTGTTACTACTGCATCAAAAATATTAGAAATGAATGAAAAAAAATGAGATTCCAGTGCTTGTCTCTTATTATGGATGTTTAAAGGTTAAATACATAAAAACAACAATCAATACAAAGAAAACAACAGCTGTTTTGTTAGCACTTTGTCTAGTATAAAATATGAGGATGAGTTAAAAATGATCCGGGCTCTTGCTGTAGAATTTAATTAACTTCACATGCACTCACTTTAATGTTTCTGTTGACATTTGTAGGTTATAATTTTTTTCAGTTTCAGGCAGCTTGGAGAAGTCAACCAGGCAAGGATGCTGCCTCTTGTTGTCATCACGTACCTTAAAAAAAAAGAAGGGGGAAAAAATAGACTAAGGAACAATGCTTGATAGACTTCCTGTACTTCTGGAACCTGTATAGTCACCTGAGTCAAAACCGGTCTGACTGCGTTAGGTAGAAATTGACTTTCGGTCTGAAAATCTAGAATCATTTCCCTCTTTGGGAATGAAATATTAAGGCAAGTCAAGAAAGCCATCCTATGCCTAATTGGTTGTCACTTTTGGTGGTACTATAAATTCTTACCAGAAATGCAGAATAATGTGACACTGGGCTAATGGGCTGTCATTGAAGCTCTGTAAACATCTGGAACAATCCAAAGTAAGTGATCAGGTAGTACCTCTGGAGTAATGAAAGCGATAACTCCTAATGAATTTCTCCTTGAGCGATTGTGCCACTCAGTGAGATTGCTTCATTAGCCATTGGAGCCCAAAGCTCTGCTGCAATGAGCCCCGTCTATATACTGTATATGTATGTGCGTGTGTGTGAGTATCAGCAGTTTCCAGAGCTGCTGCTGCACTAAGCAGTAGACACACATTACCTCTGTGCACTCTCATCATTCTTCGCCCGATTATCTGAAAATGAGATCTACATGCCCATCTGCTGGGTAGCTATTTGGGATCTTTAAGATTAGTCAGGCACTCTGAATTCGGGGTGACTTTTTCATTTACAGTCCCCTGGCTTTATCTAGCCGGTCAGTGTTTGAGGGAGAAGTGAACGGTATGAAACAGAGATTAATATCTGGATGAGATGGTGTCACTGCCGACGCAGTACTTTGGTTTAAGATGGGAATTCCTTTGATTGCAGTGATATTCTGGTGTGTCTACAGAATGTCAATACAGATGTCTTACCTTGCCATAGGTCCAGCCGAGCTCAATTTTGTTCATACCCCAGAGTTCGTGGATGTTCTCTGCTAGCTTATCACGTACATTTTCAAGGTGTGGAGGCAGAACAATCTGACAAATACAAAGACAAAATTTATAGTCACTGGTGTGATTTTTTTTTAATGGAAAGTATCTAAATGTACAGCATCGAGTAAAAGAATATACAGTATATTGATGAGAAAATGAATGATTTGTTGTTAAGGTCTCACCTGGCCAGTATTGACAGGAATGGGAATGAAGGTGGCTTGAGACAGGAATTGGGTGGTTCCCAGCAAGTCCCTCACTCCCTCTGCATCTCTCTTATACTCCTTCACTGGCTCCACCCGCATCTTTTCTTTGGGGAGAAGGGCTTCATAACAAGGCGCATAGCCAGCAGGAGGGAG
This sequence comes from Clarias magur, assembly GCA_013621035.1. Taxonomy (NCBI): domain Eukaryota; kingdom Metazoa; phylum Chordata; class Actinopteri; order Siluriformes; family Clariidae; genus Clarias; species Clarias magur. The sequence goes on along the minus strand of QNUK01000013.1, from coordinate 2,567,193 downwards.
GAATTTAAAATCACCATGGCGACCACCCAACAAGAAACGAACCCTAGTGAAAGATGTAAAAGTGGGCGCTGATTATTCATATTATCTGGTGTGCATCACCGTTATTATGGATACTCATTTCCCAGCAATACATCGGCTGTGGAGAAAGAGTGTAAAGTAAGGTATGAGGCTCAGTAGGTAATAAATCACTAACTGCAGTCTCAAGGTGAAAGGTAATGGATAGGAAAAAAAGCCCAGTGGAAAAATGTCTGCAGGTTCAATGTCAACCTCCAAGTTCAATGTTGACCAAAATATAGCCAGAAATTTACCTTTGAGCAGTTCTACAGGACCCTGTGTCCCCATCAATAATTGTGACCTGTCTCTTGTCCCACCTCGAACCATTTAAACACATGCAAGTTTGAGCAATGTCAAAAACAAACCCTTCACTTGTTCATTTTTCATCATTTCACACAGGTGCATGTAGTCCTCACATTCGAGGCAGTTATTTATGTACAAATATAATAAAGCATGAGGGGTGAGGAGCCTGTGGTGATGCTGACTGCATGACTCACTTGACCCCTGCTGAGAAGCTGACAACAGGGAAGAAGAAACCGTCCGTGTTGAAGTCCTCGAACATTCCCTGCACGGGCTGGCCATTAATGCGGAAGGACATGCTGGGGGCGCCGAGGTCCAGACAACAGCTCACCACGTCATCAGAGGTCAGCAAGTGCTGGTTAATAGAGGCTACGGCCCGCGGGATTCGCCCTGCAACACATTATCATGGTGCCATGCTGAGCTGCACCATTATCTGAGTATACCTTTAGCCCATATATTTTATTCAAGCTATTTTACTAAAAGTGGAGCAATGCTAATAATGAATTTTCCCACTTATTTTTTTTTTAAGTAAAGGTCAATTTGACCTAGAAATAAAATGATGAAATAAAGTGCAACCTCTTACATGAAGGGTACATATAATAATATAATAATATAGACAATGAGTGAGTGAGTGAGTGAGTGAGTGTCTGAGTGAGTGAGTGAGTGAGTGAGTGTCTGAGTGAGTGAGTGAGTGAGTGTCTGAGTGAGTGAGTGAGTGAGTGAGTGAGTGAGTGAGTGAGTGAGTGAGTGAGTGAGTGAGTGAGTGAGTGAGTGACTGAGTGAGTGAGTGAGTGAGTGACTGAGTGAGTGACTGAGTGAGTGAGTGAGTGACTGAGTGAGTGAGTGTCTGAGTGAGTGAGTGAGTGTGAGTGAGTGTCTGAGTGAGTGTCTGAGTGAGTGAGTGTCTGAGTGAGTGAGTGAGTGTCTGAGTGAGTTAGTGTCTAAGTGAGTGAGTGAGTGAGTGAGTGTCTGAGTGAGTGAGTGAGTGTCTGAGTGAGTGAGTGAGTGAGTGTTTGAGTGAGTGAGTGTCTGAGTGAGTGACTGAGTGAGTGAGTGCCTGAGTGAGTGACTGAGTGAGTGAGTGCCTGAGTGAGTGAGTGTCTGAGTGAGTGAGTGTCTGAGTGAGTGACTGAGTGAGTGAGTGAGTGAGGGACTGAGTGAGTGAGTGAGTGAGTGAGTGTCTGAGTGAGTGAGTGAGTGTCTGAGTGAGTGAGTGTCTGAGTGAGTGAGTGAGTGAGTGAGTGTCTGAGTGAGTGAGTGTCTGAGTGAGTGAGTGAGTGAGTGAGTGTCTGAATGAGTGAGTGTCTGAGTGAGTGAGTGAGTGAGTGTCTGAGTGAGTGACTGAGTGAGTGAGTGAGGGACTGATTGAGTGAGTGAGTGAGTGAGTGTCTGAGTGAGTGATGTCTGAGTGAGTGAGTGAGTGAGTGTCTGAATGAGTGAGTGTCTGAGTGAGTGAGTGAGTGTCTGAGTGAGTGACTGAGTGAGTGAGTGAGGGACTGAGTGAGTGAGTGAGTGAGTGAGTGAGTGTCTGAGTGAGTGACTGAGTGAGTGAGTGAGTGTCTGAGTGAGTGAGTGAGTGAGTGAGTGTCTGAATGAGTGAGTGTCTGAGTGAGTGAGTGAGTGTCTGAGTGAGTGACTGAGTGAGTGAGTGAGGGACTGAGTGAGTGAGTGAGTGTGAGTGTGACTGAGTGAGTGAGAGTGTGAGTGAGTGAGTGTCTGAGTGAGTGAGAGTGAGTGTCTGAGTGAGTGAGTGAGTGAGTTCTGAGTGAGTGTGAGTGAGTGAGGTGTGTCTGAGTGAGTGGTGAGTGAGTGTGAGTGAGTGAGTGTCTGAGTGAGTGAGTGAGTGAGTGTCTGAGTGAGTGAGTGAGTGAGTGTCTGAGTGAGTGTCTGATTGAGTGAGTGAGTGAGTGAGTGAGTGCCTGAGTGAGTGACTGAGTGAGTGAGTGAGGGACTGAGTGAGTGAGTGAGTGAGTGTCTGAGTGAGTGACTGAGTGAGTGAGTGAGTGTCTGAGTGAGTGAGTGTCTGAGTGAGTGAGTGAGTGAGTGAGTGTCTGAGTGAGTGTCTGATTGAGTGAGTGAGTGAGTGAGTGAGTGTCTGAGTGAGTGACTGAGTGAGTGAGTGAGGGACTGAGTGAGTGAGTGAGTGAGTGTCTGAGTGAGTGACTGAGTGAGTGAGTGAGTGTCTGAGTGAGTGAGTGTCTGAGTGAGTGAGTGAGTGAGTGTCTGAGTGAGTGAGTGAGTGAGTGTCTGATTGAGTGAGTGAGTGAGTGAGTGAGTGAGTGTCTGAGTGAGTGCCTGAGTGAGTGTCTGAGTGAGTGAGTGAGTGAGTGCCTGAGTGAGTGCCTGAGTGAGTGTCTGAGTGAGTGAGTGAGTGAGTGCCTGAGTGAGTGAGTGTCTGAGTGAGTGAGTGAGTGAGTGTCTGAGTGAGTGAGTGAGTGAGTGTCTGAGTGAGTGTCTGATTGAGTGAGTGAGTGAGTGCCTGAGTGAGTGCCTGAGTGAGTGTCTGAGTGAGTGAGTGAGTGAGTGAGTGAGTGAGTGAGTGCCTGAGTGAGTGTCTGAGTGAGTGAGTGAGTGAGTGTCTGAGTGAGTGTCTGAGTGAGTGAGTGAGTGAGTGTATGAGTGAGTAAGTGACTGAGTGAGTGAGTGTCTGAGTGAGTGAGTGAGTGTCTGAGTGAGTGAGTGTCTGAGTGAGTGTATACTATACACTAATACTAATACTGTCCACTATTGCTTCCCAAATGCCAATTTTGTTGATGCACACACACAGTGAACACACCTGACCACAGATGAAGTCCATCAAAGGCGTAGGAGTAGAGATCATCACCAACACCGTTGCCCCCCCAGCCCTCTCCACCCCCAGGGTAGGGAGCATATCCTTTAGTGCTGGCCCAGCCTACACGCAGATGAGTGGATTCACTTGTGACAAAATGGTCCACCTGATCAATCATCAGCTCAAAGTACCACTTCTTATATTGAGCTGATCCCTCACTTATACCCAGGAAGATGTTTGGCCTGATGCTGTCAACAGTAGAAAAAATGTACGAGTTTAAGTTCTTATTCATAAAAGGACTATAGTAGGGAATGTTTAGGAATAAAAATGTATGGCAAACAGATTGTGAACACTTGCCAATCACAGTCTCTATACAGTATGCATACAGTATACACCAATACATTGTTGTTACCTTTGCACATCATTAACCAGACGTGTTTGGAGCAGGAGATCCCTTCTTGGAAGCAGGTGGTCACAGATGATGTTCTGATTGGCTCGGACTGCCACTCCATTACAGACACAAAGAGAGCAGAGGATATCCAGAATCTGCAGAGAAGTGGTTAAGACAAAGACTTTTTAATATTCAGGCCTTAGAGCAGCCATTAAAACATTAGAAGATCTACAGTATCAGTTCTAAATGACTCAATGTTATGCATTCCACTTATACTTTCTTGGAAGGGATTGAGCACAATATAAAATCTCTCTTTCTCTCTTTCACTCTGTGTGTGTGTATGCACGCAGACATTTAAAAGAATTCAGGTTCCTTTTGTATATCACAAAATGTCGGCTTGTGTCATATAGCTGCACTGTATTGTGGATCATTTCATCCACACACATCAAATATAATATTACCTCGCAAAGCATTATGCCTATAGTACAGTATAGTGTATATTCATATTATTATTGTTGAAATTTGTCCTGTTACAAGCCACTAAAACTGTGCCAGCTATTTCTCCCAGAGATGTCACCATGGCACAGATCTCCAAAGATGATTTTATGTCTTTCAGTTTTCCCAACAGTTTAGAAAACAAAAAGTTCAATGTTGGTTTGTGTTTCCTAACCTGACAGTCTGGCTAAATACTGACCTTGTGGTTGCGTCCATGTTTATAAAGAAGGGAAATGATGGATCTAATGTGGTCTTTCTGGATGATGTTTAGAGCCTCTGGACTCTCTGTGAGGATACAGTGCAGCGCCTCCAGGATGCCTGCACAGAAAACCCACTTGCTTATAACGCAGGCTGTTCAGTATTATAAGTCTGTACACTCTTACTATGAAATAATGTAGAGGCACAAGCAAAGCGCAGAGAGTTGGTTAAGCATACTGCAGCTTCCTCCTAATGTGCTCTGGGCCAAGAAGCAACAAAAACCAATTATTTGTGCAGCTGCGGCTAGTGGACCATGTGACAGTACACTAAACTAAGGTACTGCATACAAAATAAGAGCAGTTATAAACACATAACTCTGCATGTGAGGTACCTGAGGAGGACTCCAGCCGCTCCAGTTTGCTGACTAGCCAGTCCAGTTTGCGGGAGAACTGTGTACAGTTGGGTCTGTTCCCTCGGATCAGGGCGGCTAGAGGACGACAGCGAAGAAAAATGCAAACATTTTCTCAATTCATAGCAAAGCTACAATCATGCATTTGTCATGTTCTTTACACAGAGTCATTCATCTGCTGCTATATGCAGGATACGCAGAAAATAGAGGTAAACTGAATTCTACCACTAGGAAGAATTACTCTGCAGCTACAGACAGAAGCACATTTATAACAGCTTCCAAGGTCCTGCAATGATTTTAGCAGTTTTTATAAATGCTACATAGTAAAACACTGAAGCTGGTTAAGACGGCACGATTAAGGTGGCACAGTGGTGTAGTGGTTAGTACTGTCGTCTTGCACGTCCAGGGTCCGGGTTCGACTCCCATCTCTGTGTGCATGGAGTTTGCATGTTCTCCCTGTGCTTGGTGGGTTTCCTCCGACAGCGCAAAGATCTGCAGATTAGACTAATTGGCATCCCATAGTTTGTGTGTCCTGAGATGGATTGGCAAATTGTCCAGGGTGTACCCCACCTTGTGCCCTAAGTCTCCTGGGATAGACTCCAGGCCCCCTGCGACTCTGAATACAGGATAAAGTAGTATAGATGATGAGTGAGTGAGAAAATGATTATTACTTACTGATGAATACATGCATAGTGGTGACGGGTTATGTTGCTATTTTCCTCCCGTATCACCTGGCACTGCTCTGTTCTTGCTCGAAGTCTCTTTGTTTCTCATTTCTAAAACAAGTCACATTTTCTGTCCTCTCTGTTGACCTTTAGCTGCTTTTGAATGCTGATTGCCTATAATGACTGGCTAGTTGTCAATACCATGCTGATGCCTTTTTCTTCTAGTGTTTACCAATCAGCCATGAGCTCTCAGTAAGTCTAAAGAAAGAGCCACTGAGTGTACATCATACTGCCTCACGCTTCAATGTGTTCCATCAGGACTGTAGTACTTGATTTATTACCGAAGGTTGTTGACTGTTAGGTAAAAAAAATAGTTCAGTTTTATTGGTAAAAGTTAATATAAATAATTTTAGAACACAGAAAATATATCATTTATCCCAGTTTTACATGTAAGCTATGCAAACGTTTATTGGTTTTATTACTGAAACAAGTACCAATGGTAGTGGATCCAAATGTCTTCTGTCCCTCTAAAATGAACACGTCCAAACAACAAGGCAATACATGAATCTGTCAAAGACAAAAACGCTCTGATGTCAGCAGACTGATGCATCATGCCCATAGTCCTGCCCTTAAGCCTCTTCTGAGGGTCACCTCCACATTTGGCTGTTAGAGAACCTAAGGCGTGTTTGTAGTTGTCATAGTGACCTGATGAAGGTGTCAGACAATTAAAGTGAACCATAGCAGGTCTTCCCAATAGCAACCTCTCAAATTGTCTCAAAACTCAGATTTCTACCCACAGAGATTTCTTCATTCAAACAAAAGCTGTATGTAGTTTCACGAATATAAAAAGACAACTGTAATTCAAGCATGCCAAAGGCCTTGGCCTTTTACAAGTTCACACTCACCCACTCATCATCTATACCGCTTTATTACATATATAGGGTCTGAGACTTAGGGCACAGTACACCCTGGAAGCGGTGCCAATCCATCGCAGGGCACACACACACATACGACACTTCGACACTTCGACACTTGCCATTTGGGAACGCCAATCAGCCTTTGGACTGCGAGAGGAAACCGAATCACCTGGAAGAAACCCACCATGCTCAGGGAGACCATTTAAATTCAAGCAAACCCTGGAGGGTGCCACCGTTTTTTGCAAGTTATCTTGGGAATTAGTCAAAGTAACCCGGAATGTGGACAAGTCGTTTAATTCTGTACATCTGCAAAGTAAACTCAAAGCACAGAGAATTGAAACCTAAACCCTTTTAAGGATTCACCTAAACTCAATGAAGGCAAATTCCCCTAAAACAAGCTGGAACTGAAAATGATCTCTTGACAGTTATGGGAGAGGATCAGAGAGAGAGATAGGAAATTTATTTAGGATATAAAACAGGGCCAAGATGTATTTTTTTTTTACTAATCAGTGGAAGCCTGTCCACTGGAACAGAGCGCAGGTCAGGCAGACAGGGACATCGTTTACAGTACTGCACATCAGCCGTTCAATAAATCGCATTGAACTGCTTATGTATTCAGAGTAACAAGTAATTTTTTTTATGTTTCTATTTGACAGATATACTGTAAACTGCTTTTCCATTTATTTGCCTGCCTTTCTAGATGTTGTGCAATTGTACAGCAGAGCACATTCACTGCACAGTTATTGTGACTAGTGATGAAAAATGAGAACTGCAACAATCACTCATACTGTACAGGCCAATGGATGATCTGTGGTGTGGATAAGCTCCTTATATAAGAACTGTTTGTAGACCATGTAAAGGCTGGGAAAACAGGAAAATATCTTCTTTTCCCAATGTAAGAATTTTGGGCTTTTTGTGTAGTTCTTGAGATTTAGTTGAGATCAAAATGTGCCACCCATGTTAATTATATGACCTCATATATAGTATATGACAGCATGAACAGTTCATATACTGTGTACTGGATTAATGTAGGTTTCTCATGTCAAGTGATATTAATTTGACAAAAAAAATAAAAATAAATCTAATATCCTTCACATCAACATGGCGGTGTAGTATACATAGCAATGTACCCTTGCAGCTCCAGGGTCCGCATTCGGTTCCCGCCTCAGGTCTGTGTGCATGGAGTGTATTTTCATCCAATGGTGGATTTTCTCTAGGTACTCCGGTTTCAACTCATTGGAAATTGGCGTTCTTAAATTGCCCGTAGTGTGAGTGTGTGGGTATGTGTGCTTTGCGATGGCTTGGCACCCGGTGCAGAGTGTACACCACCTCGTGCCCTCATGACGTCTATACCGCTTTATATTATACGATATAAAGCGGTATAGACGATGAGTGAGGAATGAGTGATGTCCTTCACAGCAACATCAAACATAACCCTTTACATTTCACACACTAAAGTCCACATAAATGTCATCAGCTTACTGTCATCAATCCTATCATGAATGGAATGTATGCATGTGTCTTTAGGTGTACATATCATGTGATGTCACGCCTACCAAGCAACTCATAGAGAAGGTTTAAGATGTCCTTCCAGGCCTCTCCTGCCTCTTCCCCTGCAAATTCCTCAAACTCAGCAGCACTGTTGTACACATTGAGCCGGTCGATACAGATAGAGACCAGTGTAAGCATTCCCTAAAATAGAAAGAAAAAGAAGGACATTATCCATCACTACTGTGCTGTACATTCTCAATCTTAGGGTACTTTATATTTTTGTGAAGTGCATAGTGTTCCTCTAGGGACCCCAGTTCGATTCTGAACCCAAGTGTGTGTTTGTGTGTGTGTGTGTGTGTGTGTGTGTGTGTGTGTGTGTGTGTGTGTGTGTGTGTGTGTGTAAGTGTGTGTGTGTGTGTGTGTGTCCGTGCTCATTGCAATTGACTGTCATCCCAGTTACGGTGTACTCTCACCTATTACCCAATGTTCCTAGGTTCCAATAAAACCTCGACAAGCTGAAATTAATAAATTAATACAAAATGGGGCAGGCATGTTTTTTTGTGTTTGTTTTTTGTGGATATTTATTAAAATCGTTTAGCATTTATCAATTTTCATTACATGCTAATTGATAACAACACTCACACATGTAACAGAATGCAAAGACATTATTCAGACTGAACAGATAATGTGCTTTAAACAGTTATGCAAATACAGATATGAATAAAAGACACACATCAGGGGCCCCATGGGACTCAAAAAAAGCAGTGATTCAAATTAGCATATTAGTAAAATGGGCAAAACTGTCCTGTGCATTATGAGGCTGAAGAACAATTTCTTTTCAATAGCGATACCCGAATGCACATGCAGATAAGAGAAATTTAGATCTACAAACAGATGTCAGACACAGTCAGATGCCATATACACACAGTGGCGTTTCAGAGATTACAGAGAAATATGTGAAAATGCAACAGATAGGTTGAAGAATTTTTTTAAACCATATGATGTGCTTTTCACAAGGTAATGATCTTACCTCCTCTTTGAAAAGGTCCTGGCGTTTGATGAGCGAGCGAAGTTGCCTCTGTTTCTCCTCATGCTCTAGCTCTGAGTCGGGCTGCTGGAAGTAAGTGATGAGGTCCTCCAGGGTCTGTAGTACCTCTCCCACCGGCAGACTCACCCCTGATGCTTTCTCGCCCTTCAGTTCATCCAGCCCTCTGACGACACATGAAGAGTGCCAAAGTAAATTTTCTGGTTTTATATTAATAAAGTTAAAAAGACAGTTTAAATTATATTATACATCCCAGGAGTTTGCATTATGGAAAAGCAATATAAGGAGTATTTAATATACATATATAATATAAGGAAATAGGAAACTCATCAAATGCTTCAGGATTTTACTGTATGTATATATGAATGCAAGTACATATGTGAGTTTCCACAACATGACCAGCACTTGCAATCATTTTAAGATACCGACCACAATATGTGCACACATGACTATGATTATGACACCTATAGTATATAAGCTTGTTATGCATCCTATTCAAATCCATGGGCTTTTTTTTTTAAGAAACGGGCCTACCTTTGCAGTTATAAGAGCCTCTGCTCTTGTGTGAGGGCTTTCCACTAGATTTTGGAGTGTGTCTGGGGGGATTTGTGCTCATTCAGGTGAAAGAACATTTGTTGGCACTGATGCGAGGCCTGGCTCAGGGTTTAAACCGGTTAAAAAGAAACGTTGGCCCAATGCATTCTAGTAGGTATCCTTCTCCTGGAAACCTACATCCATTGACTGCCAGGTAGTGAAATATGATTTATCACTCCATGGAACAAATTTGCATGAAGCTGCTCATCATGAAAACTCACTACCAAAGGCAATCTGCAACTGTGTAATTTGTGATGCAACAGAAGATGTGTAATTTTTGCATGCTGTGTGCTTCAGCACTAAGAGGCCCACTGGTCTATCATGTCGTGGCTGAGCTGGCATTGCATCTAGATGCTTCCATTTCACAATGATTGTATTTGAAGTTAACAAAGACAGATCCAACAGTGCAGAAATGTAATTAACGGAATCGTGGTGAAGGTGGCATTCTACGAGAGTGCGTCATTAGAAGTCACCAAGCTACTTCTGCTAACCTTTCTACTGTTGACATTGTTTGTCTATGGAAATGACATGGCTATTATATGGCCTGTATGCAATGGGTGTGGATAAAAAGCAAGCTTGAACACAATAATTAGGAGAGGCGTCCATACTTTTAGCCATATATGAGATGCTATCAAAAAATTTTGAGACACACAGATGGCAGCAAAAGGTTACACGCACAGTCACAGGGAGCACAGAACTTCATAAGTCAGTGTGCCAAAAGACATCGTCCGGTGTATATCAGGAGCTGTGCAACTGGTGCTATTCTGACCACGTGTGTCACCACATCTGCTATTTCATCATGGACAGCAGGTTAGAACAACGAATAAACTGGAAATTCTGTGTGAATTCTTGCCACAGAGACATTTCTTTTCCAAAAAAGACATAATTCTGCAAGTTTACAGCACATTTGAGTCATTTTGAGTGGCAAGAGCGCTTCAAAAGAAGAAGAACATCACTGGAAGACAAGAGATCAGAAAGATCGTCAATAAGCTCAACCCCCAAAAATGTGGAAACCGTCCAAGAACTTGTGACGATGATCATCGGAGAACAATCCACAACTTTGCTGCCATTTCCGGTATGTCATTCTGAACAGAAAGGCAATCCTACGGTGGCCGAGAAGTGCAAAACAAGTTAACAAAACGAAAACAAAATAACAAATTAAAAACCACAATAACAAAACCAAAACCAAAATAACAAAACAAAAACTAAATAAAACATTCAAAAACAAAATAACAAAACCCAAATCAAAATAACAAATTCAAAAACAAAATAACAAAACCAAAAACAAAATAACAAAACCCAAAACTAATTTGTTATTTTGTTTTGCGTTTTGTTAATTTGTTTTCGGTTTTGCTATTGTGATTTTTAGTTTGTTATTTTGTTTTTGGTTTTGATACTTTGATTTTGAATTTGTTATTTTGTTTTCAGTTTTGTTAATTTGGTTTTGAATTTGCTATTAAGTTTTCGTTTGTTAATTTAGTTTGCACCTCTCGGCCGTTCAGAAACAAACCGGAAAAGGTAGGTATAGTTTGCGAATGAAATTCTTACCACTGATTGGACGAGACATCTGTCACTCAAGATATACAGGAAGCACTGTAGCGGCGGTAGATTCGTGTGTGTATGAATGTGCAAGCATGTACTGTCCTTAATGTGGTTTCAAATATTGTGTTCTGCCAAATTTTTGCAGTTCTTGTGGAAAAAATATTTTGCTTTTAAAAGAGACACAGCAGTTCGCAAACTAATCTTTATACCGTGATATGTCATCAGCATGTCCAAAATCATGGGAACGAATGTCCGTCCTCAAAGTAACGTTGAATAAATTCTATTTCCTTGCTTTCTAATGAAAGTTTTCATTATTTTCTTCGTTTTGCCGACCGAAAAAATGGTTTAAAAGTGAAGCAGAACACACAAGAAACAAAGTTAGAGACACAATTTCCTACTTCCTGTTTATTTTGAGTGACAGGTGTCTCGTCCAATCAGCGGTAAGAATTTAATTCGCAACCTATACCTACCTTTTCCGGTTCGTATCTGACTGGCCGAGAAGTGCAATACAAATTAACAAAACCCGAAACAAAATATCAAATTCAAAACCAAATTAACAAAACCCAAAACAAAATAACAAATCCGAAAACAAAATAACAAAAACAAAAACAAAACAACAAAACCCAAAACAAAATAACAAATTGGTTTTGGGTTTTGTTATTTTGTTTTCGGATTTGTTAATTTGGTTTTGAATTTGTTATTTTGTTTTGGGTTTTGTTCATTTGGTTTGTTCCAGAACAAAACCCAAAAAAAAAAAACAAATCCGAAAACAAAATAACAAAAACAAAAACAAAACAACAAAACCCAAAACAAAATAACAAATTGGTTTTGGGTTTTGTTATTTTGTTTTCGGATTTATTAATTTGGTTTTGAATTTGTTATTTTGTTTTGGGTTTTGTTCATTTGGTTTTGAATTTGTTATTTTGTTTTGGGTTCTGTTATTTTGTCTTTGAATGTTAGTTTTGTTTTCGGTTTTGTTCATTTGTTTTGCACTTCATGGCTACCGTACAATCCTCATGTGTGATTTGAACATGCGCCGTGTTGCTGCCAAGTTCATCCCCAGGCTGTTGACCCAGGAGCAGAAAGAACATCACATCAAAGTCTGCCAACAACTTCGTCAGCGTGCCGTGAATGACCCGTCCTTCATGTCGAGGATCATTACCGGTCATTATCATTATTATTGCATTGTAATTGTTGAAATGAAACTAAGCAAGTCTACGAAAATAAGCAAATCCTATAATTAGGTGCCAAGCATTATAACACCAGCCCTACTGTATATCGTCATAGTGTGTGAGAGCCCTCTAGTCCCTTTAAGGATTTTTTCGAGGTCTTAACATGCTCACAAGGTCTTGAAAATTGGCAGACACGTTGGAATCTGCTGCCACTGGGATGCTTGATAGTCTGGGCCCCATGCTTGAGCCCGCTTATCCTTGCTTGCAACTATATTTATGCTATTGAAACAGGTCAAACAGCCAAAACAGGTCATTTTGCCCCCCAAAAAAGATCCAAATACCACTCCCAAATTCTTGGTGAAGAATCCTTTGATCTACCATTCACCTACAGCAAGGTAATAACGAAGTACCTGATGAACTGGGTGAAGAGTTGTGTGGTATTGCGGATGATGCGAGCTGCTCTGGACTCCTCATGTTGGCAGAGCTGCAGAATCAGTCCATCATCCATATGGCCCTCTGGATAGAGGAAGGCCTGCAGACAACATACACAACTTACTTACAGTATCCAGAGAAAGAGTCTTCAATTAGAGTCCAGCTTTATACTGTAAGATTACTACAAAAATGTGCATTTACGTATATTACAATCAGCGACGAAATAAAAGCCGTGAGGCATTTTCAGCCTTACATCATCTGTAATAATTTCAAACTTTGAGAAAGTGTTACCAGCTTCAGAACAGGGGATTGACATTGTGTTGGGATTGACATCAAACTGTGTTATGAATATGAATAATCAGACAAACTGGTAATTTCCTAAATCTGATTGATTTTCACATCTGGATTGTTTTTCAGTCATGATATACACATGTTCCACTTACTGCAAGTGGAATAGAGGAAAGTCTTTAGAACATCTGGAATCTTTAAATAAGAATGTAATTTCATTCATTAATGAGGTAATAATGTACCAATTTCTGAAGTATAAAATACCTTGGGATGTGATCTTACTGGACAAAACTTCCAGAAGTAAAGTTCAGCACCCCTGCTCTAGGAGGTTTTGATGTCTATTAATTAGGTAATTCTTCAATATGTTCTCAGAATTCGCGGTGTTGTTTCTGGATTTTGTCCCAGAACCAAGCTGCATGCCACAGCACTGAGGAAGCAACCACTAAGTCAGGCCACTCGTACAAAATGCTATCACTATGCCTACAGCATTATCACATTTAAAGCATGGTATGGAACCAGGGGCTACTGCATTTACGCATAGACATGCTAATATACGCGTGTCTCACAAGCAATCAGATCAGAGCTCAGGTCATAGTCTAAGAGCGTCATCTTTCCTTGCATGTTGTGCATGGTGCCCTAATTTTCTCAACATTTAAACCAGGTTTGTCTCCTCACCCTTCTCTTGAGTGGCCCGAGGCGAGAGGATTTTGCATCCGGCGCCTGATAGGACAGCCACAACCCTGTCGCCACATGCATGATGAAACAGACCGAATCGCCGTACTTGATCTCTGCCACCCCCATGCCGTCAATGTCCCGCTTTGGCCCAGAGTCCACTTTCTCCTGCAAAAGATGGACAAAAGAAATAAACAATTAGAGAGACTGTGAAATTGTAGTGCTTTTAATCTCCCCATCTGGAGTATTTGCCATGACTGACTTCAAAAATATTTGAAGCACTAAACTGAGTTGACAGCAATTTTTAAGTGCAAAAGCAAATGCTGTTAAGACTGAATAAATCACAGGCAGAGAAAGGCAGGCCAATGACCTTTCTGCATAACAACTTCTTCCAGCTAAGTCGTGACTAATTAATGTCTACAATAATGATGAATTCGCTGTTTAGGATTAAATAACTGGAACGCCACTATAGAAATTACATCTCTGGAACAGATACAGACAGGTTCTCTGTGTGTGTGTGTGTGTGTGTGTGTGTGTGTGTGTGTGTGTGTGTGTGTGTGTGTGTGTGTGTGTGTGTGAGAGAGAGAGAGAGAGACAGAGATAGAGAGAGAGAGCGAGAGAGAGAGAGAGAGAGAGAGAGATACCACAGACACACTGCACCATGTAAGTTATTGATATCACCTATTTTGAAAATGATTTATCACAGCAGGTGACATGAGTTTTAAAACCCTCGCTAAACTGATATGCAGGTTTTATAGCAAACCTTGCTTGGCCTGTAGCAGAATGATGTAGCAGCAGTGTCAGACTTCTCTCTGTCCAGCAGCACCAGGCCACGGTCCTCTGTCTGACCTAGGTAGTTGCCAGTGGAAAGATGGCGCAGGCGGAAGGGCTGACCCCAACGAATATGGCTCCCGCTCCAGCTGTATGACATAAAAGAGCACACAGACCAAAAAAAAGGATATGTAAGTTTCCCTTTAATTAACATACAGTCAGGTCCTTAAATTTTTTAATAAACTACGTTTTTTGGCTTTTGGCCTCTGTACTGTACACAACCACATACTGTATACTGTATATGAAATAATGCACTCAAGATGTGAGCGAAGTCATGATTTTCAGCTTTAATTCAAGGGGTTTGAAAAAAGTGTGGTGTTAACAATTCAGTAAGTACACCTATTTTCATACACACACCCATTTCCCATATCTCAAAATAGAGGAATTGCCTTTAATACTTGAATGAAAGTCCTTTGCAGTCAATGACTGTCTGATGTCAGGAGCCCATTGATATGACCAAATGCTAAGTTCGCTTTGCCAGGCCTTTACTGCAGCTTCTGCCTTCAGTCTCGTCTTCAAAAAGTGAAACACTTTTGGGTGCTATTGGGTTAAGAGTTGTGTGGCTGACTTGGCTAGTGATGAATATCCAATTTCTTTGCCTTGGGTAGTATCTCAGAATAGCGTATAGTCCAATACACTTCAAAATGTATCTTGCTACTTTTATCAGCAGTCAGGTCAACAGTAAACACCTGTGACATGGTTCCATTGGCAGCCATACATGCTTATGGAATAACACTTCCTCCACCACGTGCGACAGATGATGTGGTATTCTTTGGATCATGAGCTTTTTCTTTCTTTCTTCATCGTTTTCTCCTACCATCATTGTAGTACAAATTAATTTAGGTTTCATCAGTCCAGAGAATCTGACCAAGTTTTCGGGGAATGTCTAATCTGGCCCTACTGTTTCTGAGTGTTACCAGAGGTTTGCATGTTGCTGTTAAATGTCTGTATTTAATTGGCCAGATGTTGTTAAAGAGCTCTTACTCACCATGGAAAGGCTTCAATGGTCATCTACTTTAGTTGCCTTCTGTAGGCCTTTTGTTTTTGCTGAGCTTGCCAGTTAATTCCTGCATTTTAAGAAAGTTCCAACCTGTTGTAATGGCCAACCTGTTGTGTTGGCTATCTCACTGATGATTTATTTGGTTTTGGTTTTATGTTCAGCCTAATGATGGCCACCTTCATCTCTTTGGACTTCCTGCTGAGTGTGAACAGCTACCAGCTATGCAAATGTAACACTTAGAATCACCTCCAATTAATCATGGAGTAACAAGGGAACATGCCACACCTTGCCACGCAACTACTGTACTTGTCATTGCCATTTGTTCCATTTATTTATATTTCTGATAATGGCTGTAATTCCTGAATGGTTAATGCCACAATTTTATCAAACGCCTTGAATTAAATCTAAATGTCTTGTGTTTTATTTCAACTTCAGTGTGGTGGTGTGCACAGGCCAAATTCTAAAAACTTATCTTTGTTCCAAATTCCACGGACCTGACAATATGTTGTATATATCCTAAATGTCCAATTATTAGGAAGACCATACTAAATACTCTTACTATGTCTCTCTCACAACGTACGCAATTGTTCATTGCATGGATTTCACAAGGTATTGGAAAAATTCCTTTGGGATTTGGTCCATATTGTCGTAATTGTGTTATGTACTCGGACACAGGCAGATTTCTCAGCTGTACGTTAATGCTGCATATCTCTTGCTCTTCTGCATCCTAAAGGTTGTATTCAGATCTGATGAATGGTGACATTCACACCGACCTCGTATTGTCATGTTAAGAACCAGTTAGTGATGATTTGAGCTTTGCGACACAGTTCATTATCAGGCTGAAAGTAGCAATTAGGGTGAATATGTGATCATAAATGGATGCAAGGGATCATCAACAATACTCAAATTGTATTTAATAGGCACATTAAAGCAGGAACAATACTGGCTCTTTCACTTTGTAATCCATTCAACAAATCAATTTAATATTGACTCAATAAAGTAAACTTTGAAACAGATAATTTAGCCTCTGTACATAAGAGTCAACATCAAGTGTCCAACCCAGTCACAAGTTACAGCATCATCACCGCAAAGTGATTTGTATAGAAGACAGTCTCCTATGCCTTTGCTGACTGAGCTACTTGTTCATGCATAATTGGAAGAGACAGTTTAGAAACTTGATTAAATTTTAGATGTGTAGGTCATATAAAATTGAACAATCGCTGGGGATGTTGACAGGTTTGCCCTTGTGGTGACCTTTGGCTGGTCGCCATGAAGAAAACAACAGCTTTTTACCTTATAAATAAAACTCACCTATTTTGAAAAGGACAAAAGTTTTCCTTTTGTTTACTGAGATAAGTTCATGAAAGATATTCACAATGATGGATAGGTTAAAAATGTGTGTGTGTTCAGTCACCTGATCCGAAGTGGCTCTATCCTCCACAGAGACCTAGCCCTGGACCCTGATTTCCCAGTTTCAAAGTTCACCAGCCTGAAGAAAAACACAGCATTTAGCGGCTGGTGCTGTCTAATTCACACAGTGGCAAAGCCACACATATTTAGATGCCATTAATGGCTGTTAGTTAAAATGTTAACAGTTCAGGTAGAGCATCACACCTCTGCTGCTCGGCGGACTGCTCCGCTCCTGGTATAGTCAGGCTCTCATCGTGTCCATGGAACAGGCGGATCACGTGCCCTCCCAGTAAATATCCTAGAAACACAAGGTGAACTGAATCTTCAAACAAGAGTCAACAGCCGAACTGCTTTATAAATGCAGCAGTAAAAATCGCTTGTTTATGAAAAGAGTCTGGTTAGGGAAAATATCTTTGTCATTCTTTAAAATAGGAAATAAACTGACCCACTGCCACATTGCTGCCAGAACAGGTGGGCTGAGCATTCCACAGTGTTTGCATAAAAGAAGCATCCACTTGTATGTTTCCATTGGAGATAGACAGATGCTGAAAAATAACAGATTGAATTATTTTATGTAGTGTGTGTTCGTGCGTGTGTGTATGTGTGTGTCGCCATGACGATAGAGAATGTATGACAGATTTGACTATATGTCTGATTGTCTCTTATACAACAGTTAGTTCAAACCAATAATCTGATTGGAGGATAGGCATTTCATTAGTGGTGATAACAGCCTGTAACACCACTGGGGCGTTTAACTACATATATCGCTCTGCGTCCCAGGTGTTCCAACAGTCATTAATTACGTGTCGGTCGCCAGCATAGGGAAAAGTAGGCTGGCACGGATTGCAGTACTGGAAAGATGGGAGAGCAGGAAGCAGTTTCAGCAAGAAAACACATGATAACATGAATGCTAATGATAACGTTATGTCATCTTAAACAACACTTGTCTTTACTAACTATAAGAGACGTCAATCAAATATTGTTGGGAAGGATTTAATCCAAAAGGGATGTGTTGGGAGGGTTCATCCAAATATCTATTAAACAAGTCTTTAGTTGACGCCTAAAGGTTGCCGGTGACTCGGTTGTATGGACATCTAGGGGAAGTTCATTCCACCATGTAGGTGGCAGAACAGAAAACAGTCTAAATGCATGTTTTCCTCTATCCCTGAGAGATGGTGGGACCAGGAGCATCAGAGGGAATGTGGTGGGATGCAGGGTGTGATTAGTGCTGAAAGGTGAGTGGGTGCTGAGCTGTTTTTAGCTTTGTATGCAAGCATCAATGTTTTGAATCGGATGCGAGCAGAATCTCAAATCCCTCTCTAAACCCTGAACCAACTCGCTCCTTTATGTGTGAACAAGTATTCAACAAGTAGGGTTTTGTATACCCTACATCACACAGTAGCTTTCCATTTTATGTGATTTGGGATTCAACCCCATAACCCCAGATGGTAGCTGATGTTCTAAAGTGGAATAGGTTGGAATATAAGTAATTCTTGTAAGTTTCTTCTTACTGTCCAACAACTCCATGGTTTATTCTCCTTACCTTTGGGTTACATACTGTGGTACCTGTAACAATGTAAACCTACTGTACTATCATCCCTGTTAATTACACCAGCTGTCGGTCGCCGGCTCTGCCAGTAGCAGTTAGTTAGTTCTGCCAATTGCGGAAGGGTATGTGTGGGCGGAGCAAAATAATAGGTTAAACAAATAAACAAATCATAATCTGTTGATAATAAACGGCGTTTGTTAACCCGTTGTATAAAAGCAATATCACACTCAGGTTGCACCCTCTAGTCTACAAGCACACAACAGCAATATTCGGTTCAACAGAACTCTCATTTGAGCACAGTATACATTTTTAAACCTTTTTTAAAAACCTTTAAGATTTGTGCTCAATTATTTTTAAAAAAGCTCAAAATTATATAAATAATGCTACTAATATATTCTAATGGTTACAAAAAAATCTAATACTAATATAGTAAATACATAGTACAGAATGTGCAGTATTTAGATTATTATACCAATATGTATTTAGAATATGCACATATTTAAAAGCCTGTACAGCATATAGAGCATAATGCTCAGCATAATAAAAGTCTAAAGATAATTCAACAAAATACCTCATTTAAACACATAATGATGCCCAATTACTGCTTGCAGCGTATTGTAATATGGTTCTCACCAGGTATCTCTCTGAGGACACACTGACCAAAATGAGATCATCACCGATGCGAACCTTTTCACCCTCAGACCTCTGTTTCGAGGCTGGATGGATGGTCCACCAACAGGCCTCGCCTTTGAGAAAGAAGCCAAACAAGTAAATGCTCATGAACAGAAGAATGAAGCCATAGTTAGTTTCATCAACATTTTACAACTGTGAATAAATCATTGCATGTGATGGTACACTATGATTAAAATATAACTTTTGCCCCTGGCCAACTGAAGGGCATTTCCGTAGAAGCATATCAAGATATCACATATGGGTATCTCCCAGTGAAGCCTTCTCAAATAAACCCATCCGACGTCTACAATATATAAAAATAGTAAAGGCTCAGGGTGGAGGGCAAGTGTCTGAGAGCTGAACATTGAACCAATGAATGAAAGTTGTTGGTTTTTTTTTTGGTTGGTTGGAATTGCACAAAGCACAGAAACACACAGAAACAAAGTCTGCAGTTGAGCAATATTTTATATTTGAATCTGAAATACCTGTCGAGTCCTCCTGTAATCCTACATCAAATGATAGCTTGTCCGTCAGAGACCTTGACGTCTTTAGACAGGCTAGATACTGTTGGGGGAATAATCAAGACATGAGGTCACATCAGGGCATCTGCAACTCAAATATCAACAAGACATACTAACATTTCTACAGCACTTACATGTCAAATACGCTGAAAAATTATGAAACTATCGTAATCTGCTCAAATCCGGCTCAAATCCAACTCGTAGTGAAACTGACTAAGTAGATCGTTTTATTTATGAGTTTCTATTAAGCCTATTTGTATGGATTATACAGTACAGCCGTCCCTCATGATAGGATTTGTGGTGGTTGAAACAGGGGGCTAATCCTCCCCTCAGTGTCTTTAATCGGTGTGGCACATTCTCACCATTCCACTAAACGAATGCCTTAGTAGGATGGCGTGACCATACAGCAGTGTCCGATGTCCTCCCCCCTGTCCTGCCTGTAGAGAGACAGAGAGAGAGTGAGAGTTAGAAAGGAGAAGCAGTGTGAATACAGATGGAAGGAAATGTTACTATTTTCATAGCAAGTGATTGCTTGTAAAAGTAGGACAAGAGACCGGAAAATCTAATGTCACTTTAGAAGTATGAGCCATTTTCATGAAAACACTGAACCGAGCACATGCTGGGTCACTCAGTTGCATGTTTTAGGAGAATATTTCCTGTTCATTACTCTGAACAGGAAAAAATTTCGTCGTACCGTAGATGAGGAAATGTAAAGAAAAAAAATTCTCAAAAATACATAACGATTTCCTAATATTTTTTTGCAAAAATGAAAACAGTACCAGACTTGTATGATGAAAATGCAGATTAAATAATGAGAAATCAATAATTAACGCTATAAAACTACTTACCCGTCTTATAAACTTCTGAAAGCATTAGGGGGGAAAAAATCTTTATTATAACATTTTTTCAAAATATCGGCAATGCCAAAATACCGTGAACTGAAATCCGTTGCTAAGATGTATTATTCAAAGGACAGAAATGAGCATTTTTTTAAAGATTAAGAATGAAATGCAGAGTTAACATTCCCAGCTGTTATTTCAAGGCTGTGCTACATATTTTTGGCTGATGCATTGCATGAGGATTAGTGATCTTTGGTTGCTGCTCACTCTGATATCTTTCTATTAAAAGCACAAATTTTTACTCCAGACGTTTATTTCATTTGCGAACCCCTTACAGGAAAATCAGATACATTTTACATCTGATCATACGCCAGTTGTGTTGTGCACTGAAATTGGAATACTCTGTTAAATGTCAAAATAATGTCAAAAAATCACAATAAATAAATTGTGTAAAAATTTTTTTTTTAATGCGAATATGAAAAGTGCAAAATTGTGAAAATAAATGAGCCGAAAAATTACCCAAAAAACGATGAAAAAATAAATGAATTATGTAAAATAAACAATGCGACAAAGATCTTGTAAAAACTTCACGTGAAATAAGAGTGGGTAGTACCATAACATGTTTAAGTGTCAGGTGTGAAATTTGTCATAAAGCTTGTATGACTTTTCTGTAAGGGTATACTGTAAAATGTGTAACAAGAAAACCAATAGGATCTTTAAAGCAGCTTTAAAACCATCTGTTATGAAATGTTCATAGAACATGAACAAAAAAAGCATTATACAGATTTAGACCAAAGGTGATAGGGAATCCATATGGGCTAAAATAAAAAAATAAAAATAAACAAATGTAGAAAATATTTTGTGGATTTGTGTGAGGGTATTTCCACTCTGGAATCAACATTCCAGGACATTTCCTCTTCTTTGGTACCCATGAAATTTGACTGGTTCATATTTCAGCTGTGAGAAGGAAGACGTTAAAACTCAACAAAGTCAGGTTCAGGACATTTAGGACGTAGGAAGTCTTGCAACTTATTAAGAGGAATATTAACCAGTATTTGGTAGCAAAATGACGGCTCATGTCAGGTGTAAACTGTGCTACGGTGCGTGTGTTGTATTATTTGTTACTGTTTTTTATTAGGTTTGTGTTGGGATAGTCTAATAGGTTTCGTGGTGTTATAAATAGTAACGTTAGAAAATGAGCTGCACAGAACTGAGACAAAATAGATGAAAAAGAAACTCAACACTCTCGTTTCTGAACAATTTAGTTGTCACATAGAGCATGTACTGTACACCCCTCAGGGCCATGGTGATGAGTAGTGCACGCTTGTTTGCCATATTAGTTTGTGCAACATTAGTTGTAGCTAAAGCGTTTTACTTTGGAAAATGTTCTACTTCATCATGTCGATTTCTCACTGTTAGACTTTCGTTACAGGAAAATCTGCTTTAGCCGGTTGTTTTTTTCCCCAATTTATTTGTAATTGCCCCTTCCAACCAGTGTAAAGTGCCCAGATTGTCTGATTTTCTGTGAAAAGAGAGTGTTGATGCTCTGAGACTAATTGGATTGGTTACTTGTTAGTTTGGTTAGTGTCTCAATAACCTCTTGTGATTCTGACAAATACTACAGGCAAAAGAGGGGAAAAAAATCGATTTAAGTATTAAAAGTGGCTGATTTATCGGTGAGGCAGTTCTGGACCACATGAATGTTAGTTGTTTGGTTTATTGACTTTTTATTAGCCTTCGTGCATTTGGTCGAAATGGGGAATGAACTGTAGACATAACATACCCATCGCTCATGATCAGGTTTCTAGCCATGTTGAACAAAAAATACAGATTTAGAGTTAATAAAAGTAATAATGCATTTACTAATTTGCTCATTAAAGCTAAGATTGGAATTGTGATGTTGTAATCAATAAGCATTTCAACAGTCACAAACATAAAAGTCTGTCATATTACCAATTACAGTATACCAATATAAACATATGTTAGCCAAAATATCAATTAAGTTTCAAACATGTCAGAGATGTGACACATTAAAGGAAGACTGGTAGCTATATCACGCTGTAGGGGCATGTTTTAGTCCCCTTGAAGAGAAGAGTCCCTGTAAATCAACACAAAGGTGATCTGTCTGATGACCTTTGTCCTATAATAAAACATTTCCAACATCCTGATGGATGGTCTATTCCAAGATAACTAGCCCTTCATTCACAGGCCCTGATGGCTCACTGCTCATTGTTCGATACAGTGCTTGTATCATATCATGCTGAAACAGGATCTGGCACGTGGATCAGGTCATCAGCTGCTTATTTCAATGTAATAAAAAACGTTGTTGGTCCTCTTTTATGTTCTCCTCATTTTTGGGTCACCAGGTCTGGATGCCCTTCCCGATCCAACCCTCCGCAGTTTATCCAGGCTTGAGGCTGGGAATAGGTGTGCACGGGCTGTGGCAGTAGCAGTGAGAGCATTGAATGATGGGCACTAATCCACCAGAATGCTTTCATTATCAGTGCGCATTATGGATAGAGTGGGAAATGGCAACTGACATTACTAACATTTTTAAAAGAAGTAATCGATGATAGACAAGCAAAGCACATTGTTACTATGAGATGTAAGTTACATAACTGTACTCTAGAGTAATACTTACAATTAGACAAGCTCTATTCACTGATATCAGTATTTGTGTTGTTATTCGAGGTGGTTTAAAAGAAGGTGTTTACAAGAAAGTACTTTATTACTTATTACTTACTTATTAATACTTTAATATTTATCTGGTGGGTAAAATGGGTGCGGAAGTTCTCTGAAGAGCATCATGCACGAGTTGCTGAATGGTTTAGACATTTTTAGGGGGATCGTGTTGAAGGTCTTTCTGATCTCTCATCATCTTCCAGTGATGTAACCCCTGAAGTGCATGTGCCACTCAAAACACCCTCACTGTCTTATCGCAGATCAGTATATCAGATTCCTTTCCATGCTGACTGAATATTTTAAATAATGTCTTCAACTTCAAAATGTACTGAGTGACACTGGGACCAAAATACTAAAGAAATCAGTTTATTGATACTGGTACATCTTGGTACATATACTGTAGACCATATGTTGGGAACTGCTGAAACAATATTTGAAGTATTTTATAAAAACAAATATAGTAAAATTATAAATTAATAAAAACAGATTTTGTGAATTTGGTGCAAACGCACAAAGTCAGCATAACTGCATATCAAGCCATTCTGGTAGTTCATGGGATTTGATTTAGATAAAAAGCTAATGAGTGAGGTACAATACTATCATAACTTTCATTGGGTTCCTTATGATAGTAAGTACCTTACTTGAAGTGTTAGTGAGAAGAATTTGTGATGATCAAGTGGACATGTATGGTGTATGGAGGACGATACAAGACCTTGTATAGAACTCATCACATGGTAATTCCTAGAACTTTCATTTTAATGAACATCATTCCAAAACGATTCTCCAAAAGGGTATACACATGGACATTAGTAGCAATGGGATCAGCCTGTGGAGATTTATAGGTGGTCAGTGCTAAATAAATATCAAGAAAAAGAATTACTTACCCATAGCCATAAACAAGAGAGTAGCATTACAGGGGAAAGGATATTGGTGTAATCTTTTTATAAATGCAAGTACAGCATGTAAACCACAAGAGGAGCGTGCTGCATTTCTGACTGACAGCACATTTACTTGAACATTGTCAGTTTTTTTAGATGTTTCTCTTTTATTAGCATATGTTATTTTAACTTTTAATATTTTGCAGTGGACTTGTCATAAAGGTTTTTTGTTATTTATGGTATATTGAAAGCCTGTCTAATATTACATTAGCTCTCGCCAACCATCCAGGAACCTCTGTAGTCCAACTGGGGCCTGTGGTGGCCAATGGTGATAAATCATATTGTATTAATTATTACATTAGGTATATAAAAATAACAATCACAGCTTCTGTTGCATTCTGCAAAAATACATGAGATTACAGTGATATTATTTACCATAATTCCTTGTCCTAAAATGAAACCCTGGCTATGTCACAGTTCACAGTACTCTGGCAGTATTATATCAACTGTGTTACATAAAGTTGTCTGACTTTCTACACACATGGCTATAACAGTGACTGAGGTGACATATGGCTACTTACACCTTCCCCATTTTGATCTGTGTTAGCCAGCATCTCCTGCAGGGCTCGCACAGACAGTGACTGCTCCAGCACAAAGTTACAAATGCACAGGTCAGGAGGAACATACTGCAGAGAGAGCAAGAAGCAGAGTCTGAGTGCTACAAGGTCATAGTATTTAACTCATATGTAACAGCTGCATATGAAATTCAAATTAGGTTCAACGGCATAAAAGGCTCTATTACACAGCTCTATTTTAGAATAATAGCCAAGATGATTAGAAATCCCTTAAGGATTCATTTCCTCATTTTTGCTAGTATAATGCTGATGTACAGTACAACTTTGTTCTGTTCCCGGAATGATTATGCATATTAATCTCAACAGTGTTCAGGGCTATACTTCGTTCTACTAACTGCACACATTTCCTATGTTATTCTAAATAAATTATAATAGAGAATTAATAATGTTCTACGTAAAAAAAATGAATAAATCAATAACAAAGTAAGCCTGATGAGAATCACACACATATATATATATATATATATATATATATATATATATATAGAGAGAGAGAGAGAGAGAGAGAGAGAGAGAGAGAAAGAGAGAGAGAGAGAGAAGTATGAGAGCTGTAAGACAGTGGTGAAAAGTGCTGTAGGTGTGACAGAAGAGTTCAAGATGGAGGTGGGTATGCATCAAGGATCGGCTCTGAGCCCCTTCTTATTTGCTCTGGTGATGGACAGGATGACAAATGAGGTTAGACAGAAGTCTCCATGGACTATGATGTTTGCAAATGGCATTGTGCTGTGTGACAAGAGCAGGGAACAGGTGGCGGAAAATCTAGCAAGGTGAAGGTATGCTTCTGAAAGCAGAGAAATGAAGGTTAGCCAAAACAAGACAGAATACATATGTGAATCAGAGTGACGCAAGTATAAGGGCAAAGCTATAGGCATCAGAGGTAAAGAAGGTGCTCAGAGTCAACTGGCTTAGAGACAGCGGCACTGAACAAAGGTCAGAAAGCAGAGCAGGAGGTACAGTAGCAGGGAGAAAGATGTTGAGGTTCTCTTTGGGAGTGACAAGGATTGACAGGATCCCATGATAGATGTTTTGGAGATAAAGTCAGAGTGGCCAGATTGAAGTGGTTTGGACATGTTCAGAGGAGAGATTGTGAATATATCGGTAGAAACTGCCAGGCAGGAGGTCTAGAGGAGGACCAAAGACAAGATTTATGGATGCAGTGAGAGAGGACATGAAGTTATTAGTTGGTGTGAGAGAAGAGGATGCAGAGGATAGGGTTAGACAGAGTCAGATAATTTCCTTTGGCGACCCCTATGCTCTTTGTACTCATTGGCATAGCCATTTAAATGATCTACTGTAGGCCTGTGGGCATGTGTATATATGGCCCACTGTTATAAATACAATTATATAACTACATGTGTTTTTGAAAGCCAAGTACAGTAAAACAACAACAAAAAAAGACCTCTTCTTATATAATGCTAAACATAGTATTTGTCTATAAAGCTATGAAAATTAACTCATCATTCTTGTTCATTTCTAGATGCAAAAAAGTGCAGGGGGTTCAAATGTGTTGGTGTTGCCATGGTTCTCACCACACACACTTCTTCCCATTACCCTGATGAGAACACTGGTATTTCTGAACATAATAATAAACTCCAACTGCACTTAAAGAAAAATGCAACTGCTCAATAATATGTTATTATGTTTAAATTTAAATATGTAAGAAAAGGTGTTATCTGCATTCTAAATCAGAAATGTATTAATAATTCACTTAACTTAAATGTGGTGATGATGTGCTTGGTTTGTCATTATTCAGATTATTAGAATAAACTGGCTGAATCTCGTCAACCATACCTTAGCTTCTGAGGTGGGCTCAAGGTAACACAGTCGATTTCCAAGTCCCTCTGCAGACAGGCAGAATTTACGATTCTCCTTCTGAATGGTAGCAACACACTGGAGCACCACTTCATCATCCTGCCAAGCAGGAACACAGGTGGAGGAACCGGTTAGTTTAAACAATCTGAAAGTCAAAACTTTGAAAATGTAATTAGTCAGCAGTGTCAGACTCCAGTGCCAAAGTATCATAGACTGCAGAGTTTAGCATTCTACCTCATTCAAAAATAAGACAAATCCCTGTAGCAGAGCTGTGAAGAGAACCTTAGAGAGGAAGGTGTTCAAAAATAAATCAAGACATGTTGATTAAGCTTTTACAACACCAGTGACAGCAGGAACTACAGCAACCAATATACAAACAGAACTTGATAAAGTGCCATTTATCAAAATCATATACTACATACCACATAATCTTTCATTAATAAATGGCAATAAAGTACACATAATCAAATTTATTTGATATTTTATAACTGAATGCAATGGGTTGAGTAAAAATTCTAGTATTGCTGACGACATACACAAACTGCATACAAATTTACAAACCATTAAAAAAAATAAAAATAAATAAATAAAAATAAAAAACATGTATTCTGCCAGTACTGATCCTGGCTACACAATGTCCCAACACTGTACAACACTTTAAACACAGCACGAATACAATTAAGAGTCTACAATACAAATCACTACTTTATTAATATTGCCTATAGCAACAGACCAAAGCCAGGGCCTTTATATATATATATATATATATATATATATATATATATATATATATATATATGAATTCAGTTTAATTCATTTTTAATTATTATCAGGAGCAAAAAAGGTTCCCTGACTGGGTGCTGTTTATGTCCTACTGATATTATATTTACATTTACAAATATCTCACTCATCGTGAGACTCACTCACTCTCGTCGCTCATTCACTCATCGTCTATACCGCTTTATCCTTTACAAGGTCACACGGCGCCTAGAGCATATCCCAGGAGACTTATGGCATGAGGCAGAGGGAAACCCTGGAGGGACACACACATACATACACACTCACATACTCATTCACACACTAGGGGGAATTTGGAAATACTTAATCTGTATGTCTTTGGACTGTGGGAGGAGACTGGAGCATCCAGAGTGAACCGACCAAACGCGGGGAGAACATGCACACAGAGCCGAGATGGGAATCGAAGCCAAACTCTGGAGGTGCCAGGTGACAGTGCTACCATGTATGCATGTATTAAAAGTTACATATATTTTAGACCTACACTTTTATATATGGTTTATATTTTGATATAAAAAAATCTATATTTTAATCATATAACAATGCATATACATTAGATTTTAAGTGCATGTTTCTGGTAAATTATTTAAAACTTAAATAATACATGCACCATAACAGCTCATTATAACTAGACTTTTATAATCAGTAAATATTTTTTAAAAAAAATTAATTTTTTTTAAAAACATCATTTATTTAACCCTGTTGCCTGAACACATTGATCCGGAATATCTACAAGTCAGTTTTAACAAAAAGCTCAATCTCAATTTCCTGATGATAATTATATTTTTCCAGTCATAGTGTGTTACAATGATACAACCATGTGACCTAAATAATGAATAATGTACTATTATTATCCAAATTATTTTTTTTAAAAATATCTAAAATTGCATCAGTAAAATGAACAACTGTCAGCAAAGGGACAATGAGATATTGTTTGCCAAGATAAGTGTCTAGCGAGAATTTCCTCCAGACTTTCACTGAGGAAGAGAAATCATGTGTTGGATCTTAGCAGACAGTGACTCCATCACTACATCCTATAGCAAGATTTCACTCAAGCGAGTGTTATTGATTTAGGTCTCAGTGGCTTTTCCTGCTTGGCTGTGCTCTTTAATGCTTCCACACTGACTACATTAATCTAAGCTGATAGTGTATGGCTCTGTACTATCAGGGTAATAGCCATACATTAAACACGGCCTTGGCATACAGTAGAAAGGATATCGTTCAAAATTCAACCCCCAAAATGTGATACATCTCAGCCATCAATGTGATATAAGGGCAAGTAAGAATCTCCAAGTGGTGACATGAATATTTAAAGCCACAAAAATCATTCTCTGACTTTTTTCTCATGATGAAATATTTTCAGGCAATAATCATTAGAATTCCCCTTTCCACTTTAATAGCTCATTAATGCATACTGTAGTTCAAGAGCTTCAAATAATATTCTCATCAAATATCAGAATGGGGAAAAAGGGATGTTAGTTACTTTTACTGTGGCATTATTGCTAATGCCAGGCACACTGTGATCTTCATGCATGTTGCTGTACAGTACTATAAAAATGTGCAAATTCCAGAATTCATGGCATCCCCTAATCGGTCAACAATATAAAAAGACAGTATGCCACTTGTATCAAACAAAACAGGACTATAAAGTTTCAGTGGGTGCAGGCTCACCAACATTGGATAATTTAAGACTGGAAAAAGCAATGTTTTTAATGAAGCTTTAAAAGTATTTCTTCATTTACATATAACTCTGCATTAGTAGTTTCATGCTCTCGGTTAGAACATCTGCATGTAATAATGGTTTTCGTCCCAGATGCTAAAATGCCTCAACCAGCTGATGTATAATCAGCAAAAAAATTATGCAAAAAAATGCATTCTTTTGTTTTGTTTTCATGCCTTTAATAGAGAAAAACATGTTCATATTCTCCTAAACACACTTAAAGACCAAGGTGTGAATTGAATTTCCCACACTAATCACATTTGCGCTTTTGACTGCAGCCATTTTCTGGCTAATTTTATGCCTGGTTAATCCAATGATTATTACTACACCGTATTAGTTCACAGTTCGAAAGCTCTAATAAATAACTCTTCTGATCTTTGGCTAGCTGATCAGAAACCTTCTGAACTCAAATCAACTGTGGGGAAAACTTCAATTAGCCTGTTCCTGCTGGAAAACATATAAATATTAATGATGCTTTCAATGATTTTCAGGTCCTTGTTGGTTATGCCTAACAAATACATGCAAAAATAATTTATTTATAAAATAAATGGATATGGAAATTAGTGGTTGACAGAAATTAAATAAAGTGATTTTTAACTGTTTGTTGCGTCGTGGCTACTATAAGAACCAAAAATAAATATTGTGCCAAAACCCATAATGAGGAAAGGTGTTATGCAACTAATTCATCAGATTGATCAGATTGTGATTTACATAATTTGGAGATCAAGTCAACACCTTCAACTGAAATTTGAAGGTGTAATTTTTGCAGCATGGCAGGTTGCATTATACTGCTGAAAGGAGCAAACTGCCAATAGGGAATACCACTGCAATAAAGTACTTGGCTTGCAGTAATGTTTAGATAGGTGATACCATTGCCAAGTAATGTCCAAATGAATGACAGGAACCAAGATTTCTTAGTAGTTCATTGCCCACAACATTATTCTGCTGCTGTCTGGTTGTCCATCCTTGGACCACTTTTGGTTGAAGTCCCCCACATACGAACATCCGAGTTATGAACTTTTGCAAATACGAGCATGTATTTGCTGTGTTAAATGGCAGAAGGTAGATCACATGTCTGGTGAATATCGCCACTTATTGTCTAGAAGCCAACATAAAAGCAACTGTAATGAAGCTGGTACTGCTAAGAATTGCCACGCAATAACGATGGAGACAAAAGTGAAATTAATTGAGAGAATGGAGCGAGGTGAAAAGATGGCAGACATTGCTCGTTTTTTTTAACATGAATCGTTCAACCATCAGCATGATTCTAAAGAACTAGGACAAGATCATGGAATATGTTAGTTCTATACTGTGTATAGCCAATAGTGTTAGTATCTTAGTACCTAGACAATGTTTGTTGGACTTATGAACAAATTAGACTTACAAACAAACTCTTGGAATGCAACTCATTCATATGTAAGGAACTTCAGACTTTCACAGGTGACAAGATAATCAATGTTATTCTTCCAGTGGTTTCAAAAACTATAAAAAAAATACTAACACTAGAGCAACTGGCCAGCACATGCTCCCACAAAATGTCTTTCTTCTGTTTTTAGCACGCCCAGAGTGAATGAGTGCAGTTACCATGTCATCGATTAGATACGTTAAACCGAGGTAGTTATGGTTACTTACTGATATCCAGATCTCTCTTTAGTAAGTGCAATAAATGTAGCTTATGCAAACTGCCTCACATTCACAGCTTTTTTCAGTGTCATAGAGTTCATGTATTTTTGTATGAATAGTTCCCCTCAAAGGTAGCTTAAGCACACAACTTTCGTTTTTAACCAAACCTCCGTCTGGAAACTTTTTGTAATGAAACTTGCCATTCAGCACACCAGGTGATCTTTTCTCAATCACCACAGTATCCACATTAAATTTGCCATTATCACAGACAGCCAGGTAACCACACTACGATTATGGGAAGCCGTTACGGTCAAACTTGGTCAAATGCTAAATTTTCGTTTAAAAAATAGTAACGCATTAAAATTTCTAGATTAACAGATGCATTGTCACATTAATATTGGCAGCCCTAGTTATAATGTAGTCTTTATATAATAAACACAGAACAATCCAGGTCCTAGCAAGAGCAAGATTGTAATTATAAAACCAATACTACTGTGTTCCACATCTAGAAGAGACCTCCAGCCCCCTATCTTCTTGCTTAAATGGATCTTGTGCCAAGGAATCTGGTGAATCTGCGGCAAAGTGATCCAGGGGGCAGCGGCAGAACCATCTGCTAGAGAGCTAAGAGTCAGCATCACAGGCTATCTATAGGGCCACGGGGAGGGGTGTGTGAAAGGTGCCCAGGGAGAGAGGAGGTCCATTCTAAGGGTGACTCCAGTCTGCTGTCTTTAATTCCCTTAGATTTACATTTACATTTAGGCATTTGGCAGATGCTGTTATAGAGAGCAACTTTAAAAAAAAAGTGCTTTGACGTTTCCATCATTGGATAGATACTTACACTGGGTTACTAGGTTATTAACTTAAAAACTTATTTAAAAGTTTTTTTCATTAAACACAGTTCAGAAGAGATTTTTTTTTAATTGGGGGGTTAAATCCACAGCCAGTGAGACTCTATGTCACTCCAAGTTATCACTCCAAGTTATCATGATGGTAGTCTACCCTAATTCTTGTCACATTCCCAATATCATGCCTGTGGGTTTAAAAAGCAGGTGTGAGTGAGAGACCCTGGTCTTCTCAAAATCCCCTCTTTCTTCCTCCCAGCTCAGAATATGTCTTTAAGGACATGAGCAGGTGCACGCATGTCTTGAGAGCCCGTAACCCGAGAGCTCCTGATGTTTTTCAGTAGCAAGCAAGCTCGCAAGTCACCACCCAGCCCCTGTCACTGACTTGAACTTGAGAAAAGGTGAATATACTAAATCTGCCTCAAGCTTGCTATTTTGATACACATGGTATGCACATGCTCACAACAGCAGAAGCTTAGACAGAAAAACTGAATTGGACAAATGGCAGTGTATATTTGTTCTGGACATAACTTACAAGACCCCCTCCTTACACACAAACACATACACACACACACACACACACACACACACACACACACACACACACACACACACACACACTAAGATATAAACGCTACATCTCAGAAGGACTGTGCTCATAAATGTCAGGCAAGGTGATAACATTAGAGGATTTTAGTGTGTTTTGACACATTACTGTATGACATATAACATACAGTATAACTGTGAATGTAATTGGGAACTATCTAAGTTGGGTAAATGCTATGATTCGATTGAGCTGAGGCTTTGTGATTTTTTTATTTTTAACAAATATCATATGTACACCGAGTTTTAGCCTTAAACACATCTTTTTCTGTTTATCTGTATTGACTATGTCTTATTAGAGTTGGCATGCAATTTAACGGACAAAAGATAATAGCAGGAAAACAACGACTTCCTCAGACTTTCTCCTCTGTAAACAACTCATATTTTTCGCCATCCAGTGAACCACTCTGGTCAGGCTGCTCCCACTCCTGTGTCTGACAGATTAATGAGATAGCTCACTACATGCAGCTTAAATCTCTGCCACATCTGTTTACTGCAGTCTTTCCACATGTTGTGAATAAAAACTCTCTCCCCAATGGGGGGGGGGGCTGGGGGAGCTGGAGAACAGTAGACCAACAAATTAATGCCATATACATATTAGGGTATCATTTCTGAACCATTCATCCATCAGCTGTGTTGATTAAAAGGTTATTATTAAGTAATTCCAAGGTTATTTTAAGGTCATTAAGGTTAATTAAGATTTTTTTTCCTTATGGATATTTAATTAAGGTTATCTTTTACATAACAACCACTTATTTTACGAATAACATTCTGGAAGATCTTAAACTGAGACCATTCTTTCAGAGGAGTTGACATAAAGAGGGAAATTATGCAATGCATGAAAAATGCCATTACACTAATGTGGTCATTCATGCCAATGTGGAGAGTTTCCTCTCGCTCTTCTGTGAATGACACAGCAAAAGCCATATTCCAAAATTTTAATATAGACGCAGCCATCTTGAAACAGTGCAGAGAAAATAAGACCGCAGAGGTTCACCAGCTCAACAGAATTACAAATTGGATTTTCCCAGGCTTACTTTCTATGCATATTGCTGTAAAACAGCCTCGTGAAACAAGAGAAATGGCTCGTAAGCACGGCTGAGCAACTTCCATCAACAGTGAAAAATGACACTGCCAGACACAGGCTCTGGGTAAAATTGGAAAAAGGAGGGGTTTTATATTATTATTATTATTATTATTATTATTATTATTATTATCAAGAGCACTTTATTTTAATCAAGACAATATGAATCTGCATGCACGGTAGATGATTTAATAAAGAAATCTAACTGCACACTATATGGAAAGTAATGCAAAAGTGGGCTTTTTTTATTTATTTATTTATTTTTATTCATCGACATAGATTGTTCAAATTGCATATGTTTGTAGACATATGTAAATCCAACTATCTAATCGTCTTTGTAACAGTTGATGGCCTTCCAATGGATGGCTTATCTTCATCGCCCGTTTCACTGTGCATATCAATTGTGTCATTGCATGTTAATGGAGGCTTGAGTATCACTTTTGTACAGAGGAAGATTTGTTCTACCAACATATGCAATTTAAACAATCTATGTCAATGTATAAAAACATTATGCTCACTTTTGCATTACTTTCTGACAGACTTTGTATATATCTAAAGGTATCGAGCAAACAAGATGACAGCCTTTTGTTGTAAGCAGTGGTTAATGGTAAAATAGACCATGTGTCCTTAAAAGTTTAGCTTTAGCTGTACGATATTAAGAGGCGTGAGATGGTATGCCCAGCGGGTAGTTATTCAGGTTTCAATCTATAGGTTTCACATGTTCTCCTCATTTTTGAATAGGTTTCCTTGAAGTTCTCCAGCTTTTGCTGCACCACTCAAAAAGCATGTCAGTAGGTGGATGCTATGCTAAATTGCTCCTAGATCTATGTAAATGTATGTGTACATGAATTCCTATCTCACACCCAGTGTTGCAAGGATAAGCTCTGGATGAAAGAAAGATATTTAGCAGCATGTTAATATTAGAGCCATGGTATGGATATAGACCTACAACATGACCATGAGGTCTTCATTTATTTATTTATCTTCAGTAATGACTTCATCCTGGTCAACATAATAGTGGATCAAGAACCTGTCCAGGAAACAATGGGTGTGAGGCATGAATTCCACATCATGGATAGGATGGCAGTCAATTACAAGGCCCCTTGTAAATGCATATTTACTGTACAGTACAGAATATGCTCAACAAGGAGCAACGTATTGAAGCCAGCACCAGCATGTTTCTGTAAGTATGAGAAAATGGACGTACCCCAAACCTCAGGGTTTACGTGTTGCCTTGGGACTGTTAGCCAGGAGTTTGCAGGTTATGTGCTTGGTGGGCTTCCACCAGGTGTTCAGGTTTCCTCCCACCTTCCGAAGATATGCAGAGTAGGCTAACTTGTTTTTCCAAATTGTCTATAGTGTGACTGAGTGTGTGCTGGTACATACTGCAACAGACTGGCACCCTGTCCAGTCCAGTGCCCGAGTCCCTTGGATAAGCGGTATCGAGAATGAGTGAGAGAATTAAAGAATAAAAAACCAATAGCAAACCCTCAAAGACAGAAAAACATGCAAAATTCCACACTGAAAGTAACCCGAGCTGGAGACTGAATCAGAACCCTGGACAGCAATGTTACACTGTACACCACAGATAACAATTTTATGATGTGTAAATCCATGTGCAGATTAGTACATCTGCAGTTGGAAAAGTAACTTAATGTTGCAATACCTATACTGCAATATGAATTGTGAATGCAATAGACATATAAGTATTTGACAAGCTGCTTATACTGCAGTGTTTTATGTAGCTCAATGTGCTGATATGATAAAATGGAATGGTGATTCTATAAAGCCCCCAAATGATATGGAGAACCTATTAAGCAAGATGTAAAGTACAGTAAGAACTGAACATGTGAATAATGATTCCCATGTGATGTTTTTTTTTTTTTTACATTATATGTAATTTTACTGAGCCGTGAGTTGATTTCAGATATATACAGTTGTGGTTTTGGTACTAGGTTCGGATATGGTTGCTTATGACAGGAAATTGTGAGGTTGTAGACTGCACTTGCAATACCTTGTGTGTCCAGTTAATCTGTCAACACAGGCTCAGATCTGACCACACACGGTATCCGATATCTCTCACATTAATCCTTTGCCACATAGTGAAATAAACAGAAAGAGCTTTATTGCTAAATAAAGCAGCACTCCATCAAATGCAGAAAATATGCGACAAGACAGAACATAGCCCTATCTTTTCATGAAAGAATTGAAATATCTTTGAGAAAAATCCCACAAGTTAAAAGATGACTATACAGTGCAGCTATATTCTTTAAAGCATCCGTCAGGTTGAGATTAACAACTGTAAAAGATCAATGTATTCATGCAAACCTCTATTTTAATCCAAAGGTGTACAGGGCTTATCTTAGAGGATCACCTCGAGTCAATTACACACTGTACATATTAAAACTTGATTCAACAATGTGAAAGTGATGGATAGAAGATGACATTTTGTCCTTCAGCACAGATGGCTCCAAAACCTTCAGGACCAAACCAACGGCAGGGATCACACTAAGGCAGTGACGTCAGACTCTGTTTTTAATCAATGTGCAGGAAACTAAATTCAACACATACAGCTGGAAAAGGTCAGAAGCCCCAGGGAACAATATATCACATGATACAACGAGACGATCTGCTCACATATTGTAGAATTTCATCACTGGTCCTAAGCTTTTACCTGGGCATTCCTTCATTTCAAATCACAGCCAGAAATCTTCACTCAGCACCTTGTCTTTTCGTGAGTGGACAGCTGCAGAGTGTCCACTACACACTGACAAGCAGGAATAGCTCCAAAATGAATCTGTCATATGCCTTGTCTGCACTTCTGGTACTGATCTGAGATACTCTAGCAAAAGTCATCAACACAGTTTTGTGTGACATCAGAACCAAAGTGGTAGAGTCAACTGAAACACCACATGTATATCGATTTAGAAGAAACCTTCATGGGGCATGAAAGATGGTCACCTTGGGCTACAAGGTGACTAGAGCAAAACGGGAAACAGAAACAGTGTGGTTGTTTATCATTTACCTCAATGAAGAGCAGCCTGGAACAAAAGAAAAACCCTTTACAGTGTGAAGGAGCTATTTTTTTTTATTCTTATTGTACACATTGCTTTTATACAGTACGCATAAAAATAGCTGAAAATCTTTCATTGTACAAGAACAGTCTTTAAAGCATTTTGCCATTCAAATGAGTAGAGGAGAAGCAAATACATTTAGAAATTATTTATTAATGCTTGATGTAATCACCTACATCAAACTGAATGCAGTCAGAGTAAGTTTGTTTGCAAAAGCTAACTGACTTACTGCATTTATTAATAATTCATTAAAAAATAATGGGTTCCTCTGTGTAATTTTATTATACTATTCATTTCTACGTTTATTTATTATTTATTACCATAGCTATTACTGTATATGTCTAAATTATATCTGAGGATAATTCATTAAATATAAATATTTTATATAATAATGTCATAGATTAGTATTCCACATTATGTCAATATATATTACTTTTTTTACTTTTTTTGTCCCATTTGCTGAAAAACTATAGTGGATGTGTAATAATATATTTTCTAAATTAAACACTTTTTAAATATATGTATTTTTTGCACTACTACTATTGGTTTAGTTTGAAAGCTTAGTGGCCAGCCAATTTAACTGAGATAGCTGATGCAATGACCCATGTGTGGGCTGATGCCAGAATATGTGAGGTGGAAAGGAGGCTAAATTTAAACCCCAGAATCTTCTGTATGAATGTATATGCCTACCAAAACAACATAAACACCAAATAAGCCTAGTGCTCCATGAACCGGTAATACCAGATACTCTCTTTTATTGATAAAGTTTATTAATGTATCCACCACCAAAGTCCTAGTGTGCTAAGAGAACCTGCATAGCAATTTAACCAACGTATTTGTTTTTAATCATGCCAGTGCCACAATTGATAAAAATATACACAGATACACAGAAGAAGAAAAACAAGATTCCATAAAAGCTCTGAAAAATTTTCTATACTCACAGAACCCAGTGCTATAATAATGTAACGCAAATTAGTGGCAAATATCAAATCAAGCAAATGTTTTATGTCTTTGAACTCAAAAAGGCACAAGTCACCAAAATGTAGAAAGATATTTGGTGTATAATCTCAGAGTAAATGTTGATACTGCTCATATCCTTTAAGTACTTCCCATGTCAAAGTAAACCCTCTTCACTGCCAACTTTCCCACCTTAACACCTTAACAGCATGGCAAAACACTGGTGCACACCTGCCCCCGTGCAGTATCTTCCAGGAATTTTTTAACACAGCGTTGTAAATTATTTTGCACACAGTCAAGCTGGAACTCAACCACAAGAAAATGTTCCATGTCCTAAAGGTACATCCAACATTTCTGTAATCAATAAATATTACATGACATTGGTGCTTAAGAGCGCAAAGTAAATGTGCAACTGTATACCTGTAGGGCTATATAGTCTGAGTGGAAAATGTCCTTCGCAGATATTTACTTTACCAAATTATATGTTTGGTGTAAATAATAATAATAATAATAATAATAATAATAATAATAATAATAATAATAATAAACTGAATGAGTATTGGATTAGAACAGTTATTTCCTTCTTGGATGCATATGCAAGAAATCCTCCACTCAGGCGAACAAATATAGACTGTTTTTGAACATGACCTTGTTGGTTAACGTCCATTATGGTCATCATTCACTCCGGGGGTTATATCACAATTTGTAATGTGTTCAGATTGTTAGCATGCCACTGACAAATGGAATGTGTCTGTTGTGGGTTACATTAAGCAAGCATGTACAGCGAGCATGCCAAACACTTAAAGGTGACAATTATTAACCCTTGGGAATCTCAGTCAGCTGAAACAGCTAATATTATGGGAGAAATCAAACCACAGCTAAATTTTTATTTATTTATTTATTTATTTTTATTTATTTATTTATTTATTTATTTATTTTTACTGCTTAATAATGAAGACTTATAAAGGGAGATATTACATTGTAAATCAGCAAAGAGCCAAGTATCCAGTAGGTGCCTTTTATAACTACACTACCATATACAGATGCATTGGCAGAGTGAGACTGGTACAGTATGTCATATCACCACGAACAGATAAACACATTAACAACATCTGAATTTTTTTTTTTTTTTTTTTTAATGGTTACCGAACAACAAGAGCCATTACAACTGCACAAGCTCTCTGCTCTCTGTATCGATTACAGAGAAAACTGCAGCCAATGTCATTAATCTTGGTCGGACAACCGAAATAGGAAATACCTAGAGTGAACTTGAACTTACTGACAAACATGAATGCTTGTTACAGAACACACAGCATGTCAAAAATCAGTAATCATTAGATTGTGATAGTGAGCAGAATCATTGTCAACTGGGGTTCAACTGCGTCTACTCTGCAGAATCGGAAGGAGAAAAAAAACCGAGCAATAGCTATAGGACGTATTTCTTTTGAGTTAAAACCAATAAGCTTTATGAACTGTGTGTGGGGGGGGGGGGGAAACTTTTCAATAAGACCTAGAAGCAAGTCTCGTTAAGTTTCCCGTGTGCACATAGAGGGATCATCCCACGTTCGCACCCGCAACCTTTTTAACTGCAGGTGCGTCACATGCGCGTGCAGCTCGCACCGGAGTCGGCTTACTGATTCACCTTAGAAGCGTTACTATCACATTCACCTTACTGGCAGAACACGCATGCACAAAAGCACGCCTGAGCGTGAAAATCATCCTCAGCCTTCTGAAAGCTGATACTGTGCGCGGAATGTCTTTTTTGAATTCAATTATTTTTATTATTATTATTATTATTATTATTAGAGCATGCATTTGCAGACGATTTGAAAGAAAACGACTTGAATGATAACCAGAAGCGTGTTTCTGTACTTACAGTTCGCAAGAACTGGATTTCATCTTCCCCTTCTCCCCCATCAGCCATGGCTGTAGTGGCAGAGCCTGGCGCTGTAGACTGAGAGAAGCACCGCTGACAGCGCGATATGTGCGCACAGCTCCGTTCAGAGCCATATAGGGCAGCGCAGGCAGTACCACTGGAGACTGGCACTCACACTGACCACTGATGGCACTCCAATGCTCCTGTCAGTCTTTTTACCAGCCATGCCCTGCCATTGCCACTCGCATAATCCAGCTCATTTACTAACAGGTTGGATAGAGATTTGTAAAGGTGTTTGTAGATCTGGAGTGCAGTACTAAGCTTAAACTATGCACAACTACATAGCCTCCATAACGTCCTCTAGAGACTTACCCTACATACAAATCAAACATAAAAATGCCAAAGCATTCGATTAGCTTTATTTACTTGCATGCCAGAGCTGGCACAAAAACTAATAACATTACATGCTTTTCTTAGCGTAGGCTGTTAATTCTTTATTACCTACGTTACCATACACACGTCCTAATGCAGCCTGGTCCAGAGAACAGCTCCATTCTTTGAGCAACAAGGCCATCTGGTGGGGAAAATGGACCCACTGTTTTGACCACTGGGAACGTAACCAGTCACATCGATGGCAAGCAGATGTTCAGAAGATTCTACCGAAACAGCTGGTTTTCACTATATGGATAAAGTTTTTGGCCAAGCCTGCTATGAAATTGTATCCGAATACATAGACTTTAATGTGGAGTTGGTCCCCCTTTTGTAGATATAACAGCTTACACTCTTCCTGGAAGGCTGTCCTCAAGATTTTTTGAGTTTTTCTGTAGAAATTCATGCCCATTCATTCTGTAGAGCATTTATAAGATCAGGCACTGATGTTGGACTAGAAGGCCTGGCTCGCAATGAAAATGACAAATTCTTATTGCAACAATATAATAATATAACTAATTATATTATTAAAACTTGTTTTGGACAGTTTTCCAGAATTCAGCCATAGACACCTTTGATGGAATTTTTCACACCACCACATGTTTACTTACCCATTGAACATTATTGTGGGGTGGAAAAAGTCTTCATTGTTTCAAGTCTTACATGCAGCAACTATAAGGGGGAAAATGTTCTAAATAAATAGCATTTCTATTTGTTCTCAGGTTACCTAATACTATGGTACACCTCACACCCCATTTAACATATCAGAAAACAGGGGGAGTAAAGACTACTCTCAGGAAGGTTTTATCCCATGTCAGACTTGCTCATGGCTTTAAGAAGAAGGGACTATTAAGAGCAAAGTCTACCGTTCTTGGTAAAAACAGATGAAGGCAGAAGAGGTGCTTACAGAACCACAATGAGTGAAGGACCTATTGACTGTTTGCAGGTTATAAAGCCAAGGTTGCTATGGGGAATCAACGGGGCAACAAGAATTCTGGTCTCCCTAACAACTAGGAATTTCAGACCGTCTGACAATAAGGACAGCAATTGAGCCATTCCAGCACCCTACAGTAAACTTCATATCTCTTCATAGTCCTTGAGAACATCCTACAGAGGCTGAAAAAGGCTCTGCATGATGAATACTTTGATTATGCAAAAGCTGTGTTAGAGTCAGCTTCACTATGCATGTGATACAGCAGTTGAGCTACTCTTACAAAGTTAATCAAAGGTCATCAAAGCTTATCTCACATTCTGAACTTAACATTTGGCAATGCTGTGTATTTCTTATGTAATCTCCAACAGATCACATGGCACAGAAGGGCA
The DNA here is from genome assembly GCA_013621035.1 of Clarias magur. Classification (NCBI taxonomy): domain Eukaryota; kingdom Metazoa; phylum Chordata; class Actinopteri; order Siluriformes; family Clariidae; genus Clarias; species Clarias magur. The sequence continues at coordinate 2,526,603 of QNUK01000013.1, read as the reverse complement.
TGCATCCTGCCCTCAAGAGGACAACGGAAATGCTGAAATGGACAGAGACTTAAATAACAAGATGGCAGGATTTAACAATGAAGTCTATTTTGTGATGTGGACTACGGGAGAGTCTGTGGATTTACAAGATGATATCAAGCTAAGGAGCTTAATGATTAGTTCTACACAGAGCATTTTAGTAAGAGATGAGATAGTGAAAAACAACTGTTTGTCTTTTGGGTTTAGGGTCAACAAGAAGGTGATGTAACAGTACGCCATGTCATGCCCTCCGCTCTAACCAAGCCATGATCACCTGCAACTCCTCTCCACATTCCATCCCACGGCTTCTGTTTTGCCGCCTCATTCACCGGCATGAGCACACCTGCTCTGCATCTCTTTCGTCACTTTCTCCCTATTTAAACCAGCCACAAACAACCATCCAGTGCCGAATTATTGCGTGCCACAAGCCTAGTGTTTTTTGTGTCTAGTGTTTTGTGAAAATAATACCTTTTTACCTTTTTCATGTTATTGACCCTTTTTTCTCTTCTGGTTACACCCTTAGCTTTACGAGTTGGAACGGTTCACTACATTGATTGATAACCCGGCTTTGAACCTTTGCTTCTGTTTTTGACTCCGGCCCTGCCTTTATCCTCAGGATTGCTGAATCTCCAATCTCTCCCTCAAACTGCACATCGGATTTTACATGTGCACCACAGCCCTCACCTCTCCACACAGCCACGCTCACTCCTCTGCCGTGCTTGCTCAACCTGTGCATTCAGTGCTCTGTCTCTCATCCACCTCCACAACCAAGCCACGCCACAGCTCTTTTCAGACAGCACCCCAAGTACTGGTTTCTTTTGATCATCTCTCTCTCTCTGTTTCACCTCCTCATTTTGAAATAAACTGTTATATTGAATCCGACCTATTGTGTCTGCTTTTGGGTCCTCCAAGCCTGCCTCACACGGACCAGCCGTGACAGGTGAAGGATGTCATGCAACAAGCCCACATCCTAATTTTTGACCAGGTTAGAATCCATCCTTCAAGTACAGATGTGCTGAAAACCATAGACAATGACCAAAGACAGCCTCAAATGGAGGGCTTTAGCATGGATGCAGGATATAGGCAAGAACCAGATACTTTAAAGCAAAAATGTATAAGGATATTCATCTGCCAAAAGAAGCCAGTGGATTTAACGCACAGCAGATTTAACATCAAACCAAGTGCAGAGAATGTATTTATCCTGTCTGCCTTTACACACTTATTCAGATCCTGCAGTACAGGCAGGGAGCTGCCATTTGTTTCTCCTTGTCCCTTGGGAATATCAATCGTACAGCTCAGCATCCCATTCCTGCCTAGAAAGGAGAGCAAAAGGAGGCTGCAATTGCAAAATGACAATGCAGAAGTGGATTCTAGCAACGTTAGAACAACCGCGACAGCTCAAAGGCTTATCAGTATTGTGCAGAATACTATGTTACCAGTCATGTTTACATAGGGACTTGTATAGTGGATGTTCCCTCTAAAATGTTTTCTCAGTGTGAGCAATATATGGTGATATTTTCTTGTTTCTCATCATCCCCAATTGTCTCAAGTGTGGAAATAATAATTTGTATTAATCAGAGATAAA